>SJXQ01005177.1:74222-403576 GCA_006408695.1 Aepyceros melampus | reverse complement strand
CCTTCGGGGGCGGGGCCTAGGGCACGGGGCGGGGCGTTCCCGGGGCGGGGGCGGGGCCTCCGATTTCCCGCCCCCGGAGGGTTTTCCCAGCCTTGGGCTCGGGGCTGGCCCGCCGTGTCCCCGACCCAGAGCTTGCCGCTGGTGCCCTCGGGCAGTGCGTGCCCCCTGTTCTCTTTCATTCGGAAACTCCGGAAACACGTCCCAGTGTCCTCCAGACCCGGAGCACTAAAGATATTGATGAATCTGATGAGAAGGTAAAAAGCCCGTAGCCTAGGCCTTCCCGGAAATGTCGAAGTGAATTAACATGCACTTTGTAGGATGGTCTGATACGGAGGGTTTGACTTAATCCTCTACTGCAGAGGAGGGCTGTTGCCGTGGAGTTTCAGGGTCAGGACTCAGGGTCCACAGCGAGTGTGGTTCCCACTGCTCTTGCCAGGGGTGGTAGTCCACTGGGCTTTAGAGGTTTAGCAGTTCCGGGGCTGCGGTGGGGGTAGCTGGAGGCCATTTGTGCTGGGATTCACCCTCTTTCACAAAGGGATAGAATGTAGACTGCCCTTTCCAAATCAGGTTGGACATGGGGTTGCGGCAGAATTAAAAGATGTTAACACAGAACCACAAAGGTCATGGTGGACTGTATATATAGCCTGTTATCTTGGAATAGTAGATATTTTTGTGCTTTAAATATTAACTTCTTAAATATAAATATTTAACACATGGATTTTTTTTTTTAATGTTTCCTTGTTAGCTCAGATGGTAAAGAATCTGCCTGCAGTGCAGGAGACACGAGTTTGATCCCTGGGTTGGGAAGATCCCTTGGAGAAGGGAATGGCTACCCAATCTTGCCTGGAGACTTCCATGGACAGAGGAGCCTGGCAGGCTACAGTCCATGGGGGTCGCAAGGAGTAGGACACGACCAAGTGGCTAACACTTTACTTTCACTTAAAAAAGAAATACTAATTGCCTCCAAAAAATGGAAATGGCCAGGGAGCTGGACAGCCTGGGGGTTCTGGACACTTGGGAGATTGGCTTCGACTTCCACCTCGGCACTTATTTGTGGGAAACTGGAGCCAAACTTTTAACCTTACATGAGCTGTTGCTGCTGCTGCTGTCACTTCAGTCGTGTCCAACTCTGTGCAACCCCATAGACAGCAGCCCACCAGGCTCCCCCGTCCCTGGGATTCTCCAGGCAAGAACACTGGAGTGGGTTGCTATTTTCTTCTCCAGTGCATGAAAGTGAAAAGTGAGATTGAAGTCCCTCAGTTGTGTCCGACTCTTAGACCCCATGGACTCCAGCCCACCAGGCTCCTCCATCCATGGGATTTTCCAGGCAAGAGCACTGGGGTGGGGTGCCATTGCCTTCTCCACATGAGCTGTTAAGTGACTATAAAACAGGGGTGAAACCACCAACCTAACAGGGCTGTCAGGATTAAATAAGATGTATGTAAGCATTTTCTGAAATGGTCTCCAAAAGTGAAATTGCTTTTTTGTGTGTGATGCTAAAGCACACTTACACAAATGGGAGCCTTTTCATTCCTTTTTTTTGTCCCCACTCCCCTTCCTCTTTATAGATTTGTCTCATTGAAACTTCTTTGTTTTGATAACACTTTGAAATTCTGCAAACAATTTGGGAACAGATTGCTCACAGCAACATCTTTTTTTCAATTATTAAAACAAAAGTGCTGTCAATTTAAATGTAAAAATACTCTTGCAAGACCAAGTACATAACTTGGAATAAATATTGTTCATTTTTTATAAAGACCTGTTAGATGGAATATTCTAAAATTCACTAGATGCCTCATTTCCGGATTTTCAGTTTGTCCCGAATGAAATACTGTTAAGCAGGTAAGTACTTTTATTCAACCGGTCATTCTACTATAAAATATCTCACTTTTGTTTCATTCTGTTTACATTATGGTAACAGGTAAATGAGCTAGGGCCATAGTTACTATTGATCAATTCTATTATGCCAGTTATCTTTTACTATTATTCTTTTAAAAATATATATTTTGTTTTCAAGTATAGTTGATTTACTGTACAATCTTGTAGTTTTAGGTGTATAGCAGTGATCTACATACATAGATTATTACAAGATACTGAGTGTAATTCCCTGTTCCTTTCCTCTTTCAAAATTAGCTTTCACACAACCACAAAGTTCAGGGGATGCTTTTATTGACACACTGTATGGGGATGATTGACGGAGTCAGAAGACCTGGGTTCTGACCTTCCTTTCCTGCTCACTGGTGGGCTACTGACCAAGTGCCACAATCTGTCCAGGTTTGAGTTGAACATGTCATACACAAAATAAGGGGCAGAAGGCAGAATTCTGAAGTTAAAGTGGCACATATCAGAATCTCAGTGTTTTCCTCTCCTGTTCCCCTGCAACAATCAAACTGCATATTTTGTGGTTTTTGAATACTGAGGGAGAGAACAGTGCAGCGTTGTGAGGAAAGACGCGAATGAAGGCTCAGAACTCTAGTAACTGCTGTTGAGCTGTGTGGGATGTGTAAAGATTGATTCTGGAGAGGTGATTGATTCTGGAGAGGTGATTGATTCTGGAGGAGAGGTGGGAAGAGTTATCATGGGAAATGAGGTGTGTGTATTCTTTTCACAAACATACTGCCTCTTCAAGGATCCTGGGAGCAGGTTCAACTCAGCACAGCTTGTGCTTTTGCTAGAAAGGAGAGTTCTTCAGCTGGCTTGAACACCATCATGTTGCATTTCCCCTATACTTAAGGTAACGTAGAATATGTGTAAAAGAAAATGAAAATAACCCATCTTACCACCTAGTGATTACTATATTAACTGTAGAATATTTTTTATCCCATTTTTCCTTGTTATGTATACGATTATTTTCAAATAGTTTTAAAAGCTTTTTTCTTGTAGTATAACTTTCCCCAATTTCTAATGGCTGCATATTTTTCCATCAAGAGGATCTGGCATAGCTTCACCACTTTTTTAGAGACTTCTAAATTTTTCATTAGTGAAAATGACATCCTTATTGTCTATATTCTGCTGAATCATGTCCCTGTTCTAGCCTTCGAGGCTCTTACCAGCATGTGAGTTATAGCTTTGTAAAGGCTCTATTACCAGTATCTTCCAGAAAGATTTCACCAACATAGCCTCCATGAGAAGGTAACTGTGTGTCCTTCACTAAATCTTTATTGATATAATTTAAACCTGCTGCTGCTGCTAAGTCACTTCAGTCGTGTCCGACTCTGTGCGACTCCATAGACAGCAGCCCACTAGGCTCCCCCGTCCCTGGGATTCTCCAGGCAAGAACACTGGAGTGGGTAATCTGACACATTATATTAGATAAAATGACTCAAATAGCTAACACCTATTGTCCTTTCCTGAGTTACACTGGTGGTTGAGAATCTTTCAAGTGGCTACTGGACATTGTATATTTTCCTGAGTTGATCATATACCATTTGCCCCTTATTCTCTTTTTTTCTTTATTCATTTATAATAGTTACTTATCTGGAGGTTCTTTTTTCTTTTGGAAGTGAAATCAAGGCTTAATTTATCTGGTTAAAGTCTTTAAAAAATCTAAATAAAATGAAGGATTTAATAACTAGTGGAGGTTTTAATATCTGTAGTTTTATTAATGTCTTCTCTCTCTGTTGCTCTTTCATAGTAATAATCACTTCACAATGAAATGGAACAACATGGAATTCAAAAATGGAAGCTCTTGGAATCAAATATTTATCACAAAATGAACACTTTCAACTTTAAACATACAATCACTTTTCTCCATACTTAACTCAAAATTAGTAAACAGAATTTTATTCAAACTGTACAAATACCCTTTACATTTAGCCTGAGATTAAGCATGAGAAAGTTCAAGCTGAAGTTAGACTTTATTACCCAAACACTTAAGCATGTGAAAATAAAGCTGAGGATGAATATTCATTTGTCAAACATAATTTAAGCATTCCAATGAATTCTGACAATGAATAATGACCCAAATCAAACTTTAAACTTGCTCTGGTCTACATGATCTTCAAGAGTCTAAAAGTACTATTGTTTAATAATGATTTATAAAAGTCTTCAAATGACAAATTATGAAGGTATGTCCAGATGCAGAATTTAGTTCAACATTTGTATAGCTGCTGCTTTGACTAGTATTAAAAAAACAACTTCCCAATTCTTAATATTCAACATGTACTTGAAAAGATGTAGCAGCATGGTATAGTTTATTATAAATATTAGTACCTGTAATAAAATATAAAATACAGAGTCTCCCTTTTTCAAATAGTTAAGTCTCTGAATGCTTCATTCATCCTTTGGTTTCAAACCTATACAATGCGCTCCTGTGACATTGTAGATTTTGCATCTAGACAGAACACTGTACATCTGTTGGGAAGGAGGGGTGCTGTGGGAATACCAAAGCACCACATCATACAAAGTAAACGCTGAAGCAAAAATACTTTCTGAATATATACTGTACATCATGTAAACAAACATTCATAAGAATCAACACAGGCCAAAATATCATTTTCTAGGAAATCAGAATCTCCTTTCTTTTAAATCACACACGCTGAAGATGCTCTTTGTTAGGAAGAGAATGGAGCCTGTTCCTGTATTTGTTTATGTGCTTAAATATCTTGGAAACAAGTAATTGTTACATTCATTTGCTAACGGTTTGTCCTCTTCATTGGCTGGCTGTTGCAAACAAGGAATACAGTACTATTTCAGTACCTGTATTTCATGTAAATACTAGCTACGTAATATATAATGAACTAATTTTTATCAGTCCATGTTAATAATATAAATAGATTCAATGAAGCAGTAAATTTAAAAATTTGTGCCAGGGAAACTAGTTGATAATTTGTTTCCAATAAGGCTAGTAGCAAGATAATTACTACAAAGTTAGTCTGAGCTAGTAGTAAACCCCTGATTTAGCGAGCTGAATCAAAGTCTGAAGTTAGGTCATTTTATTTCCTCTATTACTGTGCAAATCTAGAATTTCCTAAGTAAGAGAGAGTGCTGGCAGCCTCAAAGTCCTGTAATAAGTAAATGAAATACTGCTTAGGTTTCTGAAATGCAGAGATACTATATGAAGAAATCTGAATGTCTTAATGATGGTGTCACAGCAGTGACCTTAGGATTTCTAAATTAATCAGAAACTAAGAAAGACAATTCAATCATCAATCATCAATCAAAAGCCTACAGGTGAAGCAAAAAAAATAAAAGATACAAAATCAAAGATGCATTTTCTGCTACGACCATATGCAGCAGTTTCAAGCTGTATGTCAACCTTGTGAACCAGCAGCAGCCCCCCTCTAACAGGAAAAAAGCTTAGTCATGACTGTCCCTCTCTTTTCAAAGCTTCCAGTCTTTGAAGGAGCGCATTTCCAAAAGCCTCCCGGTATGCAGGGCTGAGCGTATCCAACAGGGAGTAGACTGTTTCGTGGTAGGGGGTCTGTAAATGATCATCCACCTGGTCGAAAGCATACCCTACCACCTACGAGAAAAATGCAACAGTGAATTAAATAATCAGATTTCATCTTGGTACAGAATGCAAAAAAACACAAGTTTTTACACGGGTCATTCTCTAATGACAATGCATTTCTCAATTAATAGAAGACACATATTTTAAGTATCCATATAACCTATAATATTTAAGCAATTTATAACATAAGGAACATCACCAGCAAAATGCTATCACCAGTTTTTTCTCAAAATTTAAAAGGTTTGATTTACCCACTCTTGATCCTGAAAATCATGAGAAACGCTGGGCTGGAAGAAGCACAAACTGGAATCAAGACTGCAGGGAGAAATATCAATAACCTCAGATATGCAGATGACACCACTCTTATGGGACAAAGTGAAGAGGAACTAAAATGCCTCTTGATGAAAGTGAAAGAGGAGAGTGAAAAAGTTGGCTTAAAGCTCAACATTCAGAAAACGAAGATCATGGCATCTGGTCCCATCACTTCAGGGGAAATAGATGGGGAAACAGTGGAAACAGTGACAGACTTTATGTTTTGGGCTCCAAAATCACTGCAGATGGTGACTGCAGCCATGAAATTAAAAGATACTTAGTCCTTGGAAGGAAAGTCATGACCAACCTAAACAGCATATTCAAAAGCAGAGATATTACTTTGCCTACTAAGGTCTGTCTAGTCAAGGTATGGTTTTTCCAGTAGTCATGTATGGTTGTGAGAGTTGGACTATAAAGAAAGCTGAGCACTGAAAAATTAATGCTTTTGAACTGTGGTGTTGGAGAAGACTCTTGAGAGTCCCTTGGACTGCAAGGAGATCCAACCTGTCCATCCTAAAGGAGATTAGTGCTGGGTGTTCATTGGAAGGACTGATGCTAAAGCTGAAGCTCCAGTACTTTGGCCACCTATGCGAAGAGTTGACTCACTGGAAAAGACCCTGATGCTGGGAGGGATTGGGGGCAGGAGGAGAAGGGGACGACCGAGGATGAGATGGCTGGATGGCATCACTGACTCAATAGACAAGAGTTTGGGTGAACTCCGGGAGTTGGTGATGGACAGGGAGGCCTGGTGTGCTTCGATTCATGGGGTCACAAAGAGTCAGACATGACTGAGCAACTGAACTGAACCGATCCTGAAAATAGAGTTGAAAAAGCTATACAAAAACAATATTTCATTTTCATAGTCTAAAACATGTTTCTACTTAATTCTACATATACTGAGGGCCTTTTTATAAAGACACTATAATAATTATATTTACTATAATTAATAATACCGTTGGGCTTTTTAATTCTTATTTTAAAAAATTATTTCTGTATGCCTGTGCCGAGTCTTCATTGCTGTGAGTGTGTTTTCTCTAGCTGCACTCAGCGGTGGCTGCTCTCCAGGTGGAGTATGCAGGCTTCTCACTGTGGTGGCCTCTCTTGTTGCAGGGCACAGTCTCTAGGGCTCCTGGGCTCCAGTAGCTGGAGCACACTGGTTCAGTCGTTGTGGGGCATGGGCTTAGTTGTCCCATGGCATGAGGAATCCTCTTGGATGAGGGATGGAACCTGTGCCCCTGCATTGGCAAGTGGATTCTTAATCACTGGACCATGAGGGAAGTCCCTATTAGTTCATACTTTTATCATCATTTATGTGATTTGGGCTTTTTGTTAAAGAATTCTAAACTTTACTTATAGTTTTAATTCTGGTTTATAATTAGTTACAATTAGTTATAATTAGAAATGCCACCTTCATGTTACTAATACATGACTTATCTGCCCAATTCTGTGAGATAAAAGGGAATGTTCTCCTGTATGTGTTTTTCCTGTTTGTTTTTTCCTTTAAACACAGCTAAAGCTTTTTTTCCCAACAAGATTATAAGACCTATACCCTGCTTCACCAGCACGGTGGAGGGCAAAATCAACGTCAGTTTTGCTGACTTCACTAAAGCTCGTGAATTCCTCATACAAACTCTAAACTTTTATGACATCTACTCAAGCCCTAGGAGATGCATGTTTATGCTAGGAACAGAAGCAGTGCTGTTGTTTCTAATGAAAAGCAGAAGCACACACCTAAGGAAGATGAACTGCACCACTGTGGAACCACGCCCTATCTCAGTCCAGTCGACAGCGTACTATGATTTTGTTTGTTCCTCTCTTATCCCTGGTATCTGTGGTCTTCCTGGGAACAGGGATCATGTCTTATTTACATGGTTTGATGTCTAATTTCTGACACAGGATAGTTACTCAATGTCAACTGAATCACAGAAAAAAAAAATAGTTGAGTACCTACAATGCCAGGTTTTATAACTGACCCAGATCTTTATGCAAACTTTATTCACATAACATCCCTCAAATCTTTTTTCAGCTTTTGTTTTAAGTCTCCAAGTTACAGATAAAGAAGCAGGGACTCAGACTGACTGACTCACTCAACGTCACTCAAATTCAAAAGATTTCTAACTGTCAACAAAACCTTTCCTACCTCACCAGAACTTAACAGTGTCAGAGAAAATTAATTTACCTAGGGTTATTTATTTCTACTTTTGCTTTACCTATTTCTATTTAAGGTCCACTTCTGGTGGCTCAGACGGTAAAGCGTCTGCCTGCAATGTGGGAGACCTGGGTTCGATTCCTGGGTCAGGAAGATCCCCTGGAGAAGGAAATGGCAATCCACTCTAGCACTCTTGCCTGGAAAATCCCATGGACGGAAAAGCCTGATAGGCTACAGCCTATGGGGTCGCAAAGAGTCGGACAGACTGAGCGACTTCACTTTACTTCTAAACGCTAAGTTTTGGATACAAATTTAGGGATTTAGGAAGGGAAGCATAAAGATTAGTTAATTCCACGATTATTCTGAAAGCCAAGATGCAGTTGTATGGGAAAGGAGAGTAGTTACAACTCAGGTTTCAACGTAAGTGAGCCTCCACCAGGGGATACACAGAACATGTGACTCACACACATCTTAGGGAAACTGAATTCACTGAAATAAAGAGATGGTCACGTGCTTGTTTAACGTATCACATGACATTCTTACTTGCTTAAACCATGTACTCTACTACTTCATGATCCTGTGCAACTTTGGGAGAACTACTCTTAATGGATTTAGAAACAGAAAAGTCAGAGATTTCTGACCAAGCTTGAAGGCTATTTATTTATTTAGGATGTGCCATGTGACTTGCAGGATCTCAGTTCCCGACCAGAGGTTGAATTTGGCTATGAAATCGCTGAGTCCTAACCACAGGACTGTGTGGGAATTCCCAAGGTTAATTAATGAAGTTAAATAGACATTAGTAACATTAAACTAGACATTTCTAATGTCTATTCCTTTGTTCCACGGGTTAAAAAATAAATTTTTTTTTAAATGAGAGAGTTGTTCTCAGGTAGTGCTTTCTATTATTCTAAAGTCAGGATTCTGGTTTAAAGGATGCAGAGAGGTCATTCTGCCTAGAAAAGCTTACGTGTAATAAATGGAAATTTATTCTTGGAAATTTGGAGGCAGGCAGAGCTTTCTGCTGTGACTTAATTCTGATCTAACAGCTAGTGAATGGTGGAGTCAAGTATGATCTATCAATTTCTCTATGTATGGCTGAGCAGCTTGTGGGATCTTACTTCCCTTACCAGGGATCAAATCTGAGCCCTCAGCAGTGAAAGAGTGGAGTCCTAACCACTGGACCACCAGGGAATTCCTTCTAGTATGTTGTTTTAGTAGAAGAAATATTTATAGAAGGGGGAAGAAGATTCAACACAATGACTGAAAAATTCATCCAATGTAGAGATGCATAATTTTGGTAGACATGCTTAGCAAGAGATAAGAAATCAGTTTACTTGGGGGAAGACAGTTACAACAAAATACTCAGAATCAAATCATCAAATCTGTTTTTTTTTTTTCCCCAAAAAAATCCATTCTTATGTTGACTGAAAGACTTCAGAATTAATAAAAAAATTCCTAGGGGGAAGAAAAAAATACTTTCTTTAAAAAAAAAACAAAAAACCAAAATCTTGGAAGCTACTGGGTGTCAAGTTTCCACCTAAAACTCTTTCTCATTCCCTGATTCCTGAACCTTTTGGATCAAGTGGTAAAGTTTTTTTTTTTTTTTTCTAAAGGGAAAAGGGACTTACCCTGAGCCCTGCTTCGGTGAGCTCCAGGCAGTATCTGTTCCTTTCTCTTGTTTCCACATTGATATAGGCCACATCGTCTGCACAGCGCAGGGTTTTTGAGACAAACATGGTGTTAACAGCAAAAAGAACATCATTTACAACTGCTTCGGCTTCCAGCCTCATGTCTTTCATATCAGTTCCTTCAAAGCCATTAAGCTCAGCCTCTTCAAATCCTGACACGCCGCTCAGCTCCATGGGATTACAGTCTGTTTCCATTCTGCAGAAAACCGGGTATGAAACAGGCTTATAAAAAGATATTCACACATTAATGTTTGATTAAAAAGCAGTTGTGCCTTGCAACTGCCATTTATTAGAAAATATCATAATGAGCTAACAATTTTTAGGGAAAATATTGCCTAAAACCATTTTCAGGCAAACTACAGACACTTACAGGTTAAAAAGAAAAATCTCTTCTCCACTTCTTCCCAAAAGGTTAACCCCATATTGGTAAGAATTCAGAATATTAATTTTCAGCTATGTCAAACAATGCCACTGTAAAAATCTTAGTACCTATTTCTTTACAAATGTGCTGAGTCAAAGTACATGCTCATTTTAACCTTCAATAGATATTGCTGATTCACCTTCAAAAAAGGCTGCATGATTGATACTCCACCAACAGAGTATGAGGGACTGAGTTCTTTTCACGGCACCCTTTCCAACTCTTTTTAATATTTGCCAGTGTGAGAGACAAAGAATGATGTCTCATTGTTTGAATATGCATTTCTTTGATTGAACAACTTTTGGGGTATTTATAAGATTTTTTTTAAAGTTATTTTTTTATGGTATATTTTTAGTCCCAAGATCATAGAGCTGTGAAAAAACAAAACAGAAATGGTAATGAACTAAAGTTGCCTTAAGTTGGAGCTTAAGTCTTTACCTACTACAGGACACTCTCAATAGTTCCTTTTGTGACTTCTGGATTTGGGGTTTTGCCTAAGAAGCAACCTGCCCCATTCCATGATTACATTTTAAAGCCCTCTAAATCATCTTCTGAATTCTCATTCTCTATCTCTATAGTTAACTCTCTGATTGGTCTGGAATTTATTCTGTATAGCTTTATTTTCCAAGTGGATAGCCTACTGTCCCAACACCACTTACTGAATAACTACTTTTTTTTTTTTTTTTTGTTTGCTTGAATTGGCTCATTTATTATACTTTCAAAAATATTATTTCCTGTGTTTACTTGATCCAGTATTATTGCCAGTCTGCTTTTGCCTCTCTCTTCTGTGACTTGTGGAACAGTTGAGGACTGTTAAAAATTCAAAACATATGAATAAGAAGTGAATAAATGTGAGACTGCTTTGGAATGTAAAAACAGCTTTTCAGAATAAGATATAATTTATCAGTAGACTTTATGAAAGTAAATTAAGATTTTATTTTTCTTATATGGATTAAGCATCCACTGACCTAACTATAGGACGATTCTTCAACTTGCTAATGAACATTTATTTGTACTGTTTGTCTATTACTTTACAAATTCCATCCCTTTTCCTAAAGTTACCAACTTGTGCTCTACTTGTGTAATGTCCAAAATTAGTGGTTCTCAACTGTGGCAGAAACCCCATCTCAGAGACACTGAATCAAAACCTCTGGGAGATATTTCTGGTATTTTTTCAGAGTTTCTAGGTGATTCTACTATCAGGCCAATGCTCTGAATTATTACAAACCTCTTAAGGGACTAGAGTTTCCATAACTGCAGGTTATTTGCATATTGTAAAAGTCAAAACTATTTGCTAAAGACAGTTTATGATAAACTATGTGAAGCTATTTCAAAAAACTGATTAGCAAATGTACAAATAATTATAATCCTTCAATCCTATTTCAAGTAATGATTTATTGCAACTGGCCCTTTATCTTGTTTCCCACAACACTTGACAGCATTAGTCACTAACAATACAAGTTAATTATAAATTTATCAATTATTGCTAGAGGAACTTGTCAGATAACTGAAATCTCACATTGACTTACTACATATGAAAGTGAAAATATTTGACTTTCTAAAAATCTCTCCCTTCTCTAGAAATAATCATTATATTCCTTAATATTTTACTTGGTTTTACGTATAAGAAATGAGCCCATTTTATTTATTTTTTTTACAAAGTCAGGTTTGAAGATTTTCAAACATGCCTGTCTACTATAAATCTCTTAACATCCTGAATGCCAGACATCTTTATTTTGCTCAAGTAATCAAGTATCTCAATTACAGATGTCAGAAATAATAACTTACATGAAAAAGATGTTTACATGAGAAAGCTTGACAAGAGCCAAGCTTTTAAAGAGTCTAATTCATTGCAACTAGGACCACAAGGACACAGAAAGCTGAAGACTGCAATACTAGAATGTAAGAAATCCTCACAGGCCAGTAAATCACGTCATCAAACTGTTGTGGAGTAATTAGCACCAAGGGGGCAAAAAAAGAGAAAGACACCTTTCCCAAGACTGTGAACTTTTCGATGTTTCTCTGAAATGCTTCTGAATGATGCATAAAAGAGCAGACATATCCAGAACTTTCGATGATACATATAAATCGATAGATTTTCATATTGAAGCATTATATACGTTAATAACATTTTAAGCTATCATTATTTTAAGGTATTATTACAAGTATCTTTTGTTGGTTATGACAAGCTTTTGATTATTCATCAATATCATTTCCCCTTCCAAATAGTACCCAGATTTTCCAAGGGAATTATAATACCTCCCCATCCCCTATTGAGTAGAGTAACCAAGAAATTTGAGCAAGATTGACCCCAATCCCATTTGATGACTGTCCTGAACTTAACACACAGAAATCTTCCCAGTCACTTTCACGCAGAATAGTTTGCGGCACCTGGCCCCGGCTGCTCCTGGTACGAACCCCAAGATGAGGGAGATCTGAGGATGATGCTAACAGTGGGAAGAGAACAGAGGCAAGAGATGCACAGAGAAACTAAGCCAGAGCCCTGACGCTGCCCAGTCTTTGCACTTTTCAGTTAGTGCAGCCAATAAATTCCTGTTACTTTACTGGCAACTGAAAGCGTACTGAATTAGGAGCCTCCCCCAATGAAAAGCACTCATAACCCAGCTCTTCAACAGCTTTATAGAGAGGTTTAAAAAACCCCCCAAAAAACAGAGCCCTGGGCTTCCCTGGTAGCTCAGTGGTAAAGCCTCAGCCTGCCAATGCAGGAGACTGGGCTTTGATCCCTGATCCGGGAAGACCTCACACGCCACGGAGCAACTATGCTCGTGCGCCACGAGTACCGAGCCTGTGCTCTCGAGCCCAGGAGCCACAACTACTGAGCCCACGCACCTCAACTATGAAGCCTGTGTGCATAGAGCCCGTGCTGCACAAGAGAAGCCCCCACGGTGAGAAACCCACGCACCGCACCTAGAGAGAAGCCACTGTTCGCCACAACTGAAGAAAAGCCTGCTTGGCAACGACGACCCAGCACAGCCAATAAATAAACTTTTAAAAATATTTTTTAAAAAAGAAAACCTGATATTTTTGTGCCTGTTATGTAGAAAGTGCTTAGTGAAAGCTTTGTAGAATGTGAGCATCAACAGGTGTATTAGTTTCCTATTGCTGCTGTAACAAATTACCACAAACTTAATGACTTAAAACACAAATTAATTGTCTTACGATTCTGGAAGTGTGAAATCTAAAATCAAAGTGTTAGCAGGGCTGCAGTCTTTCTGGAGCCTTCAGAGGAGACTCTGTTTCCTTGCCTTTTAGCTTCCAGAAGCTGCCAGCATTTCTTGGCTGCTGGCCCCTTCCTCCTCTCTCAGAGCACATCGCTTCAGGCTCTGGTCCTGGTCATACCTCCATTTTCTCCTGTGCTCCCTTTTATATGGACCTTTGTGATTGATTATACTGGGCCCAGCTGAACATCCAGCATGTTTCCCCATCGGAGGCTCAGGGTTGCTGCTGCGGCTAAGTTGCGTCAGTCGTGTCCAACTCTGTGCAACCCCATATAGGGCAGGCCACCAGGCTCCTCTGTCCCTGGGATTTCCCAGGCAAGGGTACTGGAGTGGGGTGCCATTGCCTTCTCCGAGGCTTAGGGTTAAGGAACTGTAAAGTTCCTCTTGTCATAGCAAGTAATATAGTCACAGTTTCCGGGGACTAGGACGTGGACATCTTTGGCGTGGGGAGTCATCATTATCCTGCCTATCATTGTCCATATCCTATAAGCAGGGAAAGGAGTATACAAGTAGGCAAAGAGTCTTCATTTTCTGATTTTCCCTTTTGGAACAGTCACAAGTTACTTTCAAAAGGAGTACTTGTTCAGTCCACTGCCTTCTTTGGGAAGGTTCCTAACTCACAGGATTCATGATCTGTATTAACTCCAGTACCATAATCACAGAGAAATGTACTGGGGACGCCCGTTTACTTAAAAGCAACATTTCAAGGCTGGTAAGAGGTTTATGTATTGTCCTGAATCAGGAGCTCTGTTCAATTACCTGATTTGGATGGTGACTGGCTCATCCAACCAGATCCTCTCTAGAGGAGTGAACACAGAGCCTAAAACCATGAACTGTGTGTGTGATGACAGGAGCCATGGAAGCACGGCAGGGAGTCTTATGGATGGGGCACTAGAGAAGAGGTTTCTACATTTTGATTATGCATCCCAGTAACTAAAAGTATTTTGAGCAGGTACCTCATTATATGTGTATTTATTTATATATACTACCACAATTAGCCTAGCAAAACACAGAAACATGAATTTATATATTTTTACCTTCTCTTTAAATCATATTTCTAGGTTTTGAGTTCTTTACCTGAGCTGTCTAACACAGTAGCTACCAGGCATATGTGGCTTCTACTCACTTGAAGTCTTGCAAGAGTGACTGAGGAACTGAATTTCAAATTTTATTTAATTTTCATTCATTTAAATTTAAAAAGCCAGTGGCTACTGTATCAGGTAGCACAGGACTAGGCCTCTGTGAATACTTGAGGATAACACAATGAATTTGTTGTTGTTCAGTTGCTAAGTCCTATCTGACTCTGTGACCCCATGGAATGCAGCATGCCAGGCTCCTCTGTCCACTGTCTCCCGGAGTTTGCTCAGATTCATGTCCATTTAGTTGGTAATGCTATCTAACCATCTCATCCTCTGTCATCCCCTTCTCCTTCTGCCTTCAATTTCTCCCAGCATCAGGGTCTTTTCCAATGAGTTGGCTCTTCGAATCAGGTGGCCAAAGTACTGGAGCTTCAGCTTCAGCATCAGTCCTTCCAATGACTAATCAGGGTTTATTTCCTTTAGGATTGACATTGTTGAAAAAAATCAATAGACATAAGGTACTAAATTCAGCTTATTTTATATATGAGTAGCAAGATTTGGAAACAAGCATGTTAGAGAATCTATCTTAGCTATTCTATGCAGGGAAATTAACCACCAGCATTTCAAATGGTAAAAACTAATGAATTACTTCTAGTTTTTATTCCTGTCAATTTAGACTCTATGTATCCAGCATTTTTCTAAGCCTTAGAAGATTAAATATGTTTCCTGGTAGTTCACAGCCTCATTTGGGATATATGACAAGCACATCAAACATGTACACAAATATTAATGCCATATACATGCAACATAATAACATAAGAAATGTATAATTAGAGAACACAATGATATGCCTTGGTCCTACTATGAACTTACCACTAAACATGTATAAACTTGGGCTGGCCATACAACCTCAAAGCGTTCATGGTTTTTTCATTTATAGAATAAGGGGGAATGAACAGGAAATTCTTGACTGGTTTTGAGAGCTCTGACATTCATGATTTACTACATAATTGTTAGTTACTATGGAGCTTGACTCATGAAAGAGGTCAGCCAAAACTGGGCTTGAATGAGCGCAGATGAAGAGATATTAACAGGCAGAGAAGAAGACTTGAGAGTTGTGAAGGATTCTTCAGAGGGAACAATGCATAACCAAAATCCAGGGAGTGCCAGGAACTGTAAGCAAATTTACCTAGGTAGCCTATAACAAGGAAAGTGCTGAGAGAGTAGTAAATGTGAATGGCCCAATTTGAGAGGGACTTAATACTTAAAGCAACAGAATCTGATTTTGATATAATCGGCTGTTTTAAGCTCTTGACAATGGGAAGAGCGGTGTCTTTAAAGTAGGTTTCCTATAAGCAGCAAATAGTTTGGTCCTGCTTTTTCAAACTGATAATTCTACTTTTAATTGGACTGTTCAGACCATTTATGTTTAATATGATTACTATGATTGATGTGGTTACTCTCTTTTGCTGTTCTCTCTCTGTCCCACCTGTACCTTATTTCCTTTTCCTTATTTTTCTACTTTTGAACTGATCACTTTTTAGCATTCTATTTTAAACCTATTGATGGCTTTTAACTCTTTGAATGTTTTTGGTGGTTGCTTTAGAGTTTATTTTTACAGTATGCATCTTTAACTTATAATATCTTCAACTATCCTTTTTTAAATTTAGAATTAACTTTTTAGTTGTTTATTTTTATCTGCTCATTTTTTACTCTTTTCCTCTTTGTGTTTCACTTTGAACAGTTTCTATTGCTATGTATTCACATTCTTTTCAAATCTTTTTTTTTTTTTTGGCAGTATCTAACCTCTTCTATTTGGGTCATTTTTAAAAAAACAACACAATTTCCATATCTCTACTTAATTTGTTCAATATTTTCTCTATTTTTTTGAACATATGGAATAATTGTAATAAATGTTTTAATGTCATGGATATTTCTGGGTTAGTTTCAACTGATAGTTTTTCTAGTTGTTATGGGTTGTATACTGCTCTTTACACGCCTGGTATTTTTTGACTGGTGCCAGACTTAACGGATTTTAATTTGTATTTGCTTGATATATTTTTTTATTTCTATAAATATTATTGAGCATTGCTTGGGGATGCAGTTATCTGTGAAAAGCTTGATCCTTTCAGGTCCTGCTTCTAGGCTTTTTAAAGCAGCAGCAAAACTGACTTAGTCTCTGGTTAACTTTTTCCCCACTGTGGTGGTAAAACCTTTTTAGGTACTCTACCTGATGGTCTATTAATTATGAGTTTTTTTTTTCATTCTGGGTGAGAGGAACTGGTCCTGTTTGAACTCTGAAAATTCTTCTAATTCTTTTGGGTAGCTTCTTCACACCTAGTTGTTGATCAGTGTGTTTAACTGCAGACTGGAGGGGATCCTCTGTACATATCCATGGCACTCACTAAGAAGCTCTCTACCGTCTAGTACTCTTTCCCAGCTGCCTGGCCTTCCTGGACTCCTACCTTCGTATCTTCAGTTCAGGTAGACTCCTGGGTTCTACCTAAGCTTCTCCTCCCAAGGTCATGCTTAGAAATTCTCTCCAGGCATCACTGTCCTTCGCTGCTTAATGTCCAAAATCTTAAAACCATTGTTTCACATATTTCTGCCCACTGTTTTGATTCAGGTGGAAGGGTAAATCTGGTCCCTGTCACTTTATCTTAGCCAGATGTAGACTCCTGTTACCCAGTTTTGAGCTAATTTTGCAATCTTATTTTTAAAATTTTATTTATTTGGCTGTACTGGGTTTTAGGTGCGGCATGCAAACCCTAATTGCGGCATGTGGGATCTAGTTCCCTGAGCAGGGACTGAACCCAGGCCCCTTGCATCAGGAGCTCGGAGTCTTAGCCACTGGACTTCCAGGGAAGTCCCTGCAGTCTTATTTCATCAGTTCTTCTTTCATTGATTTTCGTCCCTCTTATATGACTTTGAATCAACTTTACCATCGTTTGTTGTTTCATCAATGAGTTAATTACATTTTTGACACATGCTTTCTATGTATTTAAGACCCATACTATTTTACTTAAAAAACTGTATTTAACACTGCTTTAAGACTTTTTAATCCTTCCAAATTCAGCTCTGACACATGTATTTTAGGATTCGCTATCTGATCTTAAGGTGGAGTTAACCACTATATCCTGCTTCCTTAGAATTTGTTTTGATACTTCTGTACATATCATACTTCATGGCAAATGGAGGTCTGTGGTATGACTATCATGAGCACAGGGTCTGGCATAAAGCAGGTCTTCACTGAATACTTTCTGAATGAATAAACCAAAGAAAAAGTACTTTCTGCTTCTCAAGCTATAGTACTTAAGTTAACTCAGTGACATGGGGCAAAAAGCTACAGGATAACATGGAAGACACTTCTGGAAATACGTATCACTGTTAAAGTAACAATATTATGAAGTTTGATGCAAAATTGCCTAAAATTTTAAAGCAAATGGCAGTTTCAAGCCATGTCCTCTTCAGGTTGGGCTTCCCTGGTGGCTCAGCGTAATGAATCTGCCTGCCAATGCAGGAGACACGGGTCAGTCCCTGGGTCAGGAAGATCCCTGGAGAAGGCAATGGCAACCTTCTCCAGGATTCTTGCCTGAGAAATCCCATGGATAGAGGAGCTTGGCAGGCTACAGTCCATGGGGCTGCAAACAGTCAGACACGACTTAGCAACTAAATAATAACAACAAAGCTAGTTTAACCTTTATTTTCCATAACACATAACATTTAATGTTTTCAAGATGTCTATTTTGAAATTAAAATTTAAATCAGTATCACTTGCAGCATTACTAACACACAGTACTTGTAATTTAGATAAAAACGGCTTATTTTTCCATGTATACACTCATTTATAAAATTACTCTGCACCCTACTTTCAACAAAGACACACATACACAACCCAGTAATAATAAAAAATCAAGCCAAGTGCTTCAGTTGATTAAGGAAGAAGGTGAGTGTAAAGAAATACATAGTGTTCATTTGAGAAGTGTTTTTTTTTCCTCTTAAGATTTAATTTAATTAGGCAGCTCATGAATCAGGCAGAATTCCACCTGGCAACAAGAATAGACTCCTGGAGAAGTTTTTTAAACTGTGAATAAGAACCAAACTACAACCCCAGAAACAACCTTTCCTTCAAAACAAGAAACTAAATGAGATTTCTAAAAATGACTAAAAAATGACTGCTTAACCACCAAAACCAAGATAACACTGGGAGCTAGCTTTTTGTTTCTATATAACCCTCCAGGTTATACAGAGGATTGGTACTATATTTAATATAAGGTACCTTCTAGCTAAAAGAGATATAGACATATTTAAAGAGATAGAGAAATAGAAAACCTCTTTGTTTTCCATTTAAAATCTGGCTGTCCATCAGACTCTGGGCAATATTCTGTTGCCAGCACCTTCAAAAACTGGAATACCTTATAGGCGATTTTAATCTGGTACATTGCATCACCTTGCATAAAGTTTCCAAATGATTCCTTATAACATCACACATAAATTATTTAGGAACCAGCTCTTACTTCATCTGTTGGTATATTTGGGGGCTGTGTTAGTAGTTTGGGGAGAATTCATGAAACTAGTTATCAAGATATCTAAGACCAAGATATCAAGATCACAAAGTTCTTTATTCTCTACTTCTTAATTCAGGAGACTTTGTTTCATCACAAATTTACAGCATCAAAGAGCCAGCAAAAGACTGTAGATTTTTCCTTGATGGCAAAAGAATGGGCCTAGAAAGAGTCATATATACAGCATAATAAAAGAACAGGGCCAGAATGATTTCAACGCAGGATACAGACATGAAACCTGTATTTTGAAAAAAGTCTGATTTTTCAGTTGCCATTACAACAGTCAGCTGAGGGCTAGAATGTAATATCTTAATCACAACCACAGTTGACTCTTGAACAACACAGGTTTGAACTGCACATGTCTACTTGTGCGCAGATTTATTTCCAATAATAAACACCACAGTACTACATAATCTGTGCTGAGTGAACTGGTGAATGTGCAACTGTATATTTAGAGAACTGACTCTAAGTTATGGGGGAATTTTGAATTTTGGGAGGGTTGGTGTCCCTAACCACGTGTTGAATGTTCAACGGTCAACTGTACTTTTATTTGTATCACACATCACAGTCTGGAAAAATCCTCTCGTGAACAAGAAGTGGCCACATGGTGTGATGGTTAAAGGGCTCTTCTGAACAGACTGATCAGGGCTAGAATCTCAGTTCTGTCACTTATTTGGAGACTTGGGGAAAGAGATATTAATTCCTCTAGTCACACATTCCGCCTCCCCAAAATGAAGCCAATGAGAGCATCTACCTTAAAGGGATCCCGACAGAACTAAATGAGTGAATATGCGTTAAACGCTTAGCATGGTACTGGGCACAGTAAGCAAGAAATATTATGTTAACTATTATACATTAAAAATAAAAGTACTTACATATCTTTAAAGAAAGATTGACCTTTTTTAAAAAATAAAAATATTTATTTGGCTGCGCAGGTCTTAGTTGCAGCATGTGGGATCTAGTTCTCTGATCAGGATCATACCTGGGCCCTCCACATTGGGAGCTTGGAGTCTTAGCTACTGGACCACCAGCGATGTCCCAAGATTGACCTTTGACCGAAGCTCTTTGAGGCCAAGTTCAGGGCTCCTTGGGCTTCCCTGGTAGCTCATTTGGTAAAGAATCTGCCTGCAATGCAGGAGATCTGGGTTCAATCCCTAGGTTGGGAAGATCCCCTGGAGAAGAGAATGGCAACCCGCTCCAGTATTCTTGCCCAGAGAATTCCATGGACAGAGGAGCCTGGTCATAAAAGAGTCGGACACGACTGACTGACTATTACGTCCACTTTCAGGGCTCTTTACAGTGCGTGGAGTGGCTGTGGCTTTGGCCTTTTACGGCTCAAGCATGTGACATGGAACACTACCATCTTACTCCTGTCACCGCAGGCACAAGTCTTCAAAGGCCAAAATCATCTCAGCTTTTCTTTTATTTTACATGTTAACATGGATTCCTTGCAAGGATGATTTTTTTGTCATGACCATTCAGCCTCTGGTATATAGCCTCTGACCTGTCATTACAATGTTTGGTTGCTAATTACTTTCTCATCCTCAATTAATGATTAACTGTTAACATTGTGATAGTTCTTTGTCTTTGATAAAACATAAAACGCTGTTAGGATGAGTCTGTACCCTATTTGAACTAGAGGTAGAATTAACGACAGATCTTAAACCTTAACAATTTATGCTGAATTTCTCCTAGAAAGCATAAAATGGACCCAGCAACATACTTAACACTCTGAAAACAGGATGTTTGTTTTTACAAAATCTTCCAGTTTTTATTTTCCTATTCTGATATTTGAAATTTCACACATTCTGTGGACAGTCTGAATGTAATTCTATATTCCAAAAATAAATCAATTATTTAACATTTCAACTTGAAAAGTAAACTCTGTCCATTCATCAAAAATCTGGTTCAAACCTCCCCAAATCTTAACTCCCTGTCAGGCTGGCTCCTGCACTTTCCTATTATTTTGTTTACTCTCCTTTTATGGGAAGCATTATAATTATTCATAAGTACAGTTTCTTATCTTTCAAATATATCCAGAATCCAACTGTTTTTTTCCCATCTTCACTTTTACTGCTCTCATCCAAGCCACTGCCGCTTCTGTGGGTAAGTGAAAGTCGCTCAGTCGTGTCCAACTCCTTGCGACCCCATGGACTTATACAGACCATGGAATTCTCCAGGCCAGAATACTGGAGTGGGTAGCCGTTCCCTTCTCCAGGGGATCTTCCCAACACTGGGATAGAACCCAGTCTCCTTCATTGCAGGCAGACTCTTTACCAGCTGAGCCACAAGGGATGCCCTAGATCATTGCAATACCTTTCAAACCGGCCTTGCTTTTTCATCTTTGGGCCTCTTACCTATTCTCAACACAGCAGTCAGCACGATCCTGTGAGGACTTTAGCCAGGTTATGGTACTTCTTTCGTCAAATCCATTCACTGACTGAGTAAAAAGGCAAAGTCCTTATAGAGACTGCCCCCTCACCCCCAAGCCTCCAGCTTCTCCTCTTTCCTTCACTACCTCCCGATGTTCCTTGGGCTCGCTAAGCATCTCTTGCCATAGGCCTTGCACTCTATTCCCCCTGCCTGGAAAACTCTTCCCGCCATCACTTACCTCACTCCCCAGCTTTCTCTAAGTCTCTGCCAAAATGTTACTTATTAAACAAGAGAGGCTTTCCCTTATTCCCTATATGAAAGTGGCAAATCTATCTCCTCTCCTTTATATTATTTTTTTCTATAGTATTTACTACTGCATATATTTGTTGTTTGCTTCCCCTCCCTTCAATAAAATGTAAGCACTCCATGAGGGCAGGGACTTAATCTGGTTACTGCTGTACCCCCTAGCACCTAGAACAATCCCTGGCACACAGTAGACAAAATCGATAAATATTTACTGAATAAAGGAATGACCCCTTCACTATAGATCATAGCTCCCTGAATTCCTCTGTACCTTTTTCACATCACGGATTGTGAAGACACACTCAGTGGACCCTGAACAAACATTTAAAACTAAAGAACAAAGGAACTGAAGTTACCAAGAAAAGAATGCTTGGGACAAATCTAGAGAACAAGGGGGATTAGAATCCCAGCACCTACTCACACTGGTTCTAAAATGAAAAGATGGTTGTGGCAGGGGAACCAGGGCTTTCCCCACCTGCCAGCATTTCTGGGCTCCATTAGTATTTCTAAGGCAACTGTGAAAGTTATCTATGTGTAAATAAAATCTTAAACCAGTATTCTTAATTCACTAATCTTTTTTTTTCCCCCACAGTTGGCATTTATTAATGAAACCAGGATCTTTTTAACTCACAGACAGGACAAATCAACAAAGTGACGGCAAATTTACAATCATTTACTAAAGCTTACTGAAGCAGGCCTTGAGGCAACCGCCCCAGCTCTCTTCTGATGAAGTGATAGATTCTGAAATACCAAATAATTTAAGCAAAACCAGGCCGCTAAGAGAATTTATAACTTATTAGACTTTTTACACTCTGAAAACTAGAACTTCTTAGTGACAATCCCCACAAGACTTTCCAGTAAGTTTATACAATTAGTTGCCTCTAACAGGTTATAAGACAAACATCCGTTTGCTTGAGTTTTTAAGATATTTATTTATTTGGCTGCACTGGGTCTTAGTTGCCACATGTGGGACCTTAGCTTCCTGACCAGGGATTGAACCCAGGCCTCTTGAACCCGGTCCAAGGAATCTTAGTCACTGAACCACCCCCAACTGCTTGAGTTTTAAAAGGATATTTCATTTACCCCACCTGAATAATCGATAAAGACATAACTTGGTAAAGGGAAAGGGGTTAATTTACTATTCTTGATTAAACTGCATGTATCAAGCCTGGTTTCTTAATTCATACATTCATTTTTACATGCTCATCTTACTTCCTCCAGTTCTTCGAGTCTGTGCTCGTGACCACACCTTTTTCCTTGTTAATCCTGATTTAAATCAAAATAATGGGCTTCCCTGGTGGCTCAGAGGTTAAAGTGTCTGCCCGCAATGTGGGAGACCGGGGTTCGATCCCTGGCTTGGGAAGATCCTCTGGAGAAGGAAATGGCAGACCACTCCAGTATTACTTGCCTGGAGAATCCCATGGATGGAGGAGCCTGGTAGGCTACAGTCCACGGGGGTCGCAAAGAGTCGGACACGACTGAGCGACTTCACTTTCACTTTCACTGGGTATCTTCCCATTATTTTGGCTCAGTGGTCAAGAACCCGCCTGCCAACGCGGTTCGATCTCTGGGTCGGGAAGATCTAGAGGAGATGGTAACCCACTCTACTATTCTTACCTGGAGAATCCCATGGACAGGGAAGCCTGGCATGCTGCAGTCCATGGGGTAGCAAAAGAGAGGGACGGGAGCCACTAAACAACAATCGCGACCCTAGGGAAATCGTTTAAGCATCCTAACAATCTCTGGAGATAAAGATATTGCTAATATGCTTAAGAGGGCGTCAGAGGATGAGAAGGTGGATGGCATCACCGATGCAATGGACATGAACTTGGGCAAACTTTCGGGAGATGGTGAGGGACAAGGAGGCCTGGCGTGCTGCAGTCCATGGGGTCGCAAAGAGTCGGACACGACTGAACAACAATAACAACTGCTTAAAGTTGGCAAAGGCTCAGACAGGGCGGGCGGTGGCCGGTTCAAGGGGCCTCTTGAACAAACGCCGGGCTAACAAGAGCCGGGCACAGGATTCTCACCCGGGACACCTGGCTTTCGGGCCACCGAACACCGAACGACACACGCAGGCCTCCTCGGGGTGGACCAAGTTGGGAGTCGGCTCCGCCTCTGCAGGAGGTGCCTCCTAAAAGGCAGAAACACGATTGCGCAGACTGCCAGACCAGCACAAGTACTTTTGCCCAGGTCTCCGCGGGGTCGGAAGGCTTTGGCATGGATCCGAGAAAGCGGTTCTGCCCACAAACGACTCGGAAACTCAAGTTTTTGGGTGTGTGCTGGCGCAGCACACCGAGGGATGAATAAAGCGCTTTGGAAGCTGCAAGCCACCAGACAAGACGGTAGAGAAGAGGAAGCTTCGGAAAACAATACCTGGACGAGGCGGGCGACGAATAACTTGCTGACAACGGGCACCGGTCAATAACCGGGGGTAGGGTTGAGGGTGGGGGAGGGCAGGGATGCTCCCGAGAGGCTGCAGCCCTTCCCCGGGGAAACGGCGGTGCCTCGAGCGCCCGTTTCCTGGGTCCGAGCCTAAGGTGAGCGGGAACGGCCCAGGCCAGAGCCGCCCCCAGAGCCCCTCAGCCCGGGCACAGGACCCCCTTCTGCAAGCCGTCCCCTCACGGCCTGGTTCTCCGCGCCACGTCTCCCTCAGAAGGCCCTCGGCTCATCCCCGAAGCCCGCCCGGTCGGCCGGCCGGTCGCCAGACGCCCGCCGCCGGCCCCAAGCCCGCTCACCTGCGCGTCCCGAGTCCCTCGTCTCCTCCCTCCACCGGCGTCTGGAACCGACCCGCAGCCCCGCCCCCTGCCCTCCCCGCCCATCCCTTCCGGGTCTTTTCCCCGCCTCCCCGGCCCCTAGTGTGGCGTCACTTCCGCCTGTGCCCGGCGGCGCGCCGGCTGTCGGGGTCTCGCGCACGCGCCGCGCCCGGAGCGTCCCAGAGCCGGGAGCGCGCGCCCCGCGGATGACAACAAATTGGTCGCGCGGCCGCTGTGGAGGTGTCCGCCTCACCGTGGCCTCAGGCCCTGCCGTCTCCCCGCGTGCTCTCTCGTACCCTCTTTCTAGTGCCGACAAGGACCCTCCTCGGAAACTCCCCCGGGCTTGGGGCTAACGGGGACTCCTCCGTGACTTGTCCCCGCCAGGCCTAGCGCGAGCGGCGCCGCACAGGCGATGGGGTCGCCCTGAGGGACGCCCGGCGCCGAGCGGGCATGGAGGGGCCTCCTCGGGCTTAGGCTTCGCCAAGGCCTGGGCAGGCCGGCCCCGGGACCCGGGACGCCGCCGCCAACGCCGCCGCTGCTCCCGCCGCGGCCTGGAGCCGGAGCCTGGCCGGAGCCCCCAGGCCGGAGCCGCCCGCAGCCCTGCCGGCCCAGCTGCCAGCCCTCACCATGCCTTGGCCGTTTTCGGAGTCCATCAAGAAGAGGGCCTGTCGGTACCTCCTACAGAGGTACCTGGGCCACTTCCTGCAGGAGAAGCTGAGCCTGGAGCAGCTCAGCCTGGACCTGTACCAGGGCACCGGGTCCCTCGCTCAGGTTCCCTTGGACAAATGGGTAAGAGGGGCTGGCGGCCAGCCGGGGTGCAGGGAGGGGGACACAGTCTCTTCCTTGGGGCGATCTGAACCAGTGTCATCGAGGACGGGTGACGTTCCGTCCCTCCCTGGAGGTTGTTTGGCTCCAGGTAGGGTAGGACTCCGAGAAATGTGTTAACAAGTGTCGTTCAGTCCGTTTCTAGCAAGTTTGCCCTTCCCAATCACGTGTTCCAGAAACTTAGCAGAGGTAATGGAGTCCACACTGTGGCAATCAGTGGAATCCGTGGTTTGGGGTAGGGGTCTGTGAAGCTGGCTGAAAGAGTCCATGGAACGAAGTGACCCGTGCTCTGCTGCCCCTTTAGGGTAGGAGGGATCTCGGGGTTGTGTGCAGACAAGTCGTATTTCGTGGGATGACACTCCCCGGAAGGACCGAGGGTGGGGAGGACCTGCGGGGATGTCAGAATGCCTGGGGTATTCCTTTATTTATTTGGGGTTGATCGCTTTCACCCCGCAGCCTCAGTCCAGCGTCTGGCATTTAGAAGAAGGTTAGGTCTCCTCTGCGGGTTTGTGTGCTTTGGATCCTGTAAAGGCCAGTCGCCGATGGTCGTGTGGCCCTGATAGGGATGCTTGGTTGTGCCTGTTTGCTTCACGGTGACAGATCGTAAAAGCGGGTGTTGCAGAAGCGCTGAAGCTGCACTCTTCAAAACCTGTCTTCTGCCTGTCATCCAGAGGTGGTGCACTGACTCCTATTAACAGGTGCTTCCTTGCACCTGCAACCCTGGTCTCAGCGCATGGTATTTTACTTCATGTGTATTTCAGCTTTGAGTTTGGCAAGAATGAAGGGGCTCTCCCACGTTCCCCAGTTCTTTATTTGTTCCACTAGAGTTTATGCTCACAGTTTGAATTGGTTTTACTGTTCTGAAGTATCACTGTTCCATTACTATTCTAAAACCTTTCCAACAGGGTTTACATTAAGGAAATGATCAACATAGGTGGCTTTGCTGTGGTAATTGGGCAAAAGAAAAGGAAACTTTTTTTTTTAGTGTAAGTTGTGTAAAAAGCTCAAGTAAATGTAAAACATTTTAACATTTTAACAGAGTAATGACTTCCTTAGTCATGCTGCTAAGTCGTTCCAGTCGTGTCCGACTCTGTGCGACTCCATAGATGGCAGCCCACCAGGCTCTGCCGTCCCTGGGATTCTCCAGGCAAGAACACTGGAGTGGGTTGCCATTTCCTTCTCCAGTGCATGAAAGTGAAAAGTGAAAGTGAAGTCGCTCAGTCGTGTCCGACTCCTAGCGACCCCCTGGACTGCAGCTCACCAGGCCCCTCCCTCCATGGGATTTCCAGGCAAGAGTACTGGAGTGGGTTGCCATTGCCTTCTCCGTCCTTAGTCATAGAAACCCAAAAAACTCACATTATGGTAACACCTTATTATGACTGTTGAATGAATTTGTACTGGTATAAATAAGGATATAATTTTATCAGCAAGTGGATGACCTCAACTAGGGAGAGTACACAGAGAATAGTGGGAAGAATCCTGGCTTGAGTAACAGAGGGACCAAGTCCTCCTCCCACCCTCCCAGGCTAGCCCATGCTGCCACAGTTATCACAGTGACAGTGGATATAGTAATTCACCTGAGTTCAGTAAATATTAATGGAGTATCCTCTCCATGCCAGGCACTGTGTCAGGGAACTCCATTGCCATAATTCTTACCAAAAGATAGGGATTCCGATGGATATTTTAAAATTCATTGACCCGTAAGTCTGTCCTTTTGATAGTTATGACTAGGCTATCTTGAAGGAGGAAGGTTGGACATTTATTAACAGTCTTGTTTAGGTCAAATGACTTTGCTGCATTATTTTTTAATTTTTAGTATTTATTTATTGAAGTATAGTTGATTTACAGTGTTGTATGTATGCATTATTCTTTAATGACTTTTCATGTTAACCCTATAAGATGGGTATTCGTATTTCCATTTTACAGATGGAATTAAATAATATGCCTGAGATTATTATATCACACATATAGCAAGTGGAATAGTGAGAATTCAAGTCTAATTCCTAAGCGTATTATTTCTTCATTAATCACATGGCTTCAAGCCAAGGAAGGGGCAGTTAATATAATTGAGCATTTGTTTATTTCAGGCACTGTCTGGACACTCTGATTTGTGAGGTTTTATTTAATCCTCATAGGAAAATCACAGGTGGTAATATTTGAATTTTGCAATTTGAGTTCAGGATCATTGGAAAAATAACTTATGGTTGGACTTAATCCAAAGGTTATGTTTTATTCTGCTTCTTGAAGGTGAAGAATATGCCCAGCCAAAATGTCAAATAAAATATCCAGTAAACATAGGCTCTTGCGAATTCTTTAATTATAGTGTGCTGTGTTAATGACTAAGGTAAATCTTGATGTGACATTTAGATATAACTGTTTAAACTTCTGATTCCAAATTCATTTACTTCTGATATTTGATTTTAATGACTTTCATGATGAAAAAAAAAAAGGTACCTCACAGAGATTCATAGATCCAAATGGGAGAATACTGTCACTGAAAATGTTCTGAGGTTTCATTCTCAGCTGTCAGTTATGCACAAGATTGTGTTGAAATCACTTTTGGCATTCCCTTCTTCCTTGATCTCAGTCAATTATTCATGCTAATTAGTTGGATGATGTTGCATTTATATGTCTCTCTATATATAAACTTTAAAATCTTTAAACCCCTTTTTAAGAGCTTTGTTCAAAAGACTAAATTTATTGAGATAATTTTTCATGTTTTCAAACCTTTGTAACCTGTCTAGATGATGACTTAAAAAATAGGGTTTTAATAGATATTTTTTCAGCTACAAAATAATGTAACAGTGGAAACATTTCCAAATATAAGTTTTAAAAATGTCCTCTCCTTAGTGGAAATACCCTTTGAAGAGAAGCTACTTTTCTCACTCATTAATGAAGTGGTATCTTTACTTTTAAATGACAATCTGTCATTTAATCTTTGGGCTGCCATATTCACCCTCTGCAATGGCCCACACTCTGTGGAGTGTGTTTCTCTCTAAATAAATCCACTTTTTACCTATCAAAAAAAAAGTTTTTTTTTTTTTTGGAGTATAACTGCTATTGGAGTATAATGGCATATACTACTGATAGTCGTGTGTCATCACATAAAAGGTAAGTGTATTTAAAATTCTAATCTTTGTGAAGAGGAAAATTGCTTATTACCTTTAAATTCAGCTTCTATATGTTTGATCATAAGAAAATCAGAAACTTGCTGTCATTTTCTGTCTCTCACAGAGATTGTACTGTGTGAAGATCTGTTTTTATTGTGTAGACTATATGCTCAAGTGTCAGTGCATTGAAATGGAACATCCAGCCAAGGGCACCACTCTCACCCTTCCCATTGTCTTCTCTTGGTACCAGTCTGATGCATGGCCTGAGTCAGAATGCAGATATCTATTTCTATATCTATTTCTATACTACCACTTTTACATCTGTATTAACTTTATTTGAATGGTGATACCTGGGTTTAAACTAATAAGGATGTATTCTTTTCCTAGTTAGTCTTATGATACGTATTAAAAAGAAGCATACAACTGTTTGCTTTTCTTCATTCTGCCAAGCGCACCTTAAATTCCTAATGGTGCTTACCATTGTGCTAGCTAGGCACTGGGGAAGATGAAGAACAATAGTTGGCACTCACAAAGTATTGACTTGGTACCAGGAACCATGTTGGTACCTTTACATGTTATTTCATTTACACTCACAGTAACCTTGAGAAATTGGTATTTTCCCTGTTCTATGGGATGAGGCTTCTCAGCTGGCACAGTTGGTAAAGAAGCTGCCTGTCAGTACAGGAGACACAAGAGATACGGGTTCAATCCCTGGGTTGGGAAGATCCCCTGGAGTAGGAAAGGGCAACCCACTGTAGTATTTCTTGCTGGAATGGTTGCAGAGAGTCGGACATGACTGAGCATGCGCTGGTGGGCTGGCTGGCTGTTTTATGGATGAGGAAATTGAGACTCATGTTAAAAACTTGTCTGGAACCACCCAGCTTGTAAGTGACTGAGCTACTGTGTTTTGTTTTCTTTTTTTTTAGAGCTGCTATGTCTTAAAACTACTATATACCTTGTCCATTTTTAAATTGACAAAATTTTTTCATTATAAGTTTAAATATGTGTGTGTCTGTCATGTCCGACCCTTTGCAACCCCATAGACCGCAGCCCACTCAGGCCCCTCTGTCCATGAGATTCTCCAGGCAAGAACACTAGAGTAGGTTGCCATTTCCTTCTCCAAAAGGAACTATAGAAAGAAAGAAAGAAAGTTGCTCAGTCATGTCCGACTCTTTTTCGACCCCATGGACTGTAGCCTACCAAGCTCCTCCATCCGTGGAATTTTCCAGGCAAGAGTACTGAGTGGGTTGCCATTTCCTTCTCCATATAAGTTTAAATGAAGGTGAAGGTGAAGGTGAAGTCGCTTAGTCGTGTCCGACTCTTTGCGACCCCGTGGACTGTAATGTACTAGGCTTCTCTGTCCATGGGATTCTCCAGGCAAGAATACTGGAATGGATTGCCATTTCCTTCTCCAGGGGATCTTCCCGACCCAAGGATTGAACCCAGGTCTCCCGCATTGGAGGCAGACGCTAAATAGTTGAGGATAATTTTTGTTGTGTTGTAAATACTTATATAATAAAAATATAGTTTTTTTTTAATCCAGTAAGATCTAAATACCCACCATCATATATATAAACATATTTAAACAAGGTCATCATTAGTAGCTGGAAATTTAACAGTGTATATTTTTCTGTTGAATTCATATGTCTGTTCAACTTCTCTGCACAATTTTTTCATAATTCATGTATTTTATCCTAATTTATGTATTTTATTCTTACATCTTTTATTGATCATGCTGTCATTTCTCTATAATAAGATATGTAACTGAAGTTAAATTATCATACTGAAAATTTTTGTCACAATTAAGCTTTCTTTTGCATAGTGAATATTTTTCTAGTGTGACATTTTAATTCTCACAAAAGATTTCTTCACTATTTTTTTTTTTTTTTTAATTTTTTTGGTTGTTTAAGCGGTTTGCTCCAGGACTTACCATGTTGATCTTATCAGTATCTCCTTCACATATCATTAAACTTTTAAGTGTTAAAAGTTTCCTCTGGATTGTTTTGTTATTACAGTTATAAGTGCAGTTGATCAAAACAATATAAATGTATTATACATTTGAATAACTAAACATAAGAACTTTTATTAGGAATATATTTATTGATGTTTTGGGTGTGTTTTCTCCTCTCCCCTGCTTTCTTCAGGTATCCATGGATGAATATACTTACAACTAGAATTTGATAGGGTTCAGCATAAATTTCATTCTAAACTTTTAAGATAGTCATAAGCTTGAGAAACACTCGTCATTAATAAGTAGATGAGATTATAGGGATTTTGCAGTAACAGAATCTCTTAGTTCTTTGATCTTTTTTATGGCAATGCCAAAAAAATGTGTATCAAGTGGGGAAAGGCCAGAAGACTTAATTGGTAGTTCTGCCTACTTTCACGCATTGGAGAAGGAAATGGCAAACCACTCCCGTGTTCTTGTCTGGAGAATCCCAGGGACGAGGGAGCCTGGTGGGCTTCCGTCTGTGGGTTCGAACAGAGTCGGACGTGACTGAAGTGACTTAGCAGCAGCAGGCAGTGCCTAAGGGATGATTCAGGAGGGGGAAAAGATAGATACGCGTTTTTTTTGACTCAGTGGAGAGGGGGTCTGTACAAGGGAATATGGGAAAGAGGACCCAACATGATGCCACTGCTCAGAAGGTCCATTTTAGGAAAGAACATATTTGGAGATTGCGTGTGTGCTCTGTCTCTCAGTCACGTCCTGCTCTTTGCAACCCCATGGACTGTAGCCCTCCAGGCTCCTCTGTCTGTGGGATTTCCCAGGCAAGAAGACTGGAGTGCCTTGCTGTTTCCTCCTCCCGGAAATCTTCCCAACCCAGGGGTGGAACCCGAGTCTCCTGCTTGGCAGGTGGATTCCTTACCACTGAGCCACCAGGAAAGCCCATTTGGAGTTTAGGGATCTGGATACTTCAAAACCAGCCAGGCTCATGTACTCTTTAGGAAATCTGTAGGATCACAAAAATACCAGTGTGAAGAAAGCCTGTTAAAGTAGTAACCTCCAGTGAAATAATGTGCGCCATTCTAAGTCTCCACGTTCAATGTGAGCTTTGTAGATAAAGAGTTACAACACTGCCCTTATGCAACATGGCATACAGGAAGCATCTTCATGTAGACTGGTATCTGATAAGTATTTGTTGCTTTAATGTACAGGTATATTGTCTATTAAAAAAACCACATTTAATTATTCTTCTAACTGTATTTATATCCATCTGTCGTCCTTCTTTTGTAGTTAACCCTTTACTGAAATTGCTCTCAGTGGGATCACCTAACCCCTGTCATGAATTCAGTGGACATTAAAAAAATCTTTGACTTCTTGTTAGTTTTTGTTGCACTTGATCATTCTTTATGTTATGTTTCCACAGTTTTCTGGGACAAGATTTTCTCTTGATTTTCTTTCTACTTCTCTGCTTGTTATTCTTTTGTTGTTGTTGTTCACTTTGCAAGTTCCTTTTTCTTGACTTGTTTCTTAAATGCTGGTGTTTATCAGGATTCTGTCCTAGGTCTCTGGTCTTTTTACTCTACGTTAGTTCTGAAAGTGTCTCTCCTCACTCCTGTGGCTTCATTTACCTTCTGTGTTTATAAAGCCCCTCTGTATTACAGGCCCACATGGCTCTCCTGAACTCTAGACCAGAGCACCCACTTGTGTCCTAGACATCTCCACCTGGGAGTCTGCTCAGCTATACTCTTTGGACCTGAACTTCTCACCTCCACCTCCCCTAACTCAGTACATGGCATCACTGTCAAAGCCGTTGCCCAGGCCAGCAACTTGGGAAGTATTTTTCATTCCTTCTTTTCTTTACCACTCATTATGCCAGTTATTTCTACTTCCTAATATTTATAAAAAAAATCCATCCACCTCTTGCTCTTCTCATTGTCCCTATCCTTGCCAAGCCAATTTCTCTCAGTTTCTCTTATTTGTAACAGCCTTTCTGCTTGAGTTCTGCTTTCCTCCTATGAGTGACCCACAGAATAGTTCTTTTCTCATCATGGCACCCTTGCTTAAAACCTTTCAGTGGTTTCACATTGCCCTTGAGATAAATTTCAGACTCTTTAACATTAATTACAAGGGTTTTTGGATCCTGCTCACCCTTATCTGTGCAGCCTTATCTCTGGCTCATCAGCCTGGCATGCTACACTAAAGCCTAAAGCAGCTTTTTCCCTCTGCCCAAATACTCTCGTGTCTCAGATATATGTATTTGCACATACTGACCTCTGCCTTCTTTGAATCCTTCTACGTGCTACTGTATCTGTCTGGACCATTGTGTGCAATTAGCTCCTCAGCCCCCTGGTCTCAGCTTTAATAACACCTCCTCAGACTAGGTTCTTTTACATGCTAGAGTAGTACAGTGTATTTCCTCTGTCATGCAACTCATCACATATGTCTTTCATAGTAAGCTATTTTGTCAGCGTAAGAGGACCAGGAATCATCTGTGTCTTGATCTCTGATTTCTTTGTCCTTAGTGCCTGAGACACATATAAACATGTTGGTTGTTCAGTTGTTCAATCACTAAGTCGTGTCCACCTCTTTCTGATCCAGTAGACTGCAGCATGCCAGGCTTTCCAGTCCTTCACTGTCTCCCTGAGTTTGCTCAGACTCATGTCCATTGAGTTGGTGATGCCATCCAGCCATCTCATCCTGTGTCGTCCGTCCCCTTCTCCTCCTGCCCTCAGTCTTTCCCAGCATCAAGGTCTTTTCCAATGAGTCGGCTCTTTGCATCAGGTGGCCACAGTACTGGAGCTTCAGCTTTAGCATCAGTCTTTCCAATGCAGATTCAGGGTTGATTTCATTTAATCAATCCTGCTCACTCAATCAGGATTGATTGGTTTGATCACCTTGCTGTCCAAGGGACTCTCAGGAGTCTTCTCCAGCACCATAGCTCGAAAGCATCAGTTCTTCAGTGCTCTGCCTCTCACATCCATACATGACTCCTAGAAAAACCATAGCTTTGACCGTGTGAACCTTTGTCAGCAAAGTGATGTCTCTGCTTTTTAAAATGCTCTCTAGGTTTGTCATAGCTTTTCTTCTAAGGAGCAAGTGTCTTTTAGTTTCATGGCTGCAGTCACCATGTGCAGTGATTTTAGAGCCCAAGAAAATAAAATCTGTCACTCTTTTCGCTTTTTCCCCATGATTTGCCATGAAATGATGGGTCTGGATGCCTTGATCTTAGTTTTTTGAATGTGGAGCTTTAAGCCAGCTTTTTCACTCTTCTCTTTCTTCTTTGAGTAAGTTAAACAGTGTTACTTTCTTGTTCTTGTGATTTCAAAACGCACTTGTTTTTTCTCTTTAGTGTCTCAATGAGATCCTGGAGTCAGCAGATGCACTTTGGAAGTCACAGAAGGATTCATACAGTCAATTTCTCTGTCCGTTCCATGGGGCTCCTTGTTGCAGGACAATTGTGCCCTGGAAGTGAGGGGGTTAGAAATGGTCTTCCGACCTCGACCCCGCCTAGGTAGGTATGTTAGGTGTTTCTGTTTGTTTATGTTTTTACTTTTCAGAGATTGGGAAAGTAGCCTAACTACATTAAATTGAGTATTTAATTTAGTACCTTGCACGTATTTGTAAGATTCTCAGTAGGTAAAATTTTGGAAGTGGCCCATGTAGAGGAGTGGGTGTGATTGCATCTTCGGAGTGACTTCTCTCTCTCCTTACCCACAAGAGCTTTAGTATATAGGTGATTGGGTTAGTTATTGGTTACCAGTTATCTAAAGTGACTTGTGCTTTTTTTTTTTAAGTATAGTTGATTTACAGTGTCAGGTGTACAGCAAAATGATTCATTTATATGTGTGTGTGTATACATGTTCTTTTATATATATCTATATATTTTTTCAGATTCTTTTCCATTGTAGGTTATTATAAGATACTGAATAAAAAGTGATTTATGTTTTCAAAATTCAAAGTATTGTGCCAGAAGCAAGGAAGTGCTCAAAGACTAATGGAGAAATGTTAAAAGGACACAAGATTGGATTTGAAGGGGCTCCCATTGGCCAAATCTGGAAAATTTGAGTATCAGAAAGAATGACAATAATGAATTATAACACACTAAAAGAAAAACCAAAACCCGAAGTCCATGTCACTACAAATAAGTAAATAAGTACGTAAGGGGGGAAAGGAGAAGGATTGCCACTACTGATAAACATATAAAAAATAAAAGATGGACTATCACCATGTTTGCAAGCACCGTAGGAGAGAGTGACGCAGGCGAGGATCATCAGCTGATGCTGACACCACTCAGAAGGGTTGAGGATCTTGATATTTAGACGGTATCGGAATATCTTGTCCATGTACATATTATTTGCAGAGAGAAAAAGGTTCTTCGGAGTGGAGAAAATTGACAGTCACCACCTAACTGAGAGCAGACTTGATCTCCTCATCACATGTGTTCTGATGTGATGGGCCGAGAAGGAGGGGATCACTTATGTTCTTGCTAAAAGTGCTTAGTCTGAGTTGGACACTGAGTAAGCAGTCAGGCAAAAGAAAACAAGAGAAAGCCTGTTAACTAGCTGGTCGGTATTTTTTTTTTTTTTTTAAGATTCAGTTATGAAAGACAATGAAGGTAGAGGAACTATTTAGATTAAAGGAGACTAAAGACTTGATAACTAATTGCAATGTGTAACTGTTTTTTAAATTTTTATTATTATTATTTTTTTCCTGTGGAGGGTGTATTGAGGCAGATGGGAAGATTGGGGTATTGAATGTATGGTGGTGATGGTGGTAGCTTAGTCGCTAAATCACGTGCGACTCTTGCAACCCCCTGGACTGTAGCCCGCCAGGCTCTTCTGTCCATGGGATTCTCGGGACATGAATACTGGAGTGGGTTGCAGGATTCTTGCATTCCTCCAGGGGATCTTCCCGACCCAGGGATTGAACACATGTCTCCTGCATTGCAGGTAGATTTTTCACTGCTGAGCCACCTCACTGAATGTATGTAATATATTGTGTTGATGTCACATCACTTGGGTGTGTTAATGGTACTGAGCTTTTGCAGGAGACTGATCTCGTTCTTAGGAGTTACATGCTCCAGTTGTTAGGGATGAGTGTTACAATATCTAGTTTAGCGAAAGCTTGTGTGTGTGAGTCTGTGAGTGTGTGTGCACGTATGTGTAACCTTGATGAATCTGGGTGCAGGGTATGCATTGTCCACATCTTAGGACTGAACATTTTCAAAACAAAACTTCGGGAGGGAAGGGTTTAAAGTAGTAGTAAGTCGTTGTTTACCAGTATATACACGTAGTAGCTTTAATTATGTATATGATGGGTTCTGATTTATCAAACTTGTATATTGTGCTTCTTGCATGCCAGATACTGTTCTGAATAGTTTACAAGTAGTAGCCTCACAATAACTCTTTGAAATAGATCCTTTAAATTTATTCATTTGACTGAATAGGAAATTGATGGATAAATTGTCGTTTAATAACTTGACCAAGGTCATAGCTAGTTCAGTGGAGCGGACGGGGTCTGGGCCCAGGGAGTCTAGTTCCAGAGCCGCCGTTCCTACCACTGTGCTGTGTGGTGTGCTGGGTTGTCTACTGAGGAGTATTTGTGTCTGGCATGTTATAAGTGCGTAAGGTCACGATGGTGAATCATCTTAAATTATGAATGTAAATGCTTCCAGTGACAATTGATGTTTGTAAAGATGTGTTTGAAGAGTTATAATCCCAAGTGCTGCCTAAAACGCCAAAGTTTAAATTATGCTTAGTAAAATTTAGTTTATCTGTATTTTTAAAATTGGTAATCTGTGCATGGAAATTCTTAGTATTTTTGGTATTTAATTAAAAAGAGTACTTTATATTTTAACCAGGCTGAGGAGACATACTAGTACATTCCTATGGAAAGTGAAATATTTTACTCTTATTTTAAAAACATTTCATTAGAAGGCAATAATTCTAGTAATCTCTTGTCAGTTTGTTTTAGATAACATAAGGAAGTGTGATAGAATTCTTTTATAAGGATACACCTGGAAAGGACTTTACACAGTTTGTGTGTTCCTTCTCTAAGGCTGCTCTTCTAGTTTATCTACATTTATACTAACCTTCTAAAGCCCACGTCAGCTGCTACCTCTACTTTCCAATGAATTCCCTCAACTAGAAGATTTAGCCTCTTCTTTTACCTGATATGATATTTTCTCTTGACACTCAGTTGTTGCCTATTAATTCTTCTTAATTATATCTCATTTCTTCCACTATCTTGTAGTCTCTTTGAGGGCAGATTTAATAATTATTGTATTTTTCTACCCTATAAACGGAGTCAGCCAGCTATGGCCTGCAGATCAAATCTGGTCTGATACCTGTTTTTATAAATAAATTTTTATTGGAATATCACCTGGTATACATATTCACTCATTCATTAATTCTCTCTGGCTGCTTTTGTACTAGAGTGAGAGAGTTGAGAGTTGTGATAGAGACCATATGGCCTCAAAGCCTCAAATATTTGTTATCTGATCCTTTGCAGAAATTTTGTTGATCTCTGTTCTACAGCATTTTGAACAATACCACCCATATAAAATATCCATTAAATACTTGAGTAAATATGTGAATTAGTATTTGGCAGATATATACCATGTAATGAGAACATGTGTCTCAACTTCTTTCTGTGATTTTTTTCCTCCCTTCTTGGATATTATAAGGTGATGTTTAAATCTCAGGAGTAAATTCTAGAATACTGTATCCCTGGGTGATACCATGATGCTGAATATCTCTTGGGGGATTAAGAACTTACTAGTTTGAAATATGTAATTTTAAGAAATAGCTTAGTTGTAACCATGAGAAGTTATTGAGGATTTGTCCGTATTTTCTGCAGCATCTGGTTCTGAGCCCATGTACTGGTCAAGCTTCATGACCAGCAGTATGCAATTGGCAAAAGAATGTCTTAGCCAGAAACTAACAGATGAACAAGGAGAAGGATCTCAGCCTTTTGAAGGACTTGAAAAGTTTGCTGAAACCATCGAAACAGGTTTGGCATTGTTGAGTATTTTAAAAAATTTTAGATTGTATTCAGTAATTTAGTACCTTGACTTAGTAAGCTTTGTGTAAGAAAAACTCATTGGAGTAGTTTTTTAAAAATTGCTGTTCTTACTTCAGAACTTTAGAATTGAAGTTATTTAAAAAATTATACAGTATTTGGACTTCCCTGGTGTCACAGTGGATGGAAACCCACCTGCCAATGCAGGGGACATGGGTTCGATCCCTGGTCCAGGAAGATTCCACATGCTGTGGAACAGCTAGGCTGTTGTACCACAACTACTGTTCCCGCGTGCTGCAACTACCGAAGCCCGTGCTCTGGCGTGAAGAGCAGCCCCGTCATGCCCCACCTAGAGAAAGTCTGAGCCCAGCACCGAAGACCCAGCACCACCAAAATCAAACAAATGAGTAATTTAAAAATTTACACAGTATTCAGTTTAATTTCATGTTCTTTTTTACCCTAGTTTCTCCTTTGTTTATTTTATTATGCTTGCATAATGAAGGGATTAGGGGCTTCCCTGGTGGCTCAGAGGTTAAAGTGTCTGCCTGGAATGAGGGAGACCCGGGTTCAATCCCTGGGTTGGGAAGATCCCCTGGAGAAGGAAATGGCAACCCACTCTAGTACTCTTACCTGGAGAATCCCATGGATGGAGGAGCCTGGTAGGCTACAGTTCATGGGGTTGAAAAGAGTCGGACATGACTGAGCGACTTCACTTCACTTCAATGAAGGGATTAGAATTCAACAGACAGTGTTAGTCATTGACCCAGGCTGAGATGTAACACACTATACGTTCTCAGCCCACAAAATATTTATTACAAAACTCAAAATTTGGGGCTTTTTTTTTAAGGTACGAAATTCAACTTTTATTTTGTAAGTTCTTATTAAACTAATTTAGTATTTATTTGGTTTATTCTAGTACTAAGAAGAGTAAAAGTCACTTTTATAGACACTGTCTTGAGAATTGAACACGTGCCAGAAAATTCCAAAACTGGAACTGCACTTGAAATTCGAATAGAAAGGTAAGACTTCTTATATCTGAAAACAAATTACCCTGTTCTTTTCTTTATAAATAATAAAGTCTGACTCATCAGATTCAGGATACTTTAGAAGATTCAGTCAGTCAGTTCAGTCATTCAGTCGTGTCTGACTCTCTGCGACCCCATGAACCACAGCACGCCAGGTCCATCACCAACTCCTGGAGTCCACCCAAACCCACGTCCATTGAGTCCGTGATGCCATCCAGCCATCTCATCCTCTGTCGTCCCCTTCTCCTCCTGCCCTCACTCTTTCTCAGCATCAGGGTCTTTTCAAATGAGTCATCTCTTCGCATCAGGTGGCCAAAGTATTGGAGCTTCAGCTTCAGCATCAGTCCTTCCAGTGAACACCCAGGACTGATCTCCTTTATGATGGACTGGCTTAATCTCCTTGAAGTCCAAGGGACTCTCAAGAGTCTTCTCCAACACCACAGTTCAAAGCATCAATTCTTCGACACTCAGCTTTCTTTATAGTCCAACTCTCACATCCATACATGACCACTGGAAAAACCATCGCCTTGACTAGATGGACCTTTGTTGACAAAGTAATGTCTCTGCTTTTTAATATGCTATTAGGAGATTAGATGTGATTATATTCAGTTAATATATTACATTATTTCTGAGTAAAGTGCTGTTTTCCAAGTTGTGTTCCAATCCAGTTATTAAGAACAAAGTACCAATTGGGATATAATTACATATAATACTATTTGAATATTTGAATTCACAAAGTAATTCTCATTTAGCTGATATCAAGTCAAAATAATGACTGAGTGATACTGCATTTAAGGTACCCTGTTGGAGGATTTCAGGTTTTTCATATGAACAATGTACTATTTAGATGTGTCTCATTAATGTGAAAGGATTTTTGCGTTGCTTTCTTTGATCTATTTACTGCTTTAGGCTAAGAGTACTGTTTTCTTGGAGGATTCTGTGAGAGTATTTTAAGGTCAGTATGTACAGTAGAGATTACTTAAAAAGATATAAATACATCACTTTTAGTTTTCACTGTATGCCCACCTGGAACTCCCATAAATAAACCTAAAACAAGGATTGATTTACATACATACTGCAGAGTGTTGTTTTGAGGTTATGACTCTTCACCAGTGTCTTAATGCCACATGAACTGCCAGTAGAGATGAGTAGAGTGAAGTATGTACACTGAGCACCAAAGACACTTTGTGGATATGTTGGGAACCTTTACTGAGTTTTAAACAGATATGTTCTCATTTCTGTCTTTGACAAAACATACCTATTAGTGAATCAGTTACTGTTAACAGATCTTTGAAATTAAGTTGCATTACCTTAAAGGTCCATCTAGTCAAGGCTATGGTTTTTCCAATGGTCATGTGCAGATCCAAGAGTTGGACTATAAAGAAAGCTGAGCACCAAAGAATTGATGCTTTTGAACTGTGGTGTTTGAGAAGACTCTTGAGAGTCCCTCGACTGGAGATGCAACCAGTCATCCTAAAGGAAATCAACCCTGGATGTTCATTGGAAGGAATGATGCTAAAGCTGAAACTCCAGTACTTTGGCCACTTCATGCAAAGAGTTGACTCATTGGAAAAGACTCTGATGCTGGGAGGGATTGGGGGCAGGAGGAAAAGGGGACAACAGAGGATGAGATGGCTGGATGGCGTCACTGACTTGATGGACGTGAGTCTGAGTGAACTCCTCCGGGAGTTGGTGATGGACAGGGAGGCCTGGCGTGCTGCAATTCATGGGGTTGCAAAGAGTCAGACACAACTGAGCGGCTGAACTGAACTGAACCTTAAAATGGTGTATTTAAAAAGTATCTACAATCTTCTGCATTTAGAACAGTATTACTTTGGAAGCAGTGACAGATTTTATTTTCTTGGGCTCCAAAATCACTGTGGATGGTGACTGCAGCCCCGAAATTAAAAGACACTTGCTCCTTGGAAGAAAAGCTATGACAAACCTGCTGCTGCTGCTGCTAAGTTGCTTCAGTCGTGTCCGACTCTGTGCGACACCATAGACGGCATCCCACCAGGCTCCCCCATCCCTGGGATTCTCCAGGCAAGAACACTGGAGAGGGTTGCCATTTCCTTCTCCAATGCATGAAAGTGAAAAGTGAAAGTGAAGTCACTCAGTTGTGTCCGACTCTTAGCAACCTCATGGGCTGCATCCTACAAGGCTCCTCCGTCCATGGGATTTTCCAGGCAAGAGTACTGGAGTGGGTTGCCATTGCCTTCTCCGATGACAAACCTAGATAGCATATTAAAAAACAGAGACATCACTTTGCTGACAAAGATCCATCTAGTCAAAGCTATGGTTTTTCCAGTAGTCGTGTACGGATATGAGAGTTGGATCATCAAGAAGGCTGAGCGCTAAAGAACTGATGATGCTTTCAAGTTGTGGTGCTGGAGAAGACTCTTAGAGTCCCTTGGATAGCACGGAGATCAAGCCAGTCAATTGTAAAGGAAATCAGTCCTGAATATTCTTTGGAAGGGCTGATGCTGAAGCTCAGTACTTTGACTACCTGATGCAAAGAGCCAACTCATTTGAAAAGACCTTGATGCTGGGAAAGATTGAGGGCAAGTGGAGAAGGGGATGACAGAGGATGAGGTGGTTGAATGACACCACCAACTCAGTGGATATGAGTTTGAACAAACTCTGGGAGATGGTGAAAGGGAAGCCTGGCGTGCTGCAGGCCATACAGCATGTGCTGCACAAAGAATCAGACACTGCTTAGCTACTGGACAACAACAACAGTTTTATTTAAGCTGAAAATGAGTGGTAAGGACTCATAGAATAGTTACAGAAATTCAAGCAATGACACATCAGACTTGTGTTTAGAGTCAGGTGCTGTTTCAGTGTTTCAAGAGCTGTTTGTGAGGGAGCACAGGAATTATTTTCCTTGGAGCTAACTTTAGGAAGTTATTCATTTTCCCCCCAAATTTAGGAGCCTCAAAATATTACCTTCTTGGGGTTAATTTAATGTTTCTTCATGAAAATATTTATGAGAGTAAAGCATGATAATGCTGACATGTATGTGATAGGTATATTCTAAGAAGAGCTAACACTTGAAAAATTTTCTTTAATTTCAGCAGCTGTGTGTATTTCTTATAATTGCACATAGGTCTTCCTAAGAGTTTTATGCAAATGCTCTTTTTGTTTTTAACTTTCAGAACCATGTACTGTGATGAAACTGCTGACGAGTCCTCAGGAATTAATGTACATCAACCCACAGCTTTTGCTCACAAGTTACTTCAGCTCTCTGGAGTGTCTCTCTTCTGGGATGAGTTTTCTGCATCTGCAAAATCCTCCCCAGTGTGTTCAACTGCACCAGTGGTAAGGAAAACAAATCAGAGAAGCCAGAAAATGAAGTCACAGATTTTCAGAAGGTTTACTTGAGGACTATTAAAATTTTCTAAAGGATGTGTGATGTGTACTGATGGGTTTCCTTGTGATCTGAGAGTTAACACAAATATTCAGTAATGGGGACGTATATTTCAGATTTAAAAATAGATTTGTAAAAAACATTTATATTAATGCCATTTCTACCAGAAATACATTTGCTATGTATTAATTTAATAGAGAAACATTGGATTTTATGTCTTAGGGAGAAATGGCATATTAACATCTAATATCTTTTATAATAAAAACAGGCAAGTAAGCAATGTTCGCATTTACCTTCCATGGTGCATGTATTGTTGAAAATATTATTTTACAAGTCATATTTTGTAACATTTTATAATTAAGGAAAAAGAACTGTGTTCACCCCTTCTCAGATTGGGAGCCCTTTTATAAATCAATCACTTCATAATTTGTGTTTTAGTTTATTTCACAAATCATATTTTCTTAATTATTGGATGTATATTAAATTTTCATATTATGTAATTTGAACAGATGCTGTGCTTTTTTTCATAAAGTACTTTTCCATAATTTGCCTTTATTAAGGTACTGTGCTATGTTTTATACTGTTCTACAATACTGGTTTATCCATTGTCACAATACAGTTTTCATGTAAATACTGTATTCTTCTTAAATTAGCAATCGTGTTTTACATCTCAGTTTACTTACACTAAAGTATTTGAAGGAATTACATTTTTTCTTCTTGCGTTACTGTAGGAAACAGAGCCAAAGCTGTCACCTAGCTGGAATCCAAAAATTGTTTATGAGCCTCACCCACAACTAACAAGGAATTTGCCAGAAGTAGCACCTTCTGACCCAGTGCAGATAGGAGGGCTCAATGGTAGGCTGGAGTTGAGTCTCACGTTGAAACAGAATGAAGTACTTCCTGGAGCTAAGGTCAGTATTTGTTTTCTGTAGATAAAAACAAAGTAAACCTGGAGGCATTCTTTATGCTATGACCCTCTGATTGGTTCACATAGATTGTCCTGTGACCAGGTTACCCACTGCCTTGGAGTCAGCATTTTTACCCACATCTGATGCCTCTGTCTGCACATCTTGGAGTTCACCTGAGGCCCACCTTTGCCCATCTGCAGCAGCTCAGGGTTTGATACTGTCTCCTGCGCTCAACTTTCCCCCACTTTCAAAAATGTTCATAGTTCAGATAACTAGGAGTTTCTTAAAGAATCTTTTTCATCATGAAATTAAAAAGTTAAAAGGAGACATTGAGAAAGCGTGTTAGCTGAAAGTGAAAGTTAGTTGCTCAGTCATATCCAACTCTTTGCAACCCCATGAACTATAGCTGCCAGGCTCCTCTCTCCATGGAATTCTCCAGGGAAGAGTACTGGAGTGGGTTACCATTTCCTTCACCAGGATATCTTCCTGACCCAGGGATCGAACTTGAGTCTCCTGCATTGCAGGCCGATTTATTCTTCACCATCTGAGCCACCAGGGAAGCCCCCATGTTAGCTGAAGGAGATGTTTAATTATGTGTATATAAAACTATCCACCTATGTGTATTTTGAACAGAATGTCCATTTTTATAGTTGTATAATATTTATGAAAAGAGATGAGTTTTTTCCATAATGTTGCATAGCGTGTAGAAGTCACTGTAAAGACAACTGTACCTCTTTCTTAAGAAGCAATACTGAACAGTCTGGAGAGTCAGGAAACTTGCATTTTTTTAGTTAATTCTGTGTCTTTCAGGTCATTATTTTCAGGTTCTTAAACCTAATTTACCATATAATCTATGTAAAATGCAGTTTAGGAAAATATCAGGATTTATTCATTTGTATTTTCACAGATATAACTAGCTCTAGACATTTGACTGACTACTGTATGCCAGAGCCCGTGCAGGTTGTTGGGACAGAGATAGAAATGAAAGGAATGCAATCTTTGTCTTAATAAAAAATAGTGTAAGAGGCTTAGACATGGCTGTGGGAATGTGTAAGAGGGAACCACTCTATACATGTGAAAACACAGAAAAAGGTTTTCAGAAGATTGAAAGATCCTCAGAAATCTTTCTCTGGAATGGAGCACCTGATTAGAGTTGGGAGGGGGAGGAAGGTGCAGATTGAAATGTTGATGTTCCTATTACTATGATTGGTTTTCTTTTTTTTTTTTTTTTTTGGCCACATTACGTGGCTTGTGGGATTTTAGTGCCCTGGTCCATAGCCGGGTTGAGCCTGGGTCCATAGCAGTAAAAGCCCAAATCTTAACCGCTGGACCACCGGGGAAATTCCCTGATGTTGTTCTTACTGATTATCCCTCCTCCTCTTTGATTACTGTTCTGTCCTACTTCAGTTGAGTTCAGTTCAGTGGCTCAGTCGCGTCCGACTATCTGCAACCCCATGGACTGCAGCGTGCCAGGCTTCCCTGTACGTCACCAACTCCCGGAGTTTACTCAAACTCATGTCCATTGGATTGGTGATGCCATCCAACCATCTCATCCCTCTGTTGTCCCCTTCTCCTCCCATCTTCAATCTTTCCCAGCATCAGAGTCTTTTCAAATGAGTCAGTTCTTTGTATCGGGTGGCCAAAGTATTAAGAGTTTCAGCTTTAGCATCAGTCCTTCCAAAGAATATTCAGGACTGATTTCCTTTAGGATGAACTGGCTGGATCTTCTTGCTGTCCAAGGGACTCTCAAGAGTCTTCAACACCACAGTTCAAAAACATCAATTCTTCTACTCTCAGCTTTCTTTATAGTCCAACTCTCACATCCATACATGACTACTGGAAAAACCATAGCTTTGACTATACGGATCTTTGCTGGCAAAATAATGTCTCTGCTTTATAATATGCTGTCTAGGTTGGTCATAACTTTTCTTCCAAGGAGCAAGCATCTTTTAATTTCGTGGCTGTTCTACCTCAGGTGGTATGAAACCCTTTGACAGGTCTTAAGCCTCTTCACAGAGTAAAAGGATGGAATGGTTAATGGAGTAGAGAGCCATGGATATGTGTAAACACTACAGGAATCCTTACTGTGCCAAGATCCTTGGGAAACTGAATACATCCATGCCTCTGTACAATGCATTTTCTAATCCTTTAAGAAGGAAGAACCATAGCGATACCTTCTTGGGTTCTGTTTTGGTTAATTATTGCTGCTGCTGCTGCATCGCTTCAGTCGTGTCCGACTCTGTGCAAACCCAGAGACAGCAGCCCACCAGACTCCCCCGTCCCGTCCCTGGGATTCTCCAGGCAAAACACTGGAGTGGGTTGCCATTTCCTTCTCCAGTGCATGAAAGTGAAGTCAGTCAGTCCTGTCTGACTCCTAGCAACCCCATGGACTGCAGCCTACCAGACTCCTCTGTCCATGGGATTTGCCAGGCAAGAGTACTGGAGTGGATTGCCATTAGTCCTCAACATTTATATTTTTGATTTTTTGCATATCTAAGCTTTTTGCACGTTATGAACTGATTTATATAAATGCCTTTTAGGTGTTACTTTTGAACATCTATGTATTAGGTGACAGATGAACCTCTGGAACTATTGCATTGCTGTTAGCCAGGGTTTAATATTTGGAGATACTCTTCTTGCCTGTATGGTAATTTTTTTTGTAGCAACTGGAATATTTGAGTACATTTTGTTCTTAATGAAAATGAGTGCTAAGCAGAGAAATTAAAGTTCTGAATAGCAGCATCCAGAAACAGACCTCCTGAACTTAATACAGTGTAAACAAAGATGGCATTAATTAGGGGCCTCGAGTTTCAGATCTTAGTCTCTTTCTTTGGACTTAAGTCTTTTAACTATGGGATCACAATGTTACGAGAGATTTCATGTTACTTTTTCAGTTCTCTGAGACTATTCACCACTCAAATAGTGTGTAAGCTTGGTGTTTCACATATTTAGTTTTATCAGATGTCTTCAGGAATACATTATATATGAAAATAGGGGACTGCCTCAATTGAATTTAGAGACATTTTGTTTCAATTGCTGTGTTACACTGAATTTGAAATTTGAAGCCTGACATGCTGCCGTCCATTGGGTCACAAAGAGTTGGACACGACTGAGTGACTGAACAGCAACAACAAATTTTAGTTGTTAAAATGTTTTATCTTTTATATTTCCAGAGGAAATTATATATACTTTTTTCTTTGTATGCCAAACTCAGAATGACTAATAATGACATATTTCTATGACAATTAGAAGTGAAACTCTTAGTCATGTATTCTAAATGCAGATTAGAGACTATGTTTTGAATGCTAAGAAATTAAAAATCAATTTTAAGCTCAGCATATAATCACAAAGAGATTTCCCCACTGTCCCCAGCCATAATTCCTTGCTGATTCAAGGACTGGGAACTCAGCAGTCAGTTAGGATCCCTGTAAAACCAGTACTTTGTGGGTCAGCCTAGGTTAAAATCCTGGCCCTGAATCTGTTATATGGCCTTGTGTGACTCACTTAACCTTCGTGAACCTGTTTTCTCATTTGTAAAACAGGAACACTACTAAGAATTAGAGGAAATAAAAACATCTAACACAGTGTCCCAATACTCAAAAAAAGGTGATAATAATGATTATTATTGGAGAATGTGTTGCTTTATGAGTTATACCATGGAAATTTCTCAAAGTCACTATGTAATTTATTTTTTGTTCTTAGAATCAGAAATTTGTTTTTCTCCTGTAAAATGGCATAAAGATCATAGGAGTCAGTATTAACATTAGGACTAAGAAGAGACTAATGAAAAGTAAGTCAGGGATATTTAGCTTTTCAGAATGTGACTTAGGGAACAGAGTGATTGTTTTTGTCAGAGTGTATGCTACGTAAGTCAAGAGTGAGAGTGGGATTGGGCTTTTATTTCTAGAAGGAAAAATGGACAAAGAGGTGGAAAAGAGAAGAGAATTCCACATGAGCATCCTCTCTGCTGTGGCTTCATGTCAGTGGAGAGAAGGTTTCGTGGGCATTTGGAGGGGCACACTGTTGATAGAGAAGGTCCTTGCTGTTCTAGATAGGAGTGTGATTGATCCATGGGCAAGCTTAGGAGGTTTGTCCTCGTTTGTCCTTGGTTTGAATCAAGCTTTAAAGATTGTGATTTGAGTCTTTTGAAACCATAATGGGAATGAATACTCGATTGCTGCTGTCTTAATTTTCTTGGAGACTGTCTTAAGGCCTCCTCAAGCACCTTAAATACTCAGAAGACTCAGAGACACAAAGAGTGACATTGGTCTTTCCAACATGGAATTTCTCAGGAGGATTTTCCCCTTAAAATAAAAGTTAATCACCTTATATGTCTTTTCATTTGGTTGGTGAATTAGTAGAGAGAATCTGAGGTGAAGGAATCCAAGGCTAACTAATTAATTAGTATTCCTCTCGGTGTTCTGAAATATACTGGGATTTATGGTGATGAGTTTATAAAGTGTTCATTCTGAGTAGTTTCCTTTCTTTCTTTTTTTGAAGTTGGATATTGATGGACAGATAGACTCTATACATCTATTCCTGTCACCTAGGCAGGTGCACTTGCTTTTGGACATGTTAGCAGCTATTGCTGGACCAGGCAAGTATAACTGTTGTTATTTCTAGTTCTTTAAAAAATTTTAGTTAAAATATATAGCATAGAAATGGGAAATTATATTATTGTATAGGAATGTATGAACTTAAAGATGTATTGTGAATTAGAATCCTCAGTAGTTAAATTGGATTCTTTCAAATTGCATTATGATGCAACAGATTAACATTCAGACTGACTGACTTCCTTGGTTGGAGGTAGTACTTCATACAACTTAGAAAGTATAATTGTTAAACTCAGTAAATAGCACACACTTAAAAAAATTTTAATGACACATATATTTAATAATAGATAAGATCCTGTGATTCCTAGCTAGCTGCTTAGAGCTATTGCCTAGATCTCCGATTAACATTAAATACTGGTGGTTCTGCGCGGACTGTGGTACTAAGTTGCCATTGGCATTGGATAAGTGGGTTGGGAGAGAATGCTTAATTAATAACTCCAAATTTAATTACTTTTGCTTTTCTTTTGTATACACGTAGAAAATTCAAGCAAAATTGGATTAGCTAATAAAGATAGAAAAAATCGACCCATGCAGCAAGAAGATGAATATCGAATTCAAATGGAATTGAACCGATATTATTTGAGGAAAGATTCCCTCTCTGCCGGCGTGTCCTCAGAGCAAAGCTTTTATGAGACAGAAACGGCTCGTACACCTTCTAGCCGGGGTAAGCAACTCAAAAAATTGACTCTAGGTTGATACATTATCATCATAGAGCAAAGTACATTTGACTTTGGCTGCCATAAGATGGAGTTTAGTAAGAAAAAACCAACGGTCTACACTTTAAGAAGGTTTAAATTTATAAGTTGATTGAACCAACCACAGCTTGACAGTGACTGGCACACAAGTGGCGCAGCGTCCTTTTTTGATTGTGTAGTCTTGTTTTGCAAAACATAATTTGTTCTAAGGAAAGTCAGTTAAAAATGTGGGTTTACGCAAAAGATAAAATGGGAATAATTGTTCATTTTGTCAAATTATGTGCTTACGCGATGATTTACAGTAGATTCCTTTAAACAGAAGCCTTTGTCCATTAATCTTTCTGTCAATTATATGTAAATAAACAACAACATAATCTTTACCCAGTTTACTTTGCATTTATAGGTGTGTCTTAATGTGTAAGCGCTAATACAAGTCAATTTAAATAATATGAATCAATTTCAATATGGAATGTTGACCTTAGTAAAAAATTAAAATCTATTCAAGAAATTTTGGCCATAACAAACTTCATTTGCCTGAAGGTAAAACAATTTGCAGGAAGAAGTAAAACATAAATAGAATTCTAAATAAAATATTCAACTCTTTTTTTTCCCCAAGAAATAGCTGTATCCATGACACCAGATTTTACAAGATACTATTTGAAAATCATATGACACTTAATGACATTACATTATATCATGTCAAGCAGCTTATCATATTTTTTTTTAAAAGTTCACCAATGAACTAGCTTAACATTTTGTTAATCTATGTTCAGCTGAGTTTTTACTATGACATTAATATCTTGAATGCAAAGAAATGACCCCATTGGAAGTAACATAAAATTTAGAACATCACTATATCTCAGATAATCTGAGGGAACAATATAACATTATATATATGAAGATCTTATTTAAAGATATGAATTGGTGGAATTATAATAAAACTGACAAAGTTTAATTCTCCCTAGAAGAAGAAGTTTTCTTCTCCATGGCTGATATGGACATGTCACACAGTCTCTCTTCTCTTCCACCCCTTGGGGAACCCCCAAATATGGACCTTGAGTTATCATTAACTAGTACATATACAACACCCCAGCAGGATCTCCATTAAGTACTACTGTGGTAAAGTATTTAATTTTTTGTTCTGTTCTTTAACAAGTTATTTCTAAAATTTTACACCTTATTCATACACTTAAAAAAATTATACTATAGCTTCAGCCAACATGGGGAGACTTCCTTGATCATCATAAAGAACAGCCAGTAAGAGGATCAGCGTTACCCTCCAACCTTGTTCACCCAGCATCTTTACAAAAGACTGGTACGTAAAAAAAAAAGAAAAAAAGACATTTGTTGATAGTTTCCACTGGAATCTGAAAATAATTATTAAAAAAATATGCCATTCTACTGATTCTTTTCTCTTTCTTCATAAATATTTTTTTGGTGTAGACCTTTTAACAAAGTGTAGAAAGAAAGTGAAGCACTGTTGAGCAATTTGCTATGAAATGTTTTAGAACAGTTGCCTATTTATTGTATTCGTGTATTAAATAATTTAGTAAAAAGTACACCCTAAGTTTCATATTATTATAATTTAGGAGTCTCAATCAACTGGTCTAATTTTTGTTTCTCTGTTTACACATCCCTTAAAAGAGAACCTCAGGCTTCCTTTCTGCAAATTTTAATTAAAATAGACACAGGATTAAAGGAAAACTTGATGAGCAGCTTCTAGTTAATCTCTGACTTATTCCAGTACAGTTTTATTCATTCAAAACTTTTGTTTGTATTGTAGCAGGTTTTTTTTTGTACTTCACATATCAAGGATCTTGCATATCAAATGTAGAAAGATTACAGTTTATTATTTTCCTTTTTTAATATCACTGAAACTATTGTGTGATCATATGTTTTGAAGACTAAAATCTCAAGTTTTAAAACTAACACATGAGTAAATGTTTTATAGCTTTGATATAATGGATTGTTTAAGTATCAGCTTTTCTGAATATAATTTTAACACATGTATTTCAGCTCTTCCCTCTAGGTCTGTTTCAGTGGATGAATCCAGGCCTGAACTGATTTTTAGAGTAGCTATGGGAACATTTTCAATCTCTGTGCTTCAATTGATCCTTTATCTCCACCTGAATCATCATTGAATGTTAATCCATTGACACCAATGGCGATAGCTTTCTTTACTTGTATAGAAAAGATTGATCCAGCACAATTTTCAACAGAAGATTTTAAGTCTTTTCGAGCAGTATTTGCCGAAGCTTGCTCACATGATCACCTTAGGTAAACTCTTACATTTGTTAATAATCCTTGAAAAAGAACCAGGTGTGAATTTTTTCACTTATCATATCTACCTATCTCCATTTGTTCTTCTGATTCACATTTGATTTGTAAATGAGTGGAATGAATGAGGATTTCTTGCGATACTATAAGATTTTTACCATAGACTCTCCCATTCAGGTTATTTGGCATGTGAAATATACAGATTGTAAGATCTGTTTGTTTGGAGTTGACTAAGTTATCTTTAACTTCCTGAGGTGCTCTTCTCAGGTTTCTTTGACCACATTTTGCCATCATTCTCCACTGACACCACTATGATCGTAAAAATAGTTCTTACTGTCACTGGCTTAGCAGAGATGGAAGTGGTGGTGAGAGTAGATGGACTAGTGAAAAGGGACTCGAAAGTGATTCCTGTGCCACTAACCATTGAGTAGGAAATGATAATTGAGGCTTATCCTGAGCTTGGATGCTACATTTTCAACTTCTGCTTAAAAAAACAAAACTAAAGCTATTCAAATAGCCACCTATCTTTCCATAGGTTGAATCCTAATAGATAAGGAGATAACTAAATTTATACGTATGTGTAATATTGTTAGCATGCAACTACTATTTTAACTTGAAGTGAAAGTGAAGTCGCTTAATCGTGTCCGACTCTTTGCGACCCCATGGGCTGTAGCCTACCAGTCTCCTCTGTCCATGGGATTTTCCAGGCAATAGTTCTGGAGTGGATTGCCATTTCCTTCTCCAGGGGATCTTCCCAACCCAGGGATTGAACCCAGGTCTCCTGCATTGTAGATAGATGCTTTATAGCCTATAAATTGTCCTGCCATATGTAATGACTTAGGGACATATATCATATTTTTAGAAAACACTTTGGGCTTTTGTTTTATCTTTAACTATTTTAAGTATTAAAAATAATAGGTTAGGACCATAATATTTATAATAAAACTGCAAAGGTGTTTTTTTTCCTTCCCATTTTGGACAGTTTCAAATATCTGCCAGTAGGAAATAAAAGCAACAAAAGCTAGAGGTGGGCCTTCATTCGAGCTTCACTGACTATAAAGGTTTAAATACTGCGTGATCCTTCTAGGCGTTTTAAGAACTGTACGCATATGTTTTCCAGATTTGAAAGATTTTTTTCACTGCAGTGTAAATTTTAAAATGTAGAAGAGGGAAGGACAGTGTTGGGGGAAAAAATCCTGGATAATTTCCTATCAACAGATATGATTTTTTATCTTAGGGAACAGGGAATTTGAAGCAATCTTTCTGCTTAATATCCTTAAGAATATTAGTTATTACTAACTGAACTTGGCAGCACAGGTAGGCATTAGCAGCTGTACAGTATTCTTTAAAACATCATTTAATCTAGAATTATACGGAAACTCTCAAATGCTGCATTTTTTTTTTAATGCTGCATTTTTTATGACAGATTTATAGGCACTGGCATCAAAGTGTCCTATGAACAAAGACAAAGATCGGCTTCCCGATATTTCAGTACTGATATGTCCATTGGGCAAATGGAACTTTTGGAATGCTTGTTTCCGACTGATTCTCATTCTGTTCCTCCTCACTATACAGAGGTAAATGCTGATACTTTTCCTTTAGGGTTATTCTTTACATCTGTCTTGCTTTTTAAGAATTGTGTGAACAGCAGTGATTTTCTTAAAAAGGCATAGGAAATTGTATCGGTAGAAGTTTATTGTGTGTGTTTGCATTTGTGTTTTGTGGAAACAGATTTTTAAATGTGGTATTCAAGGCCACTATTGGAATGTGTTACATTTTTAGAGTTGACTTGTTCTAGAATCAGACAGGTTTATGACAAGTGATTTAATTTCACTCATTTTGCAAGAACACTTAATTTTACAAGAATTCAATTATCAACAAATACTATTGAATGCCTACTATGTGCTAAGCACTGTGCAAGATAAGTGGAATATCTTATGCTCATTTATTATTAATCTGATTTTTTTCCCCTGTCCTTAAAAGCATGTCCTAGAGAAACTTTTAAAAGCTATCAAAGTAACATTTTTATTGCTTTTACCTTGTCCTGGTGACTTATTTTCAATGTGTTTTATTTGAACACTTGCAAACATTTTGCAAATGTGATGCTGAAGATTGCAGAAGCTCACTAGTTTGTGTGAGAGTCATATTGCTAGTAAGTGACAGAACTGAAGCTTAAACCAGCCTTTCCAACTTCAAAAAACTCTCCCCACTATTATATTATCTCCCCTGTTAATTCATCTTAATATTGTACATTTAAGTTATCTTTCTCTTTGTTTTTAAGCTTTTGATGTTCCATTCCAAAGAACGAACTGATTCTCACCTCCCTGTGTGTCTTCAGCTTCATTATAAGCATTCTGAGAATAAAGGACCTCAGGTAAGAGATCTTTTTGAGTGGTTACCACTGGTAAATTTTCATTTGATGTCTATTGTATCATAATCACAAGGATTTAATTTTATAGAATTATCAGTGATCATATTCTTTTTCTTCTCTTTTTTTTTTAAAGGGTAGTCAAGCAAGACTTAGTTCTGTTCCTCAGAAGGCAGAATTACAGGTTAAGTTAAATCCAGTGTTTTGTGAGCTGGATATCAGTATTGTGGACAGGTTAAATTCCTTGCTTCAGCCACAGAAACTCACTACAGTGGAGATGATGGCATCACATATGTATACTTCATATAATAAGCATATTAGTTTGGTAAGTATTTCAAAAGTTACAGATACTCATCATAATTATAACTAGCTAATAGACTAATTGAGATGATTTCTGAGTTAAGTAGTCTTAATAGATGAAGTAGCATTTGTTATTAAAATAGCATTATATATAATAATGAAAAAATGGAAGCATCTTTTATGTCTAGGTAGTAGAATAGCTGAATGAGTTGTGATCATACACTGAATGGATTTTATGCTGCCTCTTTAAATGATGGTTACGAAGAGGATATAGCAACAGGAAGAAGACTCCTAAAGAAATATGAGGTGAAAAAGTAGAATACACATAAACCTCTATTATAAATGTGTAAGTAAAATCATATAGAAAAAGACTGAATGGAAATATATACCATTCGGTAGCATCAATTACAATAGAGTAGTAGAATTAGATTTCCTTTTCTGTGTTTATCTGAATTTTATAAACTGTGACTATAATACTTCACAAAACTTCATTTGTTCATGCCACTTGAATCTCCTGTAAAAGGTAGCCCATATCACGTAGGATATACTTTTGAAAATGGGAGCATCATTTATCATACAGTGTTACTGAGCATCACATTGTGTCACTTTTACTTAGATCTGTTGCCTGGTGTCTTTTCTAAGCAAAGCAAGTAAGTCAGATTTGCAAGATGTCTGTTAGGAATTTTAGGAGTATGCACAAATAGAGACAACTTTGGCTAAAAGGAAAAGATAGTTTTCTGTGTATTGCCTCTCCCTTAATTATCAGTGGGTATTCACATTAAATCAAGATTCTTTAATTTTTCTTGCCAACAATTGCTAGTTATTTTAAGTTCTGTGGGTTAGTGTCTGTAGTTGCTGTTAGCCATAGATACATTGGAATGATGATTTAATCTCTCAAGCAATTAAAAAAAAATTTTAATTGAAGTATAATTGCTTTGTAGTATTATGTTGGTTTCTATCATACGACAGCGTAAATCAGCCATAAATATGCATATGTCCCCTTCTTCTTGAACTTCCCTCTCACCCCGTCCCAAACTTCTAGGTGGTCATAGAGCACTGGGTGAGCTTCCAGTATTATACAGCAACTTGCCACTAGCTCTCTGTTTCACATATGGTAACGTATATGTTACTCTCTTGAGCAACTTTTCCTGAGAGTGGGGATTAATATATGAAAGTTATAATAGGGGAGAGAAAGAATCAGATCCAATTCTTAGTATAAAAGCAGAACTTTCTAATCTAGGCTGTCAAAGCTGATCCATGAAATTGAGGAGTGTTATCATCTACACTGTACTCTGGACTAAAGCTTTACAAGTTGTAATTCATTGCAGAGAAAAAAATATGAATAGACTTTTTTATCTGAAAGGCATGTACTTTGACCGTTTTATTATAATGTGGCTTTAAGTCAATGTTGCATGCATGTTTTTGCTTCTAAGGGTCATTTGATGGGGTCATATCCTTGAGTTAGATGGGAGCTCAGAGTGAGTCATTTAGGGAATATTTATGTCAAACCTTTGATGTGCCAGGCTTGGACTTAGTTCTGGAAATACAAGGATGAATCAAGAATGGGCCTTTGCATTTGTCATAATTCACCTGATTTTGAAGTCTTTGAAATAGCATATTGGTGGGCAAATCCTTCAGATTGAATGCTCGGTTCTATAGTGATTTTTAATCATACTGAGTTTTTTGATAAGCTAATTTACACATTGCCCCTTTTTTAGTCTGTAGTAAAATATTATGTACATCTAAAGCACCTGCGTCTTCACTTTGGTTTAGTATTTATTTGAATTAATTTCTTTATATGAGGGTGTAACTTTTGCCAATAGTTCTGACTTTTTTGGTAGCTGTTGCATTATAAATTTCATTACACTAAAGTAATATAGTAATATTAATTGTATTTTAATGCATTAACCTAAATGAGGAAATAGTGATTGTATGCATCGTAATGTTAAATGCCAGTGTCATTTGTGTTTATTTGCTTAATTTAACATTTTGGCATGTTTTTGATGTTTTTGTATTTCAGCACAAAGCTTTCACTGAAGTATTTCTAGATGATTCACATAATCCTGCAAACTGCCGGGTATCAGTACAAGTTGCCACGCCAGCATTAAACCTTTCTGTTCGCTTCCCAATACCTGATCTTCGATCAGATCAAGAGAGAGGACCATGGTTTAAGAAGTCACTTCAGAAGGAAATTCTTCATTTAGCATTCACAGATCTAGAGTTTAAAACTGAATTTCCAGGAGGATCAACCCCTGAACAAGTTAAATTGGAGTTACATTTCGAGAACTAGTTGGTAAGATTGACCATGTTTATAAAAGAGTCAGAATAAAAACAATTGCTACTGAAACTTAAAGTAAGAAGTATATGACAGTCCCCAAATATAATAAAATTAAAGGACATATGTTAGAAAAAAGAGTAACGACTGTTTTCCATTATTGTATACAAATGTGATATAGGTCACTTTTTTAAAAGAAACTGCAGCACATGAGAATTTATTCACTCGGACACGACTGAAGTGACTTAGCAGCAGCAGCTTACTTTTGAAAAGGGTTTATTTATTTCTGGCTGTGCTAGGTCTTCATTGCTGCATGGGCTTTTCTCTAGTTGCAACGGGCAGGGGCTACCCTCTGATTGTGGTGCACAGGCTTCTCATTGTGACTGCTCCTCTTGTGGAGCACAGACTCCAGGTGCATGAGCTTCGGTAGTTGTGGCACACGGGCTCAGTAGTTATGGTGCACGGACTTCAGTTGCTCCAATAGCCTACTTTTCAGGACCACCTGCCACTTTCTTGTTGGAGGGTTAATAGTAGTCAAAAATTTTTGACTGTCACTCTGTATTTGCTATGTGCTGAACACTGCACACACCTGATCATGTTTCCTTTAATCATCATAGTAACAGGAGGCTTGTTATTTCCAATTATTTTTATCATATGTGAGGAGTCTGCCGATTTCTTAAGAGGTACCTCCCAAGGTCAGTGTAGTAAATGGCAGAGTCAAAATTCAAACCCAAGTCTCATTCTAGAGCTTGAACTTTGAACCATCATACTAATCTCCAGTGAGTTTTCTTTGTGTAGTCTAAGTTTTCCCGTATTACTTTGCTTTTGTCAGCTAATGAAGACAGTATATGGACTTGGAATGACCCAAGTCTCTGGAAGAGCCTGACATATTCTGTGGTTCCTAAACAGTCTGTCCTCTGCCCGCCCCCTCCCCATGTCTGCCACCCGGACCCTCTCAGCTTCCGCCACGACATCCTCCTGCCACCTCACCCAACTCTGTTCTGCTTGCCTCCTCTGTAGCTGCAGTTTTCCTTCCCTTCTTCTGTCTGAGTTTTACATATCTTTCAGTTCAGTTCAGTTAAGTCGCTCAGTCGTGTCCGACTTTGCGACCCCATGAATCGCAGCATGCCAGGCCTCCCTGTCCATCACCAACTTCTGGAGTTCACTCAAACTCACGTCCATTGAGTCCGTGATGCCATCCAGCCATCTCATCCTCTGTTGTCCCCTTCTCCTCCTGCCCCCAATCCCTCCCAGCATCAGAGTCTTTTCCAGTGAGTCAACTCATCGTATAGATGGCCAAAGTACTGGAGTTTCAGCTTTAGCATCATTCCTTCCAAAGAACACCCAAGGCTGATCTCCTTCAGAATGGACTGGTTGGATCTCCTTGCAGTCCAATGGACTCTCAAGAGTCTTCTCCAAACACCACAGTTCAAAAGCATCAATTCTTCAGTGCTCAGCTTTCTTCACAGTCCAACTGTCATATGCATACATGACCACTGGGAAGACCATAGCCTTGACTAGATGGACCTTTGTTGGCAAAGTAATGTCTCTGCTTTTCAGTATGCTATCTAGGTTGGTCATAACTTTTCTTCCAAGGAGTAAGCGTCTTTTAATTTCATGGTTGCAATCACCATCTGCAGTGATTTTGGAGGCCAAAACATAGTCTGTCACTGTTTCCACTGTTTCCCCATCTATTTACCATAAAGTAATGGGACCAGATGCCATGATCTTGGTTTTCTGAATGTTGAGCTTTAAGCCAACTTTTTCACTCTCCTCTTTCACTTTCATCAAGAGGCTTTTTAGTTCCTCTTCACTTTCTGCCATAAGGGTGATGGTATCTGCATAGCTGAGGTTATTGATATTTCTCCCAGCAATCTTGATTCCAGCTTGTGCTTCTTCCAGCCCAAGCCCAGCATTTCTCATGATGTACTCTGCATATAAGTTAAATAAGCAGAGTAGTGACTGTTACCAATTATCATCTCATGAAAAGACCTTTAAGGGGTATCTAGAATCTTGCCTTATCTTTTAGTGATAAGAAACTATTGTTCTGGTGGAAAGTCATTCTTTGTAAAATGGAATGAAAAAGCATATATGAGGTTATTGTGAAGAGGTAATTCTTAAATAGTGCTTGTCAAAATAAACATTTAGAAATGTAGTTATATCTGCATTCCTAGATTTAACGGCATAAACTTTTATGTAGAATGATCAGAAGTGGCACTCAGTAAGTGGCAATTACTATGTTTAATATGTTATGATTGTGCACCTTACACCATTGGTTAACCATCGGTGCATAAGAATTTGAGTTTGTACAGAATATAGCATCTTTAATTTATCTGCTCATCCTGTCTCCTCCTGTGTACATGTGCAGCAGAAACAAATGAATACATGTTGTTGAACTTAATGCTGCACCATGTCCCTGATTTAGAGGATCTGTGCTCATCTAAGGAAGCAAGTATCTTTTCTTTTAATGTGAGAGAAGAAATGCATTTCCATCAATCAGTCTTGTTTTACTAGGATCATTCCAGGAAGATAAAGGAGAACCATCTATTAAGTTTTTCCATGTGGCTAGTGGAGGAGATGGAGATACAACGTCATCAGATGACTTTGACTGGCCACGGTGAGTAAGCCAGTGTATATGACACATGCATTTAATGAGGCTTCCCTTTTAAAAATAAATTACTGTAGCATTTTGGACTGACATTTTGGCCATAAATTTAAGCTAAAAGTATCCAGCCTTGATGAGAGAACCCAGAGAAAAATGAAAAAATTAAAAATATGTAGTGAGTACTACTTTATCAGAGGTGACTGTGAAATAACTGACACAGATGAACATACATAGTATGTTCTCTGGCCTCAGGTTACCTAGCCTAATTAGATGGACAAAAGAATCATTAACCATTCTAAAAATAGTTCATTTTTATAAAAGGCTTTAGTAGAAGAGAAATTATACAGCACCATTTGGTTAATTGTCAGATGAATTTTGTAGTCAGTGGTTGTTTCAGGAAGTGTTTTCATATCTGGGGAGCTTTTGCAAAACACTGATTCTTGGGTCCCACCTTGAGATCTGAGATAGAACCTGTGTATCAGTATAGTTTAAAAATTATACCAGGTGATATGTTCATAGCAGTACTATTAAAAATAGCCAAGACATGGAAACAGCCTCAATGTGCGTAGACAGGTGAATGGCTTAAAAAAGATGTGCCACCTGTATACCGTCAACCACTCAATAAAAAAGGATGAAATGATGCCCTTTGCAGCAACATGGATGGAACCAGAGATTAAGATACTAAGGGGAAGTAAGTCAGAAAGAGAGAGACATGTCATATAGTGTCACTTAGATGTGGCATCTGAAATAGGACACAAGTGGACTTACCTAGGACACAGGAATAGACTCACAGAGAACAGCCTTGTGGCTGTCAAGGGGGAGAGGGATATGGGAGGAATGGAGTGGGAGTTTGGGATTAGCAGATTCTGTTATATATAGAATGGATAAGCAACAAGGTCCTACTGTATAGCACAGGAAACTATGTTCAGTATCCTATGATAAACCATAATGGAAAGAATATACAAGAATGCATGTACATGTATAACTGAATTGCTTTGATGTACAGCAGAAATTAACACAACATTGTAAATCAGTTATACTTCAGTGGAAAAAAAGTATACCTGGTGATTCCAGTGTGCAGTTGGATTTAGAGAACTACTGCTTCAGGATTTCTTAGGCAGGAGAAATGATTTTTTAAAGTTAAATTAGCCTGATAGTGGGCTTCCCCAGTGGTTCAGCGGTGAAGAGTCCACTGGCAGTGCAGGAGCTGCTGGAGATGCAGGTTTGATCCCTGGGTTGGGAAGATCCCTGGAGAAGGACATAGCAACCCCCTCCAGTATTCTTGCCTGGAGAATCCCATGGACAGAGGAGCCTGGCGGGCTACTGCAGTCCGTGGAGTTGAAGAGACTCAGACATGACTGAATTGACTTGGCAGGAATGCAGCAGCAGGAATGATCCTTTATTATACTGAAAACTGAGTATGTGAATAAAGAAAACTGAGTCTGTGAGTAAAAAATTACGGTGATCGTGGGACTCACCTGCAGTCCAGTGGTTAGGACTCTGTACTTCCACTGCAGGGGATGCAGATTCAGTTCCTGCTTGGGGAACTAAAGAGCCCACAAGCCACATGGTGCAGCCAAAAGCAAGCAAACAAAACAAACAATTGTGATCGTTCCTGTGCCATTTTTCTACCTGCCTTCTACACCCCCACCCCCTGTGTATGAGACCTGGCAGACTCCTAGGACAGGCTTGTCAGTGCATGGCTGATAACGACCAGGAGTTTTCATCATGGATGAATCTACTTCAGTTAGGTAATTTCAAAGCACAGTTCACATTAGGATATCTATAAATTAGGAACCAGTTGTTTTAATTTATAACTAGCAGCAGCTGGCACCGCCTTCTTAGGAAAAACAAGGAAACTGTTGTAGATGCAGCAGAGCTGTTTTGTTTGAGAGTGCCGAGCCTCGTGGCGCAGGCCGGTGTGGTGAAAAGGAGACCACGGAGCCTTGTGCTAGTGATGTGCCGCAGCGGGTTAGGAAAGGACTGGCCTTATCTGGACAGAAGCGCCTGTCTTCACAAACTGTTAGCTCCTGATGTTTGGGGTTTGTAGCTATAATACAAAACACCCCCAATAACATTAGCCTTTTATTACTGAAATTCCTAAAGGGAAAGATTACTCTTGTTATTGCAGATCTAGAATACTCCCCAACCAATCTCTCCTTTTTCTAGTTTATATAACACGAGGTTTCTTAGGTATGTGAGTTTTCCACGATAGCCAAACAGCTGGCATGTAGGATTTGGTTTAATGATAAATGGAATTCGAAGGTAAATGTGCTAGTTGTTAATGAAATTTTAAAAAATTTTATTGGTTTATAGTTAATTAATAGTATTGTGTTGATTACTGGTGTACAGGAAAGTGATTCAGTTATACACACACACACACACACACACACACACATTCTTTTTCATATTCTTTTCCATTACAGTTTATTACATTGAATATAGTTGCCCTTGCTATAAGGAGGAGCTTGATGTCTATCTGTTTTATATATATTAGTGTGTTGGGCTAATCCTAAATTCTTCATTTATCTCTCTCCCACCTCCTTACCCCTTTGGTAACTGTAACTTTGTTAATGAAATTTTGAATATCCCTTTTATTCTCAAAAGATGAGTGTTTCTGGTTATCCAAGTGTAAAATGTTAATGCCTTGCTTATTTCATCAACTCCACTTTTAAGATTACAGGAGTGGGTTACATTCGACATAATCAAACTGTACACCTGTCACTGATGATTTAATCAGTGGCCTTTGTGTTGGTTGCACACAAGTTAGTTTTGCAGTTTACACTTAGATCTTGCTTTTTAAAACCCCCTTTGCTCTCAGAATTGTTCTGAAAGTGAACCCACCAGCCATGCATTCCATTTTGGAGAGAATAGCGGCTGAGGAGGAAGAGGAAAGTGACGGCCACTATCAGGAGGAAGAGGAGGGAGGCGCTCATTCCCTGAAGGATGTCTGTGATCTGAGAAGGCCAGCCCCGTCTCCCTTCTCTTCTCGTAGAGTAATGTTTGAAAATGAACAGGTAAAGTAAAAGTGTGAACAATCTACAACGAATTTGCCCTCTGTCAGATACCATGGTTTTAATGCTTTATCTTCTAAAAAATACTCTATATATGGTTTTTGCTAGATTTTTAGCTCCAAAATTGAATAATATATGTTTTTCCCCCCTTGGTTAAAAGTTACATGGTTATTTATTTGTTCACATACCACATCATATGGGTTGGATAAGCAGATACTATTACTTTTTTAAATATAAAATGGTTATTTGATGCTTTTTTTTTTTTTTTTTGCACTAAACTGTTATGTTCTAGATGGTGATGCCGGGAGACCCTGTAGAAATGACAGAGTTTCAGAATAAAGCAATCAGCAATTCTCACTATGTGCTGGAACTTACATTACCCAATATTCATATAACACTACCTAATAAAAGCTTTTATGAGAAGCTTTATAATAGGTGAGTTACACATATCTGCTTAAATCTCTGGGATTGAACTTTCCTGCCTCTCTGCCACCCCACCTCCCTGTTTCCTCTTCCCTCTTCCTTTTCCTGTTTTAATGTTGTCGACTCTTGCAATGCATTTTGTATGGTGCTGATTGTAGAGCCAGTACTGTCGTGGTGGGCTGTTGTCACAGTAGAGTCTCCTAAGCAGAGCGTCTGGTAACAGGGTTTCTTGTGTGTGAAGCACTTACTCCCTCCACCCTAGGTCATCTGGTTGCCCTCTGTCCCCTTACCACAGAATACTGAGAAAATGTCTCTGTGCACAGTGGTAGGACAATGCACTGAGGCCTCTACAAGTTATCGCTGCCATTTTATAGGTGAGGAAACAGAGCTCATGGGGACTAGGTAAATTATCCAAGTTCCTCAGGGTCTATGATCTTTCTACTCTAGAAGGCCATTTATTTCAAAATACTTGCTTGGTATATATGTTTAAGGGTATTTAAATATGGTAAATTTAAGTTTTTATACACAAGTTATAAGAGCTTCTAATTCTAGCCAGTCGTTTGGACTTCAAGGAGGTCAAACCAGTCCATCCTAAGGGAAATCAATCCTGAATGTTCATTGGAAGGACTGATGCTGAAGCTGAAACTCCAATACTTTGGCCACCTGATGCGAAGAACTGACTCATTGGAAAAGACTCTGATGCTGGGAAAGATTGAAGGCAGGAGGAGAAGGGGACGACAGAGGACGAGATGGTTGGATGGCATCACCGACTCAATGGACATGAGTTTCAGCAAGTTCCGGGAGTTGGTGATTGACTGGGAAGGCTGGGGTGTCGCAAAGAATCAGACACGACTGAGCAACTGAACTGATAGTGATGTGAAAAGAGTTGGAAGATACTTGGATAGAGGGCCAAGAGACACTGGTGTAGAATCAAAGTCCTAGAGTCTTTGTACAAGGAGTGTCCCTCCTGAGAGTTTTAAAAAAAAAAACACGTCTTATTAGAATTAGAAACTCTTAACTTACAACTTGTGTATAAAAACTTAATTTACCATATTTAAATACCTTTAAACATATATACCAAGCAAATATGTTGAAATAAATGGCCTTCTGAGTAGAAAGATCATAGATGAAGATCTTGAAGTTTACCTAGTCCCCATGAGCTCCGTTTCCTCACCTGTAAAATGGCAGTGATACTTGTACAGGCCTCAGAGGCTGGTTTGGAGCATTAAACGGTATAACGTTCGGCAAGTTTTGAGAACAGTGCCTGGCAAGGAGTAAACACCCAGTAGTCCTCTAATATTGTCACTCCCATCCACTCTGGCATAGCTGAAAGGTGACCATGTGGGTTTCTAGGAAAAAGAGATGTCCTTAGTGTCTGTTATTGTAGCTTCCCACATGTAAACAAGTTGTCCAAATTTTTGTTAATCTTCAGAAACTGCAGACTGTTGTTTCTGCTATAGATTTGTGCCTTTGTGTACTCAGTCACTCAGTTGTGTCCAACTCTTTGTGACCCCATGGACTGTAGCCTGCCAGGCTCTTCTGTCCATGGGATTTCCCAGACAAGAATACTGGAGTGGGCTGCTGTTTTCCTCCTCAAGTGAATCTTCCCAATCTAGGGATCAAAACTTCATCTCTTGGGTCTCCTGCTTTGACAAGTGGATCCTCTACCATTGTGCTAGCAGGGAAGCCCGCTGTAGATTTACTTAGTGCCAGATAGGATTTGGACTTATACATGATCTAAAGTTTGGAAACCACTGATCTCTACATCACTCTCCTTATTTTTTGGCTGAGGAATGTCTACCAAACTAACTAATGTGCAAGGCTAAGACTGAGCAAAATGAAACAATTAGTGCAAGGTCCAGCCCAGAGGTCAGAGGCCTTCATCCACTTCTGTCTCCTTCTGCATTGATTGACCGGGTTAAATTGGGACATCAAAATTGTAATACACACCTGAAACATTGTATTTACAAATATTTGTTCATTTACCACTTCTTTTAAAATACAGGCCCAGGCCTTTTTTGATTATGAGCCACTGGTTAGAATTTTTCTGCTTGATGTATACCCAAGGCTTTGGCTACAGCTATCAGTTTCAATTTCTTTAAAGTAGAGTGAAAAAATAGTTTCAAGCCAGCTGAGTGCAGAATCCTTTGAGGTTTTTAAGATGTTTTCCCTTCATTCTGTATACTTAAAAGTCATCAGTTAGCACAGTATTGAATTAAACTGCTTACAGTTGTATATAGCTGCTATGAACGGATCTGGGGCCAAATGCAGTAGACCCACGGTGACTGCACAAGGAGCATAGTCACCGGCGACTAGACGAGGCATGCAGCGCAGCTCTGGGAGCAGACACTCTTGGGTGGGCTCGGGAGCTGCCCACCAGCAGCAGACGGGCCGTGTCTGGGGGGCCCATCAGTCTGGCAGGTGGGGTGGTAAATCGGGAAACTGGAGATCACCTGTTCATCTGGGGAGCTGGTTAGGTAGGATTGCTAAAGAGAGGTTCTCTTCTCTCTCACGACTCACTTCTCTGTCTCCCCAGCCCCTAGGGTTGTATAAATACTGCAGTTGTTCCCACTCTCTGGATCATAGAAATCACGTATCTCAGTTACTCAGAGTATGAATTCTTTGCCCTTCATTTGGCTTTGTATTTACATTTTTTTATTTTAAAAATTTTCAGACATTCTCAAACTTACAGGAATGTTACAGGTACAGTATAAAGAGATTTTTATCCCCTCAGCCATTTGAGAGTAAGTTGCTGAGTTTTTGTCCCTTCAGCCTTGAGCAGTTGAATGTGTATTTCTCACAAACAGGGACATTATTCTACCTAACCATAGTTCAGCCATCAGAATGAGAAAATTAATATTATACATTAACATCTAACTCTCAGACTCCATTAACATTTTGCTAAATGTCTCAGTAATGCCCTTTACTATATATAAAATTTAGAAGTATCTTTATGAGCAGGAATTATAACCAACTCTGCCTTTACTACATACGTTTAAAATAATGGTTTATTCCTTTAGTCTTGGAGGAGAAAATGGCAACCCTCTCCAGTGTTCTTGTCTGGAAAATCCCATGAACAGAGGAGCCTTGTGGGCTGCAGTCCGTGAGGTCGTAGAGTTGGACATGACTGAGTGACTGAGCATGCACTCCTTTGTGCTTTGACTCTTCTTAGAAAGACAGTCTTAGATACAGAAAGATTTTTTTTCTCCTTTGTCAAAAGTCCTTTAGAATAGAATACAAAAAATTCTCTACCTAGTTTATTAAATCAGATATTTACTGAGCCTTCATTATGATTCAGGCTCATAGTCACAAAACCATGGTGATATCTCTAAATATCTTAAATGTTTCCTTTCTTGATTTAAAACATCATCTTATGTATTAATGGTGTCAAAACTGTGTTTAGACCAAAATGTAAAATCATGAAAACAGTAAAATCATATGAAACTTAGGTTTGCAGGCCTCATACTACAAACTCCAGGTTTTATTTCAAGTAATAATTTCTCTTTAACCTATAGCTGTAGGGAATAAGGCAAAGGAAAGTTTCCTGAGAAAATTTTTCATTTTATACTTTCATTGTTTCTTCATATAGGATTTAGACTAAGACCTGGATTTAGATACTTGTTTCTTTGTCCTGTGAGTAATGTGCCCAAGAGATGATGAACCACATGAGTACTGAACAGATGTGTGCATCGCTGTCTGTGTGTCTGAGATGAGACGTGCTTCTGCCCTGAGTGTCTGGTGTTCTTTACCCAGTGATGCTTCCAAAAAGAGCCCTTATGGGTGGGGATTGCAGTTTATGGAGAGTGACAGTACTCAGTCCTGGCTTATACTTTCTAGGGCCTCAAAAGCTCAGGAGTTGGCCCAGGAAGTTCCTAGACCAGTGGCTTCTCACAGGAAGGGGCCAGGGTTGCGTCATCGCTTGTCACCTTGATTGGTATTCACACTAGGCTTTATGATGAGCCTGTGCTTTTGGCAGTCCTTCCATGTGAGTCATCCGCTGGTCCTCCCTTCAAGCCTCAGTGCCTGCTGTGTCACGGCCACCGTGCTCGGCACGTGTAAAGATGACTGAGGCACAAGGTCCTCTCTCTGAGGGGCTACAGCCTAGGGAAGGGAAACAAGAAAATAGAGTATTCTAGGTGCAATGACTACTGCATTATGCCTGTGAAGGATACTCATGGGTCCAGACCTAACAAAAATCTTTGTAAAGGGCATTGAAAAGTCTCGGTTTTCATGACAACATGGAGGTGAGTGGTGGGGCTGGGGATATCTGAGAGATGACAAATATCTCTTTCAAAAAGTGGGATGTGATGTTAACCTGGCTGGACATGTATCACCCCAGCAGTTATCAGTATTAACTTGGCTGTTCCGTGAGTTAGAAGAGTTTCCTCTCTTTATTCCCTGTTCTATATGCTTCTTCATCTGATACAAATTTCCCAGTGAAGCTGTGCTTTCTGTTGAAGAAAGAAAAAGCAGATATCCCTAGAGACCATGAGCAATGGAAAGAACTGAGCAGAGAGCTGGACGTAATCTGGGCTCTGGTCCCGGTTCTCCTGTTAATGAGCTTTGTGACCTTAGGCAGGTCACTTAACCTTTATGAGTCAGTTTCTTCAAGTGTAAAATGAAAATAATTGTCCCTTGGCTGTCCCATAGGATTGAGGCTGTAGTTTAGAGTGTTTTCATACACATGAACAGTCTTCCTTTTGTTATTTATGTGTTTTTATTTTGAATAAACCTCCTTTAAATGCGTTCGGATGTATGTAATTGGATCTGTATTAACACTGGTGAAACTAGGCAGATAGCTAACTAGGTATGTAATTGTACAGCTTCCTTTCTCACTGCCCTGAAAAGTATATCAATTATTTTTCCATTGAAAGAAATTTCATTTCACCCTTTAGAAAAATTGCTATTCATGTGACTTCTTAAAGAAGTATCCTGTGGTTTGCCTTCAGTTGAAGTAGGAGTTATGTATTTATTTTTCAACTTTTGTCTTTATAGGATCTTTAATGATTTGCTGCTATGGGAACCAACAGCTCCTTCACCAGTAGAGACATTTGAAAATATTTCGTATGGTATTGGGCTTTCAGTAGCCAGTCAGCTGATTAATACCTTCAGCAAGGATAGTTTTAGTCCATTTAAATCTACAGTTCACTATGGTAATATATTTTAGATTTCTTCTGAATTAGAATGCCTGGTTTACAGTAAACAAAGTAGTAACCTTTTAAATTGATGGATTTAAAAATGTTTATTTGGTGTTCCCCATTTATAACAATATTTTATTATATCTTTTACTGACTTAGAGTATTTTCCCACTTCTGTTTATTAATAATGTTATTAATTAAATGTTATATTTATAGTGATACTATATACACTGTCTGAAGTTCAGTGGTAGAGAAAAACATAAGAGGTACATTTTTATTATCATACCTGATTCTTTGTAAAAATAAACAGGTAAAATGAATATTCTTGTGATAATGTTCAAGTTTGAATGCTCTTTTATTTTAATAAGCTGTTAGAACAGCTGTAATTGTGCCATTTATTTCTCATAGATGAGGAAAGTGGATCTGAGGAGGAGACTTTGCAGTATTTTTCTACTGTTGATCCCAATTATCGTTCTCGTAGGAAAAAAAAACTAGACTCCCAGAACAAGAACTCACAGAGTTTTCTCTCAGTTCTTCTGAGTGTTAATCATGGGTTAATTGCAGTGTTTACAGATGTAAAGGTAAGGATTTACAAATCTAAAGTGATTTTCAAGTGCATCTCATTTTAAAACTGCCGTGATACACTCAGTCAGTCATTGAGGTGGTTTGAGGTCGTTTCAGTGAGTGATAGCAGTCGGTTTTCTGAGGCGGGCCATGATGACAGCAGCTTTGGAAATTTAGCTTTCATGGCAGATAGAAAGATAAACATTATATGAACCTTCTTTTGGAAAACATGCCAGTTGTACTCTTGAAGTGGTAACAGTAATTTACCTGTTGTAAAGGAGGATGCAGGACAGGGGATCATTTGGCCGGAGAGGCCTGTGATATAGCATTTTTCATATCGCCATGTCGGATGATTCAGGAACCAGTCAGCTTTGCCGCAGTGGGGAGATCCTCCTGACCTGAATCAAGAAGGAGCATCTCGAGGGTCGTTCTTACTCTTCTGCACTTAACTGATGGCTTCTCTGTGTTTTCTGATCTTATTAGCAAGATAATGGAGATCTGTTTGAAAACAAGCATGTGAATTCTGGTTAGAGTTCAGCAGCGGCTCGTTGTTTTGTGTGACAAAGTATGAAGGCTTTGATGACAAGCACTACGTGTGCCTTCACTGCAGCAGTTTCAGTCTCTACCACAAAGGTAGGGCAGGTGTGCCGGAGGTGTGCTTTGTTCACTGCTGGTTAGACACGTTTAAATCTCGCTTGATAAAATTTACTAAGAACAGAAATCGATATTAGAAATTATTTTCCATGGGGTGTTCTGTTCCACTGGCAAAGTAATAATTATTGTAAATTAAAAGTTGGCTTTTATGTTCTTTTTTTTTTACAATGACTTTATTGAGATATAATTCACATTCCTTGTAATTCACCCATTGAAAGTATACATTTCAGTGATTTTTAGTATTTCATAGAGTTGTGTAACTATTATCATAGTCAACTTGAGAACATTTTCATGACCCCTCAAAGAAAGTCTGTAACCTGCAGCTGTAAACCCCCGAAGTCCTGCAGTCCCCTCTAGCCTTAAGAAATGTTAGTCACTCAGTCATGTCTGATGCTTTGTGACCCTATGAACTGTAGCCCTCCAGGTGCCTCTGTCAATGGGATTCTCCAGGTAAGAAATCTCTCTGTCAATGGGATTCTCCAGACATTCCCTTCTCCAGGGGATCTTTCCAACTCAGGGATCGAACCTGGGTTGCCTCAATTGCATGCAGATTCTTTACTGTCTGAGCCACCAGGGAAGCCAGCCTTAAGAAACCACTGATTTATTCTCAGTCTCTAGGGATTTGCATATTCTGGTTTCATGTAAATGGAATCCCACAATAGATTTTTTGTGATTGGCTTCTTGGCATGATGTTTTCAAGGTTAATCCAAATGTACCAGTGTTTCATTCCTTTTTACTGCCAAGGAATAGCCCATTTTATGGATATAACATATCTTATTATACACTGATCAGTTGATTATTTTCTCTCAAGTGGTATTTCCTTTTGGTAGTACATATAGAATATACTGGTCTTTTAGCACATTCCTTGTGTTACTTCATGAATAGAGTGGGATACTTGCACATTCTTAATGTTTATCAGATTTCCCAATTTAAATGTAATTTCCTTGACATTGCAAATCTCAATTTTTTGTTTTTAAACTTGAATAGTCACTTATTCCAACATTAGTAGAGAAGAGTGAGTTATTAATGCCAAGCTAGTTCTTGGTCATTTTGCCTCCAGGGTTATGTTAGGTTCAGTGGAATAACATGGATTTTTGTTTAGGTTACAGAAGTTTGTGAGTTAATTTCATGTAATCATTCTGTTATATTGTCCTCTCATTGTGGATATAGGCATAGTGGATGGAGCAGTTCCTTCTACAGAAACACGACTGCCTAGTTCAACCCGCCCACATTGGTTAGAACCTACTATTTATTCCTCTGAAGAAGATGGCCTCAGTCGAGCTTCTTCAGATGGTGCTGGAGGAGACACTTTGAATATGCTGTCTGTTGCAGTTAAAATAGTGTCTGATAAATCAGAGTCTAATACAAAGGTGTGTATTTTATATTTTCATACCATTAAATACTTGTTCCTCAGTTGATTCACTTCAGTTTAGTCGCTCAGTCATGTCCGACTCTTTGCGACCCCATGGACTGCAGCACCCTAGCCTTCCCTGTCCATCACCAACTTCCAGAGCTTGCTCAAACTCATGTCCATTGAGTCAGTGATGCCATCCAACCATCTCATCCTGTTTTCCCTTCTCTTCCTGCCCTCAATCTTTGCCAGCATCAGGGTCTTTTCCAAAGAGTCAGTTCTTCACATCAGGTGGTCAGAGTATTGGAGCCTCAGCTTTAGCATCAGTCCTTCCAATGAACATTCAGGACTGATCTCCTTTAGGATGGACTGGTTTAATCTCCTTGCAATCCAAGGGACTCTCAAGAGTCTTCTCTAACACCACAGTTCAAAAGCATCAATTCTCAGCTCTCAGCTGATTCAATTACTGGCTAATAAAATTGATTGCATAAATACAAGATATTTGTTTTCTTAGAAAAACTTTTCAAGTTTTGAACTAGAAGGTCATGTAGGTGATAACATGCCTTTTTGTGTTGTTCTGTGTAGGAGTTTCTCATTGCTGTAGGGCTAAAAGGAGCTACTCTCCAGCATAGAATGCTTCCTTCTGGGCTTAGCTGGCATGAGCAGGTAAGAGAGCTGAGACGTATGTATTGATTTATTTTTTACTCTGTTAGTATGTACTGCACATACTGAAGAGTTCACAGATCATAAATGTTCAGTGCTCATTGAATTTTCATGAAGTAAATACTCCTATATAAACATTGCCTCTTATGTTAGAAAATAGGACATTATCACCACTCCAGAATGTAATTGATTTTTTACCTTAATGTTTGGTTCTTAAACATCTTGAAGACAGAGTTATCATCTGTCATTGAAAGGAAGGGACCAACACAGTGTCTGTCATAGAGGAAAATAAATGATGTGTTGACTTGCACTTATAACTGTAGATTCTTTTTTTTTTCCTTTTTAAATAATCATATATTCAAGTACCATAGTTTCAGAATTATTCACTAGGCCAACAACATACATTGAGGCATATATAAGGATTTATGTAATAAATTTCCAGTGTAATAACTGTATTTGGTTAGTTATATTTTTTCAGAGGAAACTTTGGGTAAAGTTCACTCTTCTTTACATGAGAATAAAAACTGTACTCTATGTAATTCTTGTTCATTTTTCTTAGAAAGAGAAACCTTTTCTTTGCTCTTGGAAAATAAGTTGTTTTAAACTTAAATGCTTTCAGAAACATCCTGAAACATAAAGTGTATATATAGAGAGGGTAGAGAGATGGTTAGTTTGCTGGCTGTCAGTAAGAGATTCAGCCTAACCTTTTTATTTAGATAGAAATATAGGAGGGTAAATGGTGGTGAGAGGATTGGTTTTCAGACTGAGCTGGGTATAAATGAAAGGGAAAGGAACTTCTCCCAACAATGGGTTTATAGAAAACCAGAAGGAGAGTTTTAAACACACTTTAGGAAAATCTGTGTTTGTTTTTTTTTAAACTATTCCAAGCAAAATCATGTTGATGGTAGATTATACTACTTTTGTTAGTTTCATAGGAGATGATTTTTACAAGATCCCTGTAGCAGTGTGATTGTTAGATGAATCTCTTCATTTCAAATCCTAGTTTTGCAAATATTTTTTGAAGTAAATTCCTTCAAATGATGATTTTTTTTCCTTCTAAATTATGATTTTTCATTAAATGGTTGATTTTTTAATAAGCTATTTTATTTTTTGTTGGTATTAAGGATATCATATCAAAACTCTTTTTTTCTTCTAAAGCAGGGCATTTTATATTTTTGTGATTATAGATTTTATACTTCTTGAATATTGCTGATGAACCTGTTCTGGGATACAATCCTCCAACTTCATTTACAACCTTTCACGTTCATCTCTGGAGCTGTGCCCTTGATTATAGGTGAGTTCATAAGTGGAGCAAAATAAAGTTTTACTCTTTAAGATATGTACTAAGTTTTGAAAAAAATATTCAGTAGAGTTAAGATTCAAAATGCTCTTTAAAGGAGATTTCTTTTGTTGTGACAGACTAATGTTCTCTTGTTTCTGTGTCACATTAGGCCTCTTTATTTGCCAATCCGATCCCTGCTTACTGTTGAAACATTCAGCGTTTCAAGTAGTGTTGCCTTGGATAAATCATCTTCTACTCTCAGGTACCATGTAAACCTCACTGTACTGAATGCAGCTGTTCAAAACATGCTAATAGAGATTTAAACCCTTTAATTAAAGTCTCAGTTGTTTGTGAAAAGCAACATTCTTTTACTGTTAGTCATGTTCCTTTATCTAAGTTTCCCATTTTTCTTTCTTGGGTGATTCATCACATCTCTTCAGTTCATTACTGTATTTCATTTTTTAGGGCAAAAATTAACTCTTGAGATTGTTAGTTTACTTTTTAAAACATTTATGTATAAACTTCCTATAATACTTGATGCACTTTATTTTCCTAATTTAAACTTTCTGATTTGGTCATCTATTAAAACTGCTAAAAATTTAAAATTAATTTGCTGCTGCCGCTGCTGCTGCTAAGTCGCTTCAGTCGTGTCCGATCTGTGCGACCCCAGAGACGGCAGCCCACTAGGCTCCCCCATCCCTGGGATTCTCCAGGCAAGAACACTGGAGTGGGTTGCCATTTCCTTCTCCGATGCATGAAAGTGAAAAGTGAAAGTGAAGTCGCTCAGTCGTGTCTGACTCTTAGCGACCCCATGGACTGCAGCCTACTAGGCTCCTTCACCCATGGGGTTTTCCAGGCAAGAGTACTGGAGTGGGTTGCCATTGCGGGGCAGATGTTTAATCTCAGTCACACCGTTTAAATATTTGTTACTCATAAACAGTTTTAAAGAAGATGTTCGATGACATTTATAAGTTAGACTCTTCATAGGACTTTATAGCATTTATATGAGATGGAATGGTACACCTGTGTGATCGTGCAGTGTATACTTGAGGTTAGTTTTTCAGGTCTTGATTTTATCTTTTTTTCCCCCCCAGGATAATTTTGGATGAAGCTGCTTTACACCTGTCTGACAAGTGTAATACTGTTACTATAAACTTGAATAGAGGTAAGAGTTAAAAAAAACAGTATCTAGGATAGATGAATGCAGTTTTATTTTTTGTATCTCAGTATTTAAAAAAATATTTTAACTCTGAAATAATGCCATGAAATTAAAAGACGCTTACTCCTTGGAAGAAAAGCTATGACCAACCTAGACAGCATATTAAAAAGCAGAGACATTACTTTGCCAACAAAGCTCCATCTAGTCAAGGCTATGGTTTTCCCAGTAGTCATGTATGGATGTGAAAGTTGGATTATAAAGAAAGCAGAGTACCGAAGAATTGATGCTTTTAAACTGTGGTGTTGGAAAAGACTCTTAAGAGTCCCCTGGACTCCAAGGTGATCCAACCGGTCCATCCTAAAAGAAATCAGTCCTAAATGTTCATTGAAAGGACTGATGCTGAAGCTGAAACTCCAATACTTTGGCACCCGATGCGAAGAACTGACTCATTTGAAAAGACCCTGATGCTGGGAAAGATTGAAGGTGGGAGGAGAAGGGGACAACAAAGGATGAGATGGTGGATGGCATCACCGACTCAATGGATGTGAGTTTGAGTAAACTCTGAGAGTTGGTAATGGACAGGGAGGCCTGGTGTGCTGCAGTCCATGGGGTCGCAAAGAGTCAGACGTGACTGAGCGACTGAACTGAACTGAAGGGTCTTATCAGTTTGAATAGTGTAATACCAGTGTAATATCAATAACACTGATGAAATGCATTAAATTATATATACTTAATTAATATAAGGCAGATTTTGTTTCTAACTAAAAATAAAGAGAACTGTAGGATTTTTGTAGCTTGAAGCTATATTTCCATTATAAGTATTTGTAGTACTGCCTGCCACAAATTTTAAAGAAATGCTAGTTTTATTAGGTATCTGTTGGATAAGCATTTTTTACAAGTTATACTCAGATATTAATTTAAAATTTTTTAGATTATGTTCGTGTGATGGATATGGGACTTTTGGAATTAACCATAACTGCAGTAAAGTCTGATTCCGATGGAGAGCAAGTAAGTTATTAAAATAAATGGATATTTTTGTTTGAGTATTTTTATTTTATAGAAGAGGCTAAAAGCATACTGAGCTTTTTTCCACTTGCCTAATTTTGGTCAGAAATAGATAAAATATTTTAAAATTAAGATTGAGTTATTATAAATACATATTTCCTGTGGCAAAACAAATTATAATATTTTATTTAATGTAAACCTATGCAAAAATATTTTTTCTCTTATTTTAGTAAACATTCTTGTCCTTTTTTCCCTCTGTCCTGTCCAGACTGAACCACACTTTGAACTGCACTGTTCGAGTGACGTTGTCCATGTTAGAACGTGCTCAGACTCCTGTGCTGCGCTAATGAATCTGATTCAATACATTGCAAGCTATGGGGACTTACATGCCACTAACAAGGCAGACGTGAAGCCAGGAGCTCCTCAAAGAAAGGTGAGGGTACAGCCACCAACCTTATTCTTTAGAGATCACTAACCTCACCCGATTCCATCCAGATGAGCGGCATGGGGACATAAGGGAGGTCTTCTTGGCAGTGTAGGGTAAAAAGGAAACTGAAAAATCATCTATCTTTTCCTTAGTTTTAAGGCAGTGAGGCCTAGAAAGGTGATTCCATGGGCCTTTTGGGGAAACAGTTCTGCTGTTTGATGCTCTTGATTTCAGAACGTTCATCTTCTCAACCAGCATATGTTTTCCCAGACTTAAGTTATTTTCATATGTCCTCAGGGAAGAAAGAAAACATTTATCACCATGTGTGAGCCTGTTATATGCAAGTTGTATGTAAAAATGCTATGAGAAGGTAGATGGCAGGAATTAGTATTACCAGAAGACTCATTTATATGATATTATCTTTAATGTTTGAAAGGATCCAATTTTGAGTATGCTTTCTCAATGTGATTTCCTCTTACCCAGCACAGTCAACAGGTTAAAGGTTATTATCTCTTTTTTGTAGATGAATAAGTTAAGACCCAGAGAATTTGGGGAATTTACCCTAATTGAGAGCAGATACAGCCACAATATGCCTCTGTTTCGATGCCCAGTTCAGTGCTTTCCTGTGCCTCCAGCTGCCACTTCTTTGCCCTCTTATCTCCAGATTGAACAGAGTCCAGTTTGTCTAGCGTTTTCTGTTTTCCAGTGTTTGCATTCTTCTTCATGGCCTCTTCTGTGAACAGAATTCGCAACCCCCTTAGGTCAATAGATCTCCACTAACCATCTGATAGGCCTCATGTTACCTTTCGTTCGGGCTGATCTTACTCCTCACTTAGGTTACACTTCTGTTATTGTTTCCTTGTTCCTGCTATTGTCTCATTGATAATAAAGTGAATGATGACACTCTCGCTACTGGTACTTCTCTTTTTAAAAACAGTTTCCAGGTTTTTTGTTGTTGTTCAGTTGCTCATTTATGTCTGACTTTTTGCAGCCTTACAGACTGCAGCATGCCAGGCTTCCCTTCATTGTCTCCTGGAGTTTGCTCAAACTCATGTCCGTTGAGTCGGTAATGCCATCCAACCATCTTGTCCTCTGTCATCCCCTTCTCTTCTCACCTTCAGTCTTTCCCACATCAGGGTCTTTCCCAATGAGCCAGTTCTTTGCTTCAGGTGGCCAGAGTATTGGAGCTTTAGCTTCAGCATCAGTCCTTCCAGTGAATATTCAGGTTTGATTCCCTTGAGGATTGACTGGTTTGATATCTTTGCTGTCCAAGGGATTCAAGAGTTCTCCAGCCCCACAGTTCAAAAGCATCAATTCTTTGATGCTCACCTTTCTTTATGGTTCAGCTGTCACCCCCACACATCACTACTAGAAAAACCATAGGTTTGACTCTATGGACCTTTGTTGGCAAAATTATGTCTCTGCTTTTTAATAATGCTATCTACATTTGTCATAGCTTTTCTTCCAAGGAACAAGCATCTTTTAATTTCATGGCTACAGTCATCATCTGCAGTGATTCTGGAACCCAAGAAAATAAAGTCTGTCACTCTTTCCAGTGTTTCCCCATCTATTTGCCGTGAAGTAATGGGACTGGATGCCCTGATCTTCATTTTTTGAATGTTGAGTTTAAGCCAGCTTTTTCACTCTTCTCTTTCACCTTCATCAAGAATGTCTTTAGTTCCTCTTGCTTTCTGCCATAAGGGTGGTATCATCTGTATTACTGAGGTTTTTGATATTTCTCCTTGCAATCCTGATTCTAGCTAATGCTTCATCCAGCCCAGCATTTCACATGATGTACGCTGCATAGAAGTTAATCTGCAGTTTATTAGAAATTATTTTGAATTTCTTCTTCCAAATGGAGAAGAAAATGGCAACCCACGCAGTACTCTTGCCTGGAAAATCCCATGGACGGAGGAGCCGGGTAGGCTACAGTTCACGGGGTTGCAGAGAGTTGGACACTACTGAGCAACTTCACTTTCACTTCCAAATGAAATCTTTCCATTTTAGAGTCATGCTGATGTTTTAAATGCATGATTTGGATTTAATGAATCCATAGTTCATTAACATAAACTGTTAAGCCTTGGTGCTAGAATTGAACCTCATGACCCACCAGTTAGTAGCTCTCCCCTCTCATATGTTCCCCCTACTGTCTTAGGTATATGTTTCTTCCAGGAAATGAGACTTGGCTCTGCAGTGACTTTGCCTCAAAGGTGAAGGTCATGGCAGCAGTCAGGTTTGAGCAGATCAGCCTCTACAGAGAGGCCCTTCTCCTCCAGCTTCAGTGCAGTGTTTTTCACCTTTCTTCTCTTCTAATCTAAACCTCGTCAAGATAATAAATAAATTGCAAGATTCAGATAATTACTGGCATTGAGATGATAACACACTTATTTCTATTTGCCAGCAGTCGCTGGGATGAAAACGATGATACTAAAGACGTAAAAATGTAACAGCTGTTGAGCAGAATATAGAAAAATGAATATGTTCCTATTTCTGATGTTTGTATAAAATGTGGTCTATTTCCAGGATGAAATAACTTTCAAGTAGTGTGCTTTTTAGAGTATTTTCAATTGTTTCTAATTAGTGTTTTTGGCTGTAGGTAGATTCTGTTGGTCGGTCATCCTCACGTGGTCCAGTACTTCCTGAAGCAGATCAACAGATACTACGAGATTTGATGAGTGATGCTATGGAGGAGATTGACATGCAAGAAGCAACTTCATCTGTAAAACCACAGTCTAATGGTGAGACAGACCCAGGACTTTTTCCCTGAGAGCTGTGATGTTGTAGTTGAGGCTGACATTGTTTGCATTCTTACAGATTGCTCAATAAGTAACTAAAAAGACAAGTCTGAGTTTTGGTGGGTATTTATTAGTCAGTCAGTTTGTGTTTTATTGAGTATCTAGTAAATAAGTAATACTGGCTAGAGGCTTTCCTGGTGGCTTAGCAGTAAGGAATCTGCCTGCCAATGCAGGAGATGTGGGTTTGCTGCCTGGGTGGGGAAGATCGCCTGGAGGAGGAAATGGCAACTCACAGCCAGTATTCTGGCCTGGGAAATCCCATGGACAGAGGAGCCTGGCGGGCTACAGTCCATGGGGGTCACAAAGAGTTGGAGGTGACTGAGCAATTGAACAACAACAACAATAGATTTTTGTAGGAGAGACAGATAAATTGCAAGATAAGCTTATGTTTTCTGGTAGCTTATAGTTTAGTAAAACAAACTGGCAGTAAACCAGACTGATGCTAGTATTTAGAATGATTGAGAAATGATAGAAGAAAATGCTTCAGAAGGTAATATATACTCTATAATCAGGAAAAAATTTGGAATCCTCTCTTTAGATTGGTGAAAGCTGAGATGAGTTGGCTTTGAAAAAGTAGATAGGACTTAGGTGTGTAGAGGGAGAGAGAAGATAATTTTAGCAAGGTCATTAATGCCAGTAGAATCACAGACAGGCATGTGTGAGCCTTAATGATGTGGTAACTGAGGCTATTAATATTGTAGCAAAAGTTCCCTTCTTATTGAGAAGAATTAGCTAATAACATTAGAAAATTGGGAGGTGCCAGACGGAGAATTCGGAAAGCCAAGTGGAAGTGTCTAAATATTTTTGAAGTATTTGTATAGAAAACATTTTCTTCTATTTAGATAAGCATTCTTATTTCTACATGCTGTGAAATCTTAATTTTAAAAAATTGTTTCATAATGTGATAAAAGTCTCGCATTCAATGTTGCTTTCATCTAATTTTGGACTTCCCTGGTGGCTCAGAGGTTAAAGCGTCTGCCTCCAATGCTGGAGACCCAGGTTTGATCCCTGGGTCGGGAAGATCCCCTGGAGAAGGAAATGGCAACCCACTCCAGTATTCTTGCTTGGAGAATCTCATGGACTGAGGAGCTTGGTGGGCTGCAGTCCATGGGGTCACAAAGAGTCGGACACGACTAAGTGACTTTACTTACTTACTTACTTACTTTTCATTCTAATTTAGAATGAATCAGAGCTAAGGAAGCAAATGGGAATTTTTAGCTCCCTATATACTAGGCATTATTTGTAATAAATGTTTGCAGCTAACCTACTTATGCTGGAAAGAACATTTAATGAATATTTATTGAGCAGCTTCATTACCCAAGATTGTGTACTGGGTGCTGGACACTCACAAGGGTGAATGGGTTCAACATGCCACCATAGAAGAAGTTAAAGTCTAGTTTGGAGCCTTGTGAGGCTAAGATGTCACCATATTCATCTTAGTGTCTTTAGTCCATATCACAGGATTTGGTTTGAATGAGTGAATGGGGAAAGAATTAATGAGTCTAATATGTGATATAAATGTATAAAAATAAGTGTTCACATACAGATTTATTTTTTTATTTTTGGCTACACCTCTGCAGCATGCGGGATCCTAGTTCCCCAACCTGTGCCCCCTGCAGTGGAAGCAAGTCTTAACCACTGGACCACCAGGAAATTTCCTACATACAGATTTTTGCACACGTGCATCTTTCTGACTTTATATTGAGATAGCTGATCTGTGTCTTGTTTGTGTATCCAGTGCCCCAAGGAGTCTTTTTATTGCTCGGATTCATTCCCTGGCCGAAGACGTGCTCAGGAACTATTCCAACCCCCCCACCCCCGGACCCCAAGTAGAAATTTCCTGTAGTTGTAGGTGAGGCACTACTAGGTGCAACTATTTCCCTTCCCCTTGCTATATCCAGAACGCCACCTACAGGACATAACTCAGTACGAAATTCTGGCCAAAGTAGAACTGCAGTCAACACTCACTACCTGCTTCTGAATTCCTGAACTTCTCTGACACTGAATAACTTTGAGGAGACGTCTGTAACTTTATGAGTCCATCCTTTGCTGTTTTCTTAGGAAACTTCAAACTTATTATTAGTCTTTTTATTAGGAGTCAGAAGATTATTGTAAGAAATAAATGAGATACTGTGGGTGAGAGCTCTAACATAATGCATAACTGACACATGACTAAAGTGTTTAATGAATGTTGTTATTATTGATGTTCTGAAATGTGCCGAAACTGACTGTTGTAATTTTTTCTCTTAGGTGTTTCTGATGAAAAATCTCAAGTTCAGGAACCATGCTGTTCAGACCTCTTCCTGTTTCCTGATGAGAGTGGAAACGTGTCCCAGGAGCCTGGCCCCACTTATGCCTCATTCACCCACCACTTGATTAGTGAGGCAGGGACAGGCGTGCCCATGGAAAATGATGACTTTTGCTTCTTTTTGCACCAAGAGCAACTGTTCAGGTAGTAAATAGATAACAAAATGAAAAGTCTTGAAATAATGTTGTAAATAGAAGTGACCAAAGGACACCTGAAAAAGATTCTTTAGATTTTGTTAACTCTTCACAATTCAGAATTACTTCCTTTTGTAATTTACTATTGATGCTTTGTAAATGTTTGTTATACTTTACCCTTTTTATGACACATCTGTGAGGGACTCGGAAGAATGATATTTGTAAAATCTCCTGCATGGTTTATTGAACTACAGAGGAAGTATGTAGTTTGTACCCTGAAGTACCTCTTCAGGGTAATAAAATTAAATGGCAGAAGAGTTCTATACAGAGGTGTTAACACAAGAATTGGGAAAGATAAGACGTGGTTTGTGTGAGGCTGATGGTTGACTAATATATGTAATTTCCACTTTATTGTCATGCTCACATTTAAAAAGCATAGTCTGGATTTAATGAATCCACAGTTCACTATAAACAAAGTGGTTAAGCATTGAATCTATACCTTTTTATTATCAAACAAGCCAAATTGTAGACTATAAATAATTCTTAGGAATGATTTACATAGAAGAGCGAATTCATTTTGTAGTGAATGAAGCAGAGTGTATTACGTGACAATTATCGTCAGTATTTAGTGTCCACTTTATATAAGGAAATTATTCAAAAGAATGCAGAGTCAAGAAGTTCCCTTGAGATGTGAATGGTATTCAATGGTTTCTACTTAGATAAGAGTGTATGTATTAACTGTTCCTTTGTCTTAGGAGAAGGAAGAAGAACCAGTTGTAAAAATAATGGTTGATGATGCAATTGTGATAAAAGAGAATTATTTTAGTCTTCCTGTTAAGAAGACAGATACGAGCAAAGCCCCGTTACACTTTCCCGTTCCTGTCGTTCGGTACCTGGTTAAAGAAGTCTCTCTTGTTTGGCATCTTTATGGAGGAAAAGATTTCGGAGCAGCCCCTCCTACTTCTCCAGCTAAAAGTTACATGTAAGTTAATTTCTACATACACTACTTGGCAGGCCAATATATTCTTTTCATTAAAAATATATAGGATTTACTCTTTCAAGAATTATTAAAAAGTATGACCCAGACCCTGTCTGTGTTCAAAAGGGAGAAACAGTTACATGAGCAATTGAAGTGAAGTGAAGGGTCTGTCAGGAGGTAGGGACCTCGCGTGCCCCTGGTTCTCTAGCATCCAGCACTGGGCAGGGTACCAAGCACATAGTTGGTGCCTCTGAAGTACCTATTAAAAGTGAGTGTGTTATCCTTTAGTTCTGGAAGAGAACCAGACAGAGACTAGGTGGAGACTGGGGGCAAGCACTCTCATTGGGGTGGGGAGGGTCAGAAAAGGCTTCATGTTGCGGGAACCTTGGACACAACATTGTGAGGACTTTTTCTATTTAAAAGTGCTTTTGAAAAAACTTGACACTTTACTATAATTCTTTTCTGTATTAATTGGAATTTCTTGGACTTGTCTTCTGATTCTCAGGGGTTTCTGAAGTAATAGGAACTTATAAGGAGGTCTCATTTCTAAGTCTGTCTTGTGATATGCACACCAACATCATAGTTATGTTTTTCTGTAGTTTTAAATATTTAGCAAGAAATGATTGCTGTGATGACAGTAATAAAATTGAGCTCTCAGTGCCTCCAAGGCATAAAAGATGTAGTTTTAGTGTATAACAGTACAGTTTGTGGCAGTGTTTTCATAGGTCTGTAATCTTGTTTTCTCTTTTCATCTTGTTATTTTTCCTGATGTCATTTGTTGCCTTCCTTTGACTATTCCTTTAATGAAAGATTTTATTTTTTCATTTATAGTAGTCCCCATAGCTCACCTTCTCACACACCTACAAGACATGGACATAATATGGTATGTGGAGGAAAAGGAAGAAACCATGACTTTTTAATGGAAATACAGTTAAGCAAGGTAAGATGGCATTTTAAAAGGAAAAAATCCACTGAAGTAGGAGCATTAGTTTGGTTCTATCCTGCCCCCTCCTTTGTGTCATCTTGGAGCCTAAGTGGAAAAGTGCGTGGACTTGTATAAATCTTACCTCTTACTCTTTTTCAGATATTCTGAAAAGATTTAGAGTTTTTGTTTTTCCAGGCTACCCCCCAGAGCAGTGTCTCAGAGTTGAACAAGCACCAGAATCCCCTTGAGGACTTAGTAAAACACAGGTTGCTGGGTCCAAAGTTTCTAGTTCAGTAGTGCCAGCTGGGTCCAGAGTTTCTAGTTCAGTTTGTAGCTGCAGTAGAGCCCATTAATTTGCATTTTTACTAAGTTCCCAGGTGACTCTGATACTACTTTACCCAGGACCACACTTGGGGAACCACCGCCCTGGAGTGTCTCTGGGGAGGCCTGCCATGGAATAAGCACACAGGTCAGGTCCTGTGTGAACATCTGGAGATGAGTGGGACCAGGCTGCCAGTGACACTGATGCATTTACTTCTGTCAGCTTGTCTGGGGTTCCGACAGGTGTCATATGTTAGGATGCTTATCATGGTAGTGGTGACAGCTCCATATACTTAATTGTATCCTTGCCCCCTTCTGGAACTTGAACCTTGCCTCAAAGCAGTTTCATTAGGGAAACAAGATGATAATTTTATGACTTAATCCTGTTGAAGGTTTTGCTTGAAAAGGATGAGGATTTTACCAGGGTCAGACAGAAAATGTCAGTCAGGCTTATCCTTGTATGATCCAGTACACATGGATTAATAAGTAAATATGTGAACAAATGTAGGAGTGTTACACTATTCTCTGAAAGTGGAATCAGAAGCTGAGAATTTAATGAAAATGTGTGATATTTTACATTTTAAAGAGAAAATCTATTTTAAATAGAGTGTAGAGGTGGTTCTGTATTCTTTCCCGTCTGTGAAGGTGAAGTTTCAGCACGAGGTCTACCCGCCCTGCAAACCAGAATGCGAGTCTAGCCTTGTGGAGCACCCGGTGTCCCGGCAGGTGTTCATCGTGCAGGATCTTGAAATTCGAGATCGTCTGGCAACATCACAAATGAATAAATTTTTGTACCTGTATTGCAGTAAAGAAATGCCTCGGAAGCTCATTCCAACATGGTAAGATTTAAAACTTCATAGATTTTGTTGTTATATTTGTTTAGGAAAAGTATTTCTATTATATCTAAAATATATATATAAATTATACCTATTATAACTGCAGAAGATTTAGATTGGGGAAAATTATGAGTTTTTCATTTTACTATTAAAATCCCTTTTAAATATGCTGCTTAAAGTTTTATTTTTAAAAAATTATTTTGGGACTTCCCTGGTTGCCCAGTGGTTAAGACTTTGCCTTCCAATGCAGGGGGTGTGTGTTTGATCCCTGGTCATAGAGCTAAGATCCCACATGCCTCACAGCCAGAAGAACAAAACATGAAACAGAAACTCTGTTGTAACAAATTACCTGAGGAAAACCAGAAGTCCATTGTGATCCACACAGAACACTTACACAAGGAGTTCTCTTGTGGTCCAATAGTTTGGCTCTGCGCTTTCATGGCCAAGGGCCCAGGTGTGATAACCTGGTTAGGGAACTAGGACCCCACAAGCCAGCATGGTCTGCCACACTGCATGGTCTCTCTCTCTCTCTCTCTCTCTCTCTCACACACACACACACACGATACTGACACAGAATTGTTAGCAGTGTTCTAGATTTCTGACTTTTACCATTTTAGTAGCATAGAAATTCTCAGCTCAGGACTTTGAGAAGAAAACATTATGGAGGTTACCTTTGGAGTATGGGTCTATGGATTTCGATTCAGGGGCTTAGCAGACTCCTTTGAGACTGCAAGTATGTTATCATTTGCTTTTTTTCCCTCTAAAAAGAATCCATATCTTTCATCAGATTCTTAAAAGAGTATCTTACCAAAAAAAGTTAGATTCCGGATTCTAAGGAGAGGGTAAACCGACTTTCTGTTCTAATATAGGGACTAGTATAGGATGGTTTTTTTCTCTTTCTTTTTTTTTTAAATGAAAACAGGGTCATAATGTAATTGGAGAAAAATGTGTTTCTCTTTCTCATCTTGCAGTTGACAATTAAAGCATTACACGTGCGTCCAGAGTCTGCAGGTCCCCACAGGAGTGCTGCCTAAGAGTATCACTAATGCCACTCCGCCTCAATATTGACCAGGTTTGTATTGCAAACATAATTGCATGGAGGTATGATTAAATAGATATCCTGTGTTCAGAGTGAGAAATTTAATTTATTAGAATTATAATGTTGTTTATTATTTAAAGTGTATGGAGTTTGCATAATTAAAACAGACTTTTGCTGGTAAAGGACAGGACAAATTCATTAGGTGTTTGAAATCTGAACTGTGAGTAAACATTATTAGATGTTATTCTTCTGTCTCCTACTTGCTGTCTATGTGACAGAGCACTTAATACCTGCCTCTTATGTTCTCTGATCTTTACACACATACTCCTGATGCAGATACACAGGTGTTTTCAGGAGATGGAAGGACTCCCTGATATTTATTATTGAAAGGTATAGGGGGCTATAATCACAGCACCTGTAAAGGAATTCTGGGCAAAATGACAAATTAGTAGATTGGCACTTAAACAGGTCACACGTGAAACAGATTTATGGGAATAAAGAAATTCATTTTCCTGTATTCTAGCAAGCACCCCATCAAACAGTTTTGGGTTTTGCACTCACCCAGAGAGCAGTCTAAAGCATAGTTGGTGCCTCCTCTACAAGCTTTGTTTAAGGCCTCTGAAGATGGGATGCTTTGCAGTGTAGTGGTGAAAGCATGGGTTTGTAGTCAGACCTGGGCTCACATCTCAGTTCTCTTTTACTAATTATGTGGTTTTGGGTAAGTAACTAACTCTCTAAGCCTCAATTTCTTCACTGATAAAATGGAAAACATAGTACATGTAGCATCATTTTTTAAAACATGAGGATTAAATGAGACTAGCGTCTGTAAAACACTTGGTGCCTGGTACACAGTGTTAAAGATCACAAATGTTAACTGTTACCATCATTAACTGAAGCTTATAACAACTATATAAAATAAATGCAGTTTTTATAATAATCTGCTTTTGAAATAGGGGGCTTCCCTGGTGGCTCAGAGGTTAAAGCGTCTGCCGGAATGAGGGAGACCCGGGTTCGATCTCTGGGTTGGAAAGATCCCCTGGAGAAGGAAATGGCAACCCACTCCAGTACTCTTGCCTGGAGAATCCCATGGAGGGAGGAGCCTGGTAGGCTACAGTCCATGGGGTCTCAAAGAGTCAGACTCAACTGAGCGACTTCACTTTCACTTTGAAATAAAAAAGCCTTCCTGTTGTATCATATATATTGGTGTGAGCTCAGGTTTAGAAGCAGCGTATATGTTGGGTAGTAGTATTTGTTTGCTCAATAATATTGATTAAATAATGTTGATTCACTATTTAAATAAGTAGCAGATATATCAGAAATAATCTTAAATGATGTTTATATTGTAAACAAACTATAGGCCTAGCTCAGAGAAAATGTATTGTGAAGCACAGGCGTGTGCACAACTTTGCATTATTCTGTGTAGCTTCTGAGCTGGGTCAGACTTGCCAGTGTGTACTTAGATTTATGTTTTCTCATTATGATGAGAATCTTTTGAAGTCTGTATTTTAATTTATCCATATTAGCCTAGTAGGAATATGATGCAGTATTTATGGGAAATTCAGTCTGTGAAAAATCACCAGTGTGAGCAAGAATTTGAGCAAGATCTTTATCTTTATGGCATGACTTTACCAGACTTAGCATGCTCAATTTTCTCTAATAAACCTTTTCTTTAAAATTGAATGTTAATTTCTTCTGTAGAACTATAAAACAGTATGATTTTAAAATGGAGAAATATTAATCATAGCAAAAAAAAAATCAGGGAAATAAATGTTATGACTAAACTGAACTGGATCAGAATAACTTGTTTGCTCATGTTTTTAAAAAAGCTTCATTGCTGTTGACATTTGGTGCCATTGATTCCAAAGCTCAGGGTACTAGTAGGACAGGCAGGACACTGGAGTCATTAAGATGGAGTGATTTCCATGTGGGGAGGTAAGGAGATGATGGAGGTTGTGTAAGTAGGATGCTTGAGATCCAAAATCTGAAGGGGCCAGATTTCCTGACTTTCTTAGTTCGCGATCATTTTAGTATTGAAATGCCTGGAAATCTGTATAGGGAAGACATCAGTTCAGTTGCTCAGTCATGTCCGACTCTCCTACCCTGTGGAGTGTAGCATACTAGGCTTCCCTGTCCATCACCAACTCCCGGAGCTTGCTCAAACTCATGTTCATCGTGTTGGTGATGCCATCCAACCATCTCATCCTCTGTCATCCCCTTCTCCTCCTGCCTTCAATCTTTCCCAGCATCAGGGTCTTTTCCAACGAATCATATTAATTCTAAACCATTTGCTGAGTGATTGTCCCAGGTCTGAACTGGGATACTGGGAATACACAGATGAAGGAACATCTCTTCCTCCGAGACCTCTGTGTAATGGAGAGACTGCCAAAAAACAGAGGACTTGAACACCCTGTGAGGAAGATAGGCATAAAGATAAGTCCCACTGAAAGAGGACTTTTAGCCTGGGCTAGGAGTTTGGAAGATGAGGAGTGATCAGGAAAGGCTTTCTGGAGGTAACACTCAAGCTGGTCCTAAGGAATGTAAAACTATGAATATTTGTAAAGGCATTGAGGGCCTAATGCAGGTCATGAGATGGGACCTGAGGCTGTGGGGTAGGACAGGCCCAGCCGAGGCTGGGAGCAGTGAGCGTGTAGCGGCACCAGCTCGCATGTTTGTGATTTTTTCAGCATCACCTGAGTGTGACATTGAAAGTATTTCTTTTAAACGTTAAGTCATATCTCACTGATAGTAGCCTTTATCATATAGTTCAAATTTAGTATAAATAAACCATACTTTTAAAATTAAAAAAAAATGTACTGAGGTATAATTTGTATATAATAATGGGCAGATATTTTTAGGTATACAGTTTGAGTTTGACAAATATATACACTTGAGTAACTGCTACACCAGTTGAGATATAGAATAATTTTTGTACTCTACAAAATTGGCTTGTGTCCCTTTGTGGTCAGTCCACCGTCCCAAAGCAACTGCTGATCTCTTTTCATCACTGTAGAGCAGCTTTTTTTTTTTCTACAGCTATAGATGGAATTGTATCTGGGTTCCTCTTCTCAACATTATGCCCAGGAGATTTTTCTGTGTTATAGCATGAGTCAGCAGTCCATTCATTTTTATTCCTGAGCAGTGTTTCATTGTATGGGTACAACAACTTTTTTATTCATTTACTTGCTAATTTACAATGGATTGTTTTCTTGTTTTTGGCTTTTAATGGATAAAGCTGTTATGAAGTTTGAAGTCTTTTAATGGACATATTTTTCAGTTTCCTTGGGTAATTATAAACAGAATGTCTAGGTCATAGGGTGAATGTGTGTTTGGGATCGTAAGAAGCTGCCAGATAGTTTTCCACAGTGGTTGTACCATTGCAGGTTCTCGGCAGTAGCAGATGAGAGCAGCAGCTGCTTCTTGCTCTGACCAAACTCAGTGTTGTCTTGTTAATTTTGGCTATCTTATTTGGTGTTCATTGCCATTTTAATTTGGATTTCCCTGATGACTAATGATGCTGAGCATCATCTCATGAGCTTATCCAGCATCTGTACATCTTTTTTGAAGTGTCTGTATCTTTCTAGTTTCAAAGTTAGGTTGTTTGTCTTACTGAGTTGTAGGAAAGATTGAGGGCAGGAGAAGAGGGCGACAGAGGATGAGATGGTTGGATGGCATCACTGACTCAGTGGACATGAGTTTGAGTGAGCTCCAGGAGATGGTGAAGGACAGGGAAGCTGGCGTGCCACGTGCATTCTGTGGGGTTGCAGAGTCAGACACGACTGAGCAGAAGAGAACAGCAGAAGAGCTCAGCATAAACACCAACGTCAGCCATTAGGAGAACATTTTGAAAAGCTGATGGTTAATATCTCTTTGTCTGTTGTTTGTAGTAAAAATGTGTAAAGACCACTGCCTTGTTAGTTGTCCTTTTTGTTTTGAAGGCAGTCATAGAGGCAAAACATTTATAGTATTAAAATATTGCCATCTGGTGGCAGAAGGATAACGTTTTATATACCATTAACATGTAACATTTGATGTATGTATACATCATATCTGGGCTTCCAGGTGGTGCTAGTGGTAAACAGCTGCCTGCCAATGCAGGAGACGTAAGAGATGCAGATTCCATCCCTGCATTGGGAAGACCCCTGGAGGAGGGCGTGGCAGCCCACTAGTGTTCTTGCCTGGAGAATCCCATGGACAGAGGAGCCTGGAAGACGATAGTCCATAAGATCGCAAAGAGTTGGACATGACTGAAGCGACTTAACATGCACATGTACCACATATATAGCGATTTATAATAAATGTATAAAATGTAAATAATATATAAACATCTACATAAATAACGTTTGTGTAAAGAGTAATAATATAATGAACAGTTCATCAACTTACTCCCTGACTGCAGAACCAGAATATTCTAATACTACTGAAGCTGTCTGCTTGTTCTTCAGCCTAGCCCTGTTTCTCGTATGCAGCATTACCTAAAAAGTGCCTTTTTAGCATCCACCGTTGACACCTCTGACAGGCGTGAGCAGTAGCAGGTCAGACCCTTTGGAACGCCACTCAGGCTTTCAGTGCGCTGCGGCATACTGTGGGCCTGTGATTCACTTTCACATTGTGTTTTGGTGCAGTTTTAATGTTTTATATTAATTTGAAATTGTTTTTAATGAAAAGAATAAGAAAGAACAGGCTCAGGTATTTAATTTTCATATTCTCCAAAATGGATTTGTCAGTTGCTATGAAGCTGCAAATAATGGGCAAATATGCTTGCATATACAACATCAAGACCAGTCCAATTTCAGAAGAGACCACACTGAGTGGGTGATTTTATGTACTTTTAGTTTTTATTTTGAATATCTTCTCCAGTGAAGAAAATGTACTCAGGCAATATAACATAGTGGTAAAAGCAGAAATAAGACATTAAGAACTTTTAAGTCACGTCTAAGTATTGAATACTTGCTAGCTGCTATTATTATTGTTAGTAATACTGCTGCTACCAATTCAGAGACCCAATGCCAAATAAGAAAGAGACTGCTATATTTCCATGAAAACTAAAATGTTCTTTGATTTAGAAATAGCCATTTAATTCTAACTCATCTGTACATTAATTTCCACATCTATAAATTAATTTTCTCAGAGTTGTGAGAATTAACAAGGAAGAGTGTGAGAGAGAAAGGAATTGAGAATAGGCACCGTGCCGGGCACAGCATAGGCACCGGGTAAATTATAGCTGTATATGAACAATGATTGAAATGTGAGACTTCACGTTACTTCCTTTCACAGTTTTAAAAATAGCTGCACCTTTTAAAACCTTTTTAGTTATAATTACATCTCTCGATTTTAGGATGCCTTGTTCTTCTTGAAGGATTTCTTCACAAGTCTTTCTACAGAAGTAGAGCTGCTCATGACCCCAGATCCAGAAGGTATTAAATATGTAGAGTTTGAAAAAGTCTATAATGTGTACTGTGATTGATTTCGATTGTTACGAGACCTTTTTGAGACTTACTTACAGACCTTTTCTCTCATTTATATAAATGTGTTCCATGATTATTTTTCTTAAGTTGTGCATATGCAGTTTATGTAAAAGTACTGTAGTTCCCGCTTATCCTCAGGAGGTAGTTCCAAATCCCCCAGTGGGTGCCTGAAACTGCAGATAGTACCAAACCCTAAATGTACTGTTTTTTTCTTTACATACTAGCCTATGACAAAGTTTAATTTATAAATTAGGCACAGTAAGAGACTAACAATAATAACTAATAAGAACAATTATAGCAGTATACTGCAATAAAAGTTAGGTGAGTATGATCTCTTTCTTTCAAAATATCTTGTACACATTTAATGCCTTTTCCATCTTAGCTAAACACTTACCATGCACTGTAGCTATAACCTTTGTAGTTTGAGGTACAGCAGCAAAATGGGCATGAATTCCTTTTTCCTTCATCACAGTTTTACAAATTTGTTCTTACTGTAGATCTTAGCCAGCTGAGCATGTTTTTTTCTTTTCCTTATTAAGAACTTTCGTCTTTTCACTTAATATATTATGGCTTTTCTTTGGTGTATTGGAATTGCCAGCATCATTGTTCTTGTACTTTGGGGTCATTATTAATAAATAAGGGTTACTTACCATAAGCACCGACCCGATAACTGAGACGTCCACCCAGTGACTCACGGGCGGGATATGCTGGACAGAGGGCTGATTCACCTTCCGGTGGGGCAGAGAAAGGGTGCAAGATTCATCATGCTGCTCAGTGGTGTGCAGTTGAAAACTTAGAAGTTGTTTATTTCTGACATTTTCCATTTCATATTTTTGGGCCATAGTTGGAAAGTGAAACTAAAGATGGAGAGGGGGCTACTGTGAAAGATTTATCTGTAGCAGCAGTTATATTTATTAAATGAAATACTGTAAAATAAGTTAATTGTAGATTGGTTTAAGTTGCTCTAAAGAAGCATACCTAATTTTCCAAATGTGCACATTACCTTTTCAGTTAAAAAGTCTCCTGGGGCTGATGTCACCTGCAGTTTGCCAAGGCATTTAAGCACCTCAAAAGAGCCAAATCTAGTTCTTTCTTACCCTGGGCCAAAGCAGCCTTCTCCAAATGGCAGTGCCAATTCAGTGCAAGCGGTTAATGGGGAAGAAGAGAAGGACTTCTCTCCTGAAGAAGCATTGTTTAGTGACCAGCCTGTGTTTTTTAGGTAAATCATTTAATTTTGATAACAACAGATGTTATTTTAGAGTTTGAAAGTTCTTTAATGTGTTTGTGTGACACAGAAATCGTGGAATTACTTTAGCTTTTCTCTGCACTGGCAGATAATCAGTGGGTATGAGTCAGACATGACTGAAACGACTTAGCATACAAACATGCATACGTATTTATATGGGGCTTCCTGGGTGGTGTCAGTGGTAAAGAATCCGCCTGCCAGTGTAGGAGACACAAGAGATGCGGGTTCGATCTCTGAGTCAGGAAGAGGAAATGGCAACCCACACCAGTATTCTTGCCTGGAAAATTCCATGGTTAGTGGAGCCTGATGGGTTACAGTCCACGGGACTCTAAATAGTTGGACATGGCTGAGCACGCACAAACACACACACACACTTATATGTGGGCCCCACCCACATGCACCTCTCATTTACCATAATAACACTGGCTCAGAACACATCCTCCTGTTGATCTGTAGCAGGAATTTTCTCTTCTCTTAGTTTCTTCCTTTTTCCTCTTTCTGTCCCTCTCTTCCTGATCACTCTCAGAGCCTGTTGGTGTCTCCATGACCATGATGCTGTCTTTTTCCCTTACACACCTCACCTTCAGTATCCCTCCATTTTCCCTTATGGGGATTTTCTGTCTGGTTTCTCTGCCCTTCCCTATCACTGCTGTGTCTCTTGTGACCCTCTGCCCTCTGGCTAAGTTGGCATCATAGGGAGACCTAGGTCCCTATACTGCTGCTGGCTGCTGTGACTACAGCCAGCCACTAGCTGGTTGTCTGCCATTTCCAGTTCCATTCATTCTTCCCTTCTTTCTTTCCCAGCCCTTGATGGTGGGGATGGAGCCTAGGATCTATTGGAAGGAGAGAGGTCAAAGATCAAAACCACCTCTTTTATGAGAGACAGCCCCTTTCCCTGGTTCCCTGCGCTCCTCTCCTGCTGACATCAGTGTCCCCTAAGTTCCGTCCTTCTCTCTAGGGTTAGACTTTAGGTGTGGCCCAAAGTGGACAGTTGCTGTCATTCAGTTGCTGAGTCATGTCTGACTCTTTGCAACCTGATGGACTGTAGCCCCCCAGGCTCCTCAATCCGTGGGATTTCCCAGGCAAGAATCCTGAAGTGGGTTGCCATTTCCTTCTCCAGGGAATCTTCCTTACTCAGGAGTCAAATCCGTGTCTCCTGCACTGGCAGGAGATTCTTTACCACTGAGTCACCTGGGAAGTTCTAAGTAGGCAGTACAACTATTTTAAAGTGTTTCCATGTTTTGAATATTTTGTGTATTGATGAAAATAGTCAGAAAATAGAATGTGAGAATTGGAAAGATCCTGAAATAGAGGATCTCTGGTGATTCTTAACTTTTCCATCATAAAGGAAGAGCCTCTTTTATCATTTTCCTACTTTGCTTTTTTATTAAAATTTTTTTCTACCAAAAACCTGTGTATCCTAAGAAATAAATTAATTCTCATTTTATTTATTTTTTTATTTTTTTTCTCATTTTATATTAATCATGTATAAGCTGCCAATTTTTGTTCTTTGTGAACACTGGATAACCATTATAAAAAATCAAATCGTTACAATTTTGGTCTGAGAACATGGAAACTTGGCACTTTTTAATCAGTTTGTGTAGCTTCACTTACTTAGGTAAATATTTGTTTTTTCCATTAGACTACTTAATAGCTTGTAGATTTCTATTTCTACTCAAAAACTGCTAGGGTGCCTAGGACCCTGGTGTAATACTTAGTGATATAGTTTAGATTACTCACTTTACTGATGAGAAACTTAGTGCAAGAGAGGAAAGGTGACTTGCTCAAGGCCACACAGTTGCCAAGCCAGGACAAGAATGGAGGTTTTCTTAATCCCAAATTCAGTACATTTTCTAATTAATGACATAATAGTCTCCTCTCCTACAAACATTTATTCACTCCACAAATATTTACTGAACACAGTATGTGTATGTCAGATTTTGTTCTAGGTACAGTGAACAGAGTAGAGAAAAATCTCTATTGAGTTGAGCTTACAGATAATTAAAATATTTGATCTACGCTATTGCTTGCCTTGGAAGAACAGAGTGAGAAGGATGACACAGGTGTAGAACCAGATACAGACGGGTGTTCGGAAGATGAGGGGTGACCTGGACCCCAGACTTCCTGTAGTCACTGATGTAGATTCAGCACTTCCTTTTTAGTGTCGGTTAAGGACTTTTGCAGGATGACTTGGGATAACTTAGTATATAACCACTGACATTAATTCTGTAGTAAAATGTGTTTCAACTTGCAATTTAGATTCCAACTTTTGGAAGCCAGCTGCTTTTGTTTGATGTGTATAATCGTAATTTCATTCAGAATTCCCAAGTGTGTCAGTATCCTCTTTACAAGCATTAATTTCAAGAATGTCAAAATTCACCAATGTAGATGGGGTTTAACAGTTAACTGATGAAGACACTTAGGCTCAAAGATTTTAAATTACTTGCCTTGACTGTTCCCATATAGCTGATAAAACTAGGGTTCATGTCTGGGTCTTCTGGAGGTTTATTTCATCATGGAACTAAAATAAATACTTCAGCTCTTCTTTTTTACTTCTTGGTGGTGATTATATTATTTGGTTTAATCTTGAAAGTTATTTTTATTAGTTTACTCTCTGTATGAATTGAATACCTGCCAGAATAAATTTCTCTAACTTAAATTTTGTTTAATAAACAAGGAAAGGGTTTTTAAAATAAAATAAATAAAATTTATAAGATTAACATCGTTTAGTTGTTATATTGTCTTAAGAAGGTATACAGCTGAAAGACGTTCTCTTTTATTTAGATCTTAATATTTCCACATTATTTATTTTGTGGTTTTTATTCTCAAGTTGAAAAGGTTAATTTACATCTATTTTCAGCTATTAGTAATTTTTAATATAAATAACTCCCATTCTTTCTTTATCTTCAGAGAATTTAGATTCACATCAGAAGTTCCTATTCGACTTGATTATCATGGGAAACATGTATCAATGGATCAGGTCTGGAAATTTTGCACAAATATACAGAATTATCTCATTTGTTTTTCTAGTGACTCAGTTTTTAGGAAACTTTTTCGATCGTAGTTTATAGGTTTGAAATGAAGTGTAAGATTTTAAAATTTAATTCTATTTTTAAAGTAAATATAATTTACTTAAGAATCTATGAGTAAAATTTGGATGTCAGTTGGGTCTTATAAAATACATGTATTTTTTTGCTATAAATATTTTAGATGTTTTAGCTTAATTAGTGAATTTTTTTTTAAAGGGTACATTAGCTGGAATTTTGATTGGTCTTGCCCAGTTAAACTGCTCTGAACTAAAGCTGAAGAGGCTTTTCTATCGGCATGGGTAAGTTGATTTATCATATGAGACTTTAAGATGTAGTTACTAAAGTTAGTTTACAATTAGCCAACATACATAATTTAATTATTTTACAATGTTATTTGCAGAGAACTCATTTTTAGAGGATTTTTACCAGCTAGGGGCTATTTTTTTTTTATTCTGAAATAGTAGCAGTTTGAAGAGAGCATTTCCCCAAAAAGCAGCTGTAGTTAGGATTTTTTTTTTATAATTTCCCTAAGTTATAAATTAACCTATATGGAAGTTCACAAGGTAATGGTCCTTAGTAGCTAAGAACTGTGTGACAATTTATAGACATTGAATTAATCCTGTGCCAAAGTTTAGATGTTAAAGAAGTAAAAACAGTGGAAATGCACACTTATTACCTTAGCCTTTTATAGAAACTATTAGCGTTACAATTAGGTTAAATGTATGTATACACACACACACACACACACACACACACAGTAAAATTGAAAATCTATAAAATTTCGTCCATGTAATTTGTAGATTTTTTTGTCTTAAGTAAAAAAATAAAAAATCCCCCAAACTGTGTAAACCTATAAATTTCACTCTTCTTCTCATATATTAATAGTCATTTTCTCTAGTTTGCTAGGTGTGGACAAATTATTCTCATATGCAATCACCGAATGGCTTACTGACATTAAGAAGAACCAGCTGCCAGGAATCCTGGGAGGTGTTGGGCCTATGCATTCACTAGTACAACTAGGTAAGTGTTCTTTTTTTAATTAGAAGATAATTTATTTTACCTGATCAGTGATTCTTAACCCTTTTGGGATTGGGATGTGTGGATGTCTTTGAGAATCTGTGTGAGGATCATCTTTCTAGAAAAATCTACCTGTTGGTCATACACAAAAATGTTGCCTCCGATTTTAGGCATTAAAAACCAAGGGTTAGGATGATAGCAGAGATTTGAGCTCCAGTGCTGTTTTTCTTTTTAAATGTTTTCTTGTTGTGGTAAAAGTCACATAATGTAAAGTATACTGTTGTAGCTGCATTTAACTGTGCATGTCAGTGGCACTGAGGACGTTCACATTGTGCGGCTCTCACCATAATCTGCCTCCCGAACTCATCGCTTTCCTAAACTGAACTCTGTCCCCACTAAACAGTTAAGTCCTCATTCCTCACCACCTGCCTAACCCACCTCCGGCATCTGCCAGGTATTTTCCAACTCTATGAATTTGAGGAATATACGTTGCCTCTTCTAGGCACCTTGTATAAATGGAAGCAAGCAGTATTTGTCTTCACCTGCTGTACTCCAGCACTCCTATTAATTTCTGTATGTTGACTGCTGTTCTAGTGCAAGGCCTCAAGGACTTGGTCTGGTTACCAATTGAGCAGTACCGAAAGGATGGTCGCATTGTCAGAGGATTTCAGAGAGGGGCTGCCTCCTTTGGCACCTCGACGGCGATGGCTGCTCTCGAGCTCACAAACAGAATGGTTCAAACCATACAGGTATCTTTCCATAGACCAGCTTAATCTCCAGAAAGAGGGAGAGCCATTAGAAACACTTGACTTATTTTGGTTTTAAAATGTCACTGTGAAAATGTATAAAATCCTGAGAATATTTTATTTGTAATGACTTAGTATCATTAAATTCTTTTTGATTAGCTGTCCATTGTTAAATAATAAGTAGAATAAAGTGGTAGACTACAGTGTCAAATTTGTTTGCCTATTTCAGGTAAACTATAACTATTAAGTTAGCCACAGATTTACTTCACCACATTTATGTGGGAAGATCATAGCTGAATACAATGAAGGCACTAGAGAGCCGATTGTAGTTGTATTCAGGTATGCTAGTAAGTATTAAGCTCCAATTGGCCTTACCCAGTTGTACACAGACCATGCATTCTTGTCTAGCTTGGTAACAGAGTGTTCTCAGAGGAGAGATGAGGAACTGAAAAAAGCTGCTCAATGCAGATACTAGTGTATACCTTAACGTTCTTGTTATAAAAGGAATGCATTCTGGGTGTAAGAATTCAGACGCTGCAGAAAGGCCTGCCTGAGGGCGCAAGTCCCTCTGCTGTTCCTCACTCCCCTTAGGAAGTGTGCTGCTGGAGCATAACTCCCCAGACTTTGTTCTGACTCACTCTTTACTCTTTGATGAAACGATCCAGGCAGCCGCAGAGACTGCGTATGACATGGTGTCTCCAGGCACCCTTTCTATCGAGCCCAAGAAGGTAGAAGGTTTCCCCATCACCGGTTAGCCCACCAGCCAGTGGACCTGAGGGAAGGGGTGGCCAAGGCCTACAGTGTTGTGAAGGAGGTGAGTGGCTGCCCCAGGGGATGGACCAGGAGCAGTCTGCGTCCTTTTCTGTAGTTTGTCTGAAGAGCAGCAGGGCTTGGGCTTTGTTTTGAAGGAACCCTTGGGGTGGCTTTGGGACTGTTTTGCCACTGATGAGCGCAGATATGTGTGTAGGAAAGGGGAGGGCTACGCCCTGGCCTGTAGGCTCTCAAGAAGACTAGCGATCTTGTGGGAAGACTGGTCTCTTTATGGACAGAAGCAAGCAAGGGTGGTAGAAACACATCATGAACTTACCAGGGAAGTTTACCCATGTTTGTATTTTGCTGGTTTCCTCAGATTTGTTTAAAAAGCAAATTTTTTTAGGTTAATCGCAAACCCTAATTCCGTTCCCATGCATTTACAATCCTGAAGGTGATACATTTTTTTCTGTGCATATTTTTACAGTTTCATATAAGTATGTCATCATAAGCAAATACTGTTGTTTATATTTTAAAAGTTAGCATAAATGGTATCATATATATCGGTAAATTTCGTCTTTCAAGATACATCCTTGTTGATATATGTCAGTTCAGTTCAGTCGCTCAGTCGTGTCCGACTCTTTGCGACCCCATGAATCGCAGCACGCCAGGCCTCCCTGTCCATCACCAACTCCCAGAGTTTACTCAGACTCGCGCCCATCAAGTCAGTGTTGCCATCCAGCCATCTCATCCTCTGTTGTCCCCTTCTCCTCCTGCCCCTAATCCCTCCCAGCATCAGGGTCTTTTCCAATGAGTCAACTCTTCGCATGAGATGGCCAAAGTACTGGAGTTTTAGCTTTAGCATCATTCCTTCCAAAGAAATCCCAGAGTTGATCTCCTTCAGAATGGACTGGTTTAATCTCCTTGCAGTCCAAGGGACTCTCAAGAGTCTTCTCCAACACTACAGTTCAAAAGCATCAATTCTTTGGCGCTCAGCCTTCTCACAGTCCAACTCTCACATCCATACATGATCACAGGAAAAACCATAGCCTCAACTAGACAGACCTTAGTCGACAAAGTAATGTCTCTGCTTTTGAATATGCTATCTAGGTTGGTCATAACTTTTCTTCCAAGGAGTAAGCGCCTTTTAATGTCATGGCTGCAGTCACCATCTGCAGTGATTGTGGAGCCCCCAAAAATAAAGTCTGACACTGTTTCCACTGTGTCCCCATCTATTTCCCATGAAGTGATGGGACCGGATGCCATGATCTCCGTTTTCTGAATGTTGAGCTTTAAGTCAACTTTTTCACTCTCCTCTTTTACTTTCATCAAGAGGCATTTTAGTTCCTCTTCACTTTCTGCCATAAGGGTGGTGTCATCTGTATATCTGAGGTTATTGATATTTCTCCTGGCAATCTTGATTCCAGCTTGTGTTTCTTCCAATCCAGCGTTTCTCATGATGTGCTCTGCATATAAGTTAAATAAGCAGGGTTAGGGTTAGGGTCTGATTTAAACTTATAGCATAATTTATTTATCTTTGTGTTGGTGGACAGTTTACATTTTTTCCCCTAAAATACTGCTATTGGAATGTCATTTAAATGCCCCTTGTGAACTCCGGGAGTTGGTGATGGACAGGGAGGCCTGGCATGCTGCAATTCATGGGGTTGCAAAGAGTCGGACATGACTGAGCGATTGAACTGAACTGAAGTGACTTGTTCACATGTGTAAGAGGTTGTTAAGGGTGGAATTGGTGATTTGTAACTGTTTGAATCCTGAGACTTATTAAGCATTGCCAGATTGTAATTTAGTTGCACCAGTGAATCCTGGTTCTTTATGGATGTTGGCATGAGCATTCCCTCCCTGTCTTAATCTTTTTCTTTTTTTAATTGACATATGAGGAAGTTTGAGGTCATTTTGTTGCAGGAAGGTGGAATCCTTCCAGGGCCTGAAACTGGGCTCTTGTCTAACACTCGGAAATGAGTTGTCCAAGGAGACACATTTGCTGACAAAGCAAGAGATTTTATGGGAAAGGGCACCCAGGTGGAGAGCAGTAGGGTAAGGGAACCCAGGAGAACTGCTCTGCTGCGTGGCTCACAGTCTCGGGTTTTATGGTGATGGGATTAATTTCCGGGTAGTCTCTGGCCAATCATTCTCACTCAGAGTCTTTCCTGGTGGCACACGCATCGCTCAGCCAAGATGGATGCTAGCGAGAGGGATTCTGGGAAGTGGACGGACACACGGTGTCTCCTTTAGACCTTTCCTGAACTCTTCCGGTTGGTGGTGGCTTATTAGTTCCGTATTCCTTATCAGGATCTCCTGTCATAAAACAACTCATGCAAATGGTTACCATGGTGCCTGGCCAGAGTAGGGGGTTTCAATCAGTGTGCTTCCCCTAACAATTTTACTTATTATTTGTGTATTAGGATTTTATTAACGATATTTTCCCCTGTTGTATTCCAACAGACAGAATTGCCTTAGGACAGTCTTTTGCCTAACAAAAGTAACCTCTGTGGTTCCAAATGCAGGAAGACCACAGAAGTAAAGATATGTATGAATGGCTAAATAAAGGCAAGGCCATTGGTCACCTCTCACCTGTCAGTTCTGTTCCTGTAGATGTCAGGATTGGGCCAGTTATCAGTAGACATGTTAGAAATCAGGTTTGTAAAAACGATCCTGGGCTTTCAGGCGCAGCAGGGGCTGCTGGCAGCAGGCTATTACAGCACTTGGGTATGCAGCACTCTGGGCTTCCAGGTGGCGCAGTAGTAAAGAGGATGCTTGCCGGTGCTGATTCTGAGACGATGGTTCCTGGGTCAGGAAGATTGCCTGGGAGAGGGAATGGCTACCCACTCCAGTATTCTTGCCTGGAAAATCCAGTGTACAGAGGGGCTTGGCAGGCTACAGTCCATGGGGTCACAAAGAGGCATGACTATGCAACTAACATTTCACTTCACAGATTGTGAAAGTGAGGACTAGATTTGGGGCCAGGACAAGGTTCCTCGATTTCCCTGAGAGTGTGAAGTTCTTCTCTCTATGCCCTTCACTGAAAAGTCACAAAAGGACAGTGCTTTGTGGCCCTTAGGGATCCTGAGTTAGACAAACGGGAGAGATTTGAAACCCATATGTGACGACTGACCAGTGACAACCGTGCGCCGTTTCACCACCCTGGCTTGACCCACACATTTACACGTTCAGCTCTAAAGCTCAGCAGTCGTGATTATTTTCATGTCACACAGTTGTAAGAAGGATGAAAAGTGCTGCAAAAACGTCATTTCTGCTCATTAAACATGTTCCTGCTTTGTGTTCTCAGAGTTTTCTCTATATAATAAAGTGTTCTATTTAGTCTCGTCTCTGAATTGAACGTTCCAGTTATCTTTTCTAGTGCATAGCCAGTAATTTAAAACTAATTAAATTATTTTCTGGAGCTCAGTAGAATTAGATTTTCCTGTTGCAGTTGAGTCACAGGAGCTATCGCCATGTTCCTAGTGATTATCTTTATTCAGGAAGCTTTTTTGCTAAATTTGATTTAACCAGAGTGATTAATTGTGCCAGAGAAGCTATCCTTGGAGTATTAACTATTTCCGTGCACATCCCTGTGTGAAACTGTAGTCTAGCTACATTTTCTGTACGTAAGACTCACAACAAAATGCTGAATCATAATTGTCCCTTACTTTTTTGGAGAAGGAAATGGCAGCCCACTCTAGGATCCTTGGCTGGAGAATTCCATGGACAGAGGAGCCTAGTGGGCTATGGTCCATGGGGTCACAAAGAGCTGGACACGACCCAAGGACTTCCACTTTCCCTTAGAATTGTCATAAAAGTAATTATACTGAGTTATTTCAAAAGTACAGTTTCTGCTTTGATTTCCGTCTGGTCACAAACCTGCCCTTGATGAACTCTATAGTTAGTGTGTTACGAGATTATTTAGAGAGTCTTCTGAGCAGAGATTTACTCCCTTCTCTCACCTCTTTCCTCAGGGAATCGCAGACACGGCTCAAACCATTTATGAAACTGCCGCTCGGGAACACGAGAGCCGGGGGGTGACGGGCGCCGTGGGGGAAGTCCTGCGCCGCTTCCCCCGGCCGTGGTGAAACCTCTGATCGTCGCCACAGAAGCGACTTCGAACGTCCTGGGTGGCATGAGAAACCAGATCAGACCAGATGTTCGGCAGGACGAGTCGCAGAAGTGGCGCCATGGGGACGACTGATGTTTCAGACGAGATTCTTGATGAAGACGAGGGGGGAGATGTGGAGCAAAGGGTCCCACCGGCAACGTCAGAGGGAGCTCATTTACTGTTATCGTGCTCATCTCAGGAACAAAACCATTTCTTAGTGAAATAATTTAGTATCAAAGCAACATGCAACCAAAACCTTTTGACATTTTAGGGCTAGTTGGTACTTTCCAGTAGACATGTTTGGTGGCTGGTGTCAAAAGTCCGTAAAGCATTTGCTGCCAAGTTAGTGAAATGCTTGCTTTTATTAAAATGACTGTAATCTTCCTTGTTACAGACAAGCTGTCATTGGAAACCTCCTTTTACAGTACAGGGTGCTCAGAAACATTCTGAGTACTTTGAAAGCACTATATTTATGTTGCTCCAAGGAGTTGATTTTTCTCCAGGTTTAAAGAGAATCACAGCTTCGAAACTTTCATTAAAAATGAGAGACAGAAGCCACAGGGAAAATAAAGCAAATAGGATTTTCAATATAAATATCAGTGAGGAAAAACAAAACCCAGTCTGTTGGATTTAGTGTTCACACAGTCAAGAATGTCGTTTCCATTTGCTCAGAAAATCCTTCTATGGGAGTTTGAGAACATGAATGTCGCAGACTTGTTCTGTTGTGTTGCACTTTATTGTGTGTGTGTGTGTGTGTGTGTGTGTGTGTTTTGTGTGTTTAGATTAATACAAGTCATGTGCTATATTCTACATGTAATTTACAGAGTTACACAAACTAAAAGAGGACTAAGTCTGAAGGTTTTTGGCAAAGGAAGGTAACTCAAATGTAGTAACTTTCGTTTATTCTAAGTGTAATGAAAATGTGCATTCTATGATGAACTGGGGCCCATATAATTGTTTATTTGTTCAAATTTAAACAGTATAGTGCAGGCTTATTAGGAGTGTGTGGAAAGGGAGATTGAAAGTGGTTTTTACTCTTTTGAAATTAGCCAAAAATCCTCCAAATATGCCCTAGTCAACTATTTCGAAGCACCATTTTTACTTGGTTAACAATGTACATTTTGATATTCTGTCAGGAATGAATAAAGTATTTTTATTTAAAGGTAAAGTTGTTTTATGCTTCCATGAATATTTTGCTTCTCTTAGAGCATGTTCATAGATGCAATGCTAGGATTTACTCCAAACCCTTGGGAACACTTTCTCAAAATTGACTTTGGTTAATGTTAAGCAGATCATTACCTAGGTGTGAGAAGGAAATGGTTCTCCAGAACTCCGTCTCTGACTTTAGATTAATCTAGCAGAAAGAAAACATAGGACTTTGTATTCATCCTCTATTTAAAGTGTCATGATGTGAACTCTCATTTCCTAGAATGGGGGGATGTCATCAAGTTGAAGTTGAATTTCAGAACTACCTTCAGTTTGGGGGTTTGAAAAATGATATTGAATCAGTTTCATTCTTGAAACTTTGTACAAGAAAGCAAAAATCTGAACATTTAAAATCTGTAAAATTTTGTTAAGTAGCATGTAATTCTGTCTTGTTCTCTTTTTACTGCTGAAAAACTTGAAAGGCCAGTGCTCAGAAAACCACCCATTGAAGCGTCAGAGGACCATTTGTTACTAGACCCCAGCTGGATGGAGCCCACCTAGAATGTGGTCTTGAATAAACACGAATCACGGCTATTTACTGTATGAAGCTTCAGCCTTCTGGGGCGCTCTCTGGGCACCCTTGCATCAATCCCAGCATTTTCCCTTACACGGAACATGCTGGGTATGGTATCTGTGATGAGTAATCAAACTGAAAAATGCTCAAATTTAAAAATATAAAATCTCCTTAACTTTTAAATATATTTTCCATACTGTATCTAATTGAACTTAATTAGTATAGGGAGAAATAATCATCCTCTGTACTCTGAGTTGCAAATGGATTCATTTTTTGACAGGTGGGTTTATAAGTCCCATTAAGCATATCTTTATTATGTAATTTCCATGACTGTCTCTTCTGCCCTCCTGCACCTGCTTTGGATAGAATCTACCTGTGGGATCAGAAACCTTGTGTCTCAGAAAGATTTAGTGTCAAGGGTCTGTTCATTGTCACTTTAACCAAGATGCTCTTTACTTGAGGTTTTTATGTGGAAGAACTGTGTGTGTTTGAACATTTTGCCATTGTTAAAATCCTTCATTTTTTTCTTTTTTAATAGTGTCTTTTCGAACTTTTACGCCACGCTGACACAGTAAAGAGTGTTGGCAGGATGCTTGTGTGGCCAGGTCTGTGACTTACCAGGTGGTGACTTTGCCAAGACATTCAGCTCTAAGCCTCAGTGTCCCCCTCTGTAAATGAAGGGGCTTCTTATGACAGCAGAAATTTTCAGATTATTGGAGCGTGCACACGTGTGTGAGCAAGCATATGGGTGTGAATGATGGTGCGGGATGTGGCACTTCATCGTGGGCCCCAGGCCTGTGACACCCTGAACAGGTGGCATTGTCGAGCAAGAGCCTTGGCCGTATGGCACCCACAGAAGCCCCGGCTCCTCCAGCTCTCTGATCTCTTCGACTAATGTGTTTCTGAACGGTGCCTTCAAGGCTGACCTCTGCATGGGGCAGACAGAATGTCCATGTATCGCTGCATTGAGTCCGTGTGTGTATTCCCTCGAGGGTCCAGGTAAGCAAGCTTGATCAGGAAGCATCAGTGAGTTTCAGAGCCTCACAGGCTTATAGGAGCACAGTATGACCACCTTACGTTATAAAGGCAGCAGGGGCCATGGCGACGTCTTCTCTTAATTCAGACTGATTGGGATCCCCCGGTTTCCCTGCCTGTCTGTCCACAGATGGCTATTGTTTACAAGTAGGCATTGTCGAGCAAGAGCCTTGGCCGTATGGCACCCACAGAAGCCCCGGCTCCTCCAGCTCTCTGATCTCTTCGACTAATGTGTTTCTGAACGGTGCCTTCAAGGCTGACCTCTGCATGGGGCAGACAGAATGTCCATGTATCGCTGCATTGAGTCCGTGTGTGTATTCCCTCGAGGGTCCAGGTAAGCAAGCTTGATCAGGAAGCATCAGTGAGTTTCAGAGCCTCACAGGCTTATAGGAGCACAGTATGACCACCTTACGTTATAAAGGCAGCAGGGGCCATGGCGACGTCTTCTCTTAATTCAGACTGATTGGGATCCCCCGGTTTCCCTGCCTGTCTGTCCACAGATGGCTATTGTTTACAAGTACAATGTCCGCTCAGCGCTCGCCTTTTAGGACAGATAGGATGGCATATTTTTTGTAGATATCATAGCAAAGACTTCCATTTTAGTAAAGCTTGAGTCCAATTGGATTTCCACTTAAGCACATGTATGTAACATCAATATTTTTATAATACAGAACTCAAGAAAAATAAAAAAACGTTCCCAAGTAGCAATGTGCCTAAAATGGCAAAAAGACAAAAAACTAGTATTTCTTGCTCCTGCTGTGTGTCACTTTTAAATGCTATTGAAATAGTTTCAGTTTTTAAGGGAATAATAACTTTTTAACTGTCTCCTTTAAAAACTGTTCTGTAGATTTGGTGCCTTTGTTCAATTCTCACACAGGCCAAACAACTACACCTGCTGCTTGGGGGCCACTTGCCACCCCCGGGTACTGTCGAGTCAGGTCGTGTGCCCCAAGCTTGCCCTCACCAGAGACGAGACAGGACAGAGGTGGAGTTCAGCAGTTTTAAACCAGAAGTCCACACTTGCACTAAGTAGTTTTAGGATCAACAATTTATTATCTTAACATTAATTTAGATCGTATATATAAAAGCCACGGAACTGACTTAAGGATAATCATTTAACTCTGCTTTGCTTCGGTTTTCTTAGACCTTCGTGAGATGTCTTTCCTCAGCTTCATGAGGACTGTGGCAGGGCTAGTGGTCTGTGGCGAGCAGTCTATTCCCTGCTTCCCTTCACGTCCTCTTGACATGACCTAAGACATGAGAGAAAATGTCTGTGAAGTTCTTTAAGCCTCTTGAAAGTAAAAGGCCCTATGCAAATACAAAGTGGTACTTGGTGATCTGCAGATGCATCAATTGGACGTACCAAATATAAGTTTGTGAGTCTCAGGTTAAAAAGGAAAGTTGTTTAGATAGTGTATAGATAATGAAGGAAAAAACCAAGAAATCTTGTTTCTTTTTGCTGGAAGATATAGTCAGTCTTTTCATTGAGAATAACTGCGTGCTTTAATGCCAATATATTTTTATCTCAATAGTTTCAGGATCATGCTAGGCACTCTGCTCCCTGTAATAGACTTTATATGCACAGTTGCAAGTCAGCCAGTTTCAATCAAAAGAATTTCCTTTTCATGGTAGTGTCTACAAGTCAAAGATAGAGAAGGCCGTCTAGTACATCATAATTAGTTTCTTTGGGGCAGGGGATACGAAATTTAAGTGAGTTTCAACAATTCATATTTTGAAATGTCAGTGATTTTGAAAAACGGAGATGTTGCACATTTTTTTTTTTGCCTCCTGTACCCAGTGTCAGCCCCTTGGTTTCAAGCATGTAGCCTCATAGAAAACACCAGAGTGCTATCTGATGTATTTCAGAAGATTGTAGACTTGATATTGGCTGACTCAAGGGCATCTGTAGGGCTGTGTGTGTCGGGGCGGGGCGGGGGGTGGGGCAGGGTTGAAATCACAGCCCCTCCTTTAAGAATATGTTTACTTTGCTGTTTCACATGTATTTTGTGTATATGAAATGGCAGCTTCCAGTTTCTAGTTGGATTTGTCTTAACGTTGTTTGTATAATTTGCCAGTCACACAGGACTGTTGGCAACAGGATTGTTTGCTTTTCTATGCGAAATTTGGTAGGGACTCCAGTTCAGCTCTTATGCTAATCCATCCCGATTTATTTTGGACATTGAATTGATCTCACCACAAGTAAAAAACACGTCGTGTATGTTGACTGTCGTTGTCGCTGTTTCCTCATGGAAGTAATTCTAAATGTAAATACTTTAAGAATACTGATGCTGTATGAGTATTTTTGTGGGTATGTTAACTTGTTAGTGTAACTATTTAAAGTATTATGAATTTAAGGATATTCTTGAAGAAAATTAAAATATTTACTCTTTGAAGTTTGCTTTAAACACTATGGTCTCTCTCTCTAAGAAATGCTCCCTGTTTATATAAAAAGCCTGTATTAACATTTTTCGAAGCAGAGGGCAGGTCTGTGTCAGATCCTGTTCTTGGGAAATGGTCTTCCTCTGATCCTGGTACTTAGAGCAAATCTTGTAGTTTACCTGCTACCGGTTTCTGAGATATCAGTATATGGGGCATATTCTGTTAGAGTTTGCTGTTCCTTCCCCCTTTTGGATATTAATTGCTGCGTTAGTTATTTTATCTCTAAAATGTAGACTTGCAGCAAACACATAGTTTTGGTCTTAGGGACCTAGATAAATACTTGAAAGATCTGTTCTTTTTGGAGGAATCTTATTACTTAGGAATATTTTAAAGAAATATTTATTCTTAAAGACAATACTTTGAAAGATGCTTTGATGACAGATCTCATTACATGACCATTCACTTTGCACCATCAGAGAAAAGTCATGGATCACAACACACCTCACACATGACTTTTAAAAAAAAAACAAAACTTTTATTTTATATTGGGGTATAGCCAATTAAAAGTGTTGTGAGAGTTTCAGGTAGACAGCAAAGGGATTCAGCCATACATACATATGTATCCATTCTCCCCCATGCTCGTGAGAGAGAGAGGGAAGCGAAGCTTTGTGAGGTGCCTGCTGTGAGCCAGGTATTGTATTATCTGCATACCCTCGTAGCCCCCCTGAGAGGTGGTTATAATAGTCTTTGTTTTCCAGGGAGGTGACTAAGGTTCAAAGAGGTCAAGGTAGTTGCTCACGGTCTCGTGGTTTGACCCCCAAAGCCCATGCTCATTCTAGGATTTCATTTAAGAGGTGCAGTTGTCTAAATTAGTGAAAACTCTTCACTAATAAGGAAACCAAGAAGGAAGTTTCACTGAAAAGTTGAGGTTAAAGGGTCTTAGAATACTTGAGTCTGACAAAGTTGCTTATCCTGCATCTGTTCACCCCTCTCCCCTCCCCTGGGGCTCCGTCAATAGTCATAAGGCTGGGAATGGGGCTAAATTAGAGTCCTTCCAGTTAAAGAATCTTGCCGTTGGGGCTGGTTACGTTCTGCGGGTCTGTCCTGCACATTGTGAGATGTTTCACAGCGTCCTTGGGCTTAGTACATGCAAGTAGCACCTCCTCCCCAGCTGTGTGAACCAAAAGGTCTCCAGACTTGGCCAAATGTCCCCTGGGTGGCAAAAAAACCCTGGTGCAAATCGCTGGGTTAAAAGCGTCCCTGGTGAAAATCATGTGCAACCTGGAGTGAGAACAGTGCCTGAGAGCTTCCCCACGTTACATGCTAGAATATTCTGCCTGGTTCCTCCTTATCTCAGCTTATGATTATAATTTTCAGACAGGCCCAGCCACTCTCACCTTGCAATAGCACACACTCCTGTCAAGACACTTTGTGGCACATCTCTCATTTTAAAGTCAACATGTGTTAAGTATTTGCTATGTGACTAGTACTTTGTTCAGCCCTGAACAACATGGCATTCACATTTACTATCAGCTGGAGTCCTGGCAAGGAGCAGACAGCCACTGAGGTGACCGAGGGCAGTGTAAGGAGGGACTTAGCATAGCTGAGCAGGGGCACAGAAGACCCGAAGCGCCTTGAGAGCTGACTCTGGGTCTTCCCTGGGCCTCAGGCCTATGACTCAGGTGATGGCTGATGTTTTCCTGCTCCCCGTGGCTGCAGGGATGTGAGGCTCCTTCTCCTCTTCTATTCCGTCCTTCGGGATACTGAGGCTAAGCCTCCTGCAGGCCTGAGGGACAAAGCAGTGACTCACAGAACCTATAGCTGAAGGAGAGGGCTGCTGGACAGTGGCTGTGGCCTTAGGTGGAGCCAAGGAGCCAGAGAGGTGCGACAACTATTTGACCTCTTTGGGCTCCTGCCCTCCTATCTCCTGCTGGAGTTTCTCACAGGTTGAGGCTATAGTCCAGTATCTCAAGCTTATCCTGGCAGAAAGCACAGTGGAAAACAGAGCAGAGGGGTGGAGAATGGATCTGGAGGGGGGCAAATGAAAGCCGTCCAGCATTCAGACACAATTTGCATTTATACTATTGTCTTCATTCTGCACATGACAACACAAGAGGCTTAGAATAAGTAACCTACCCAAAGCCATACAACGTGCTAGTTAACAATCATTAGTCACTGATGGCAGTTCAGTTCCATTCAGTCGCTCAGTCGTGTCCGACTCTTTACAATCCCATGAACCGCAGCACGCCAGGCCTCCCTGTCCATCACCAACTCCTGGAGTTTACCCAAATTCATGTCCATTGAGTCGGGGATGCCATCCAAACATCTTATTCTCTGTCGTCCTTTCTCCTGCCCTCAATCTTTCCCAGCATCAGGGTCTTTTCAAATGAGTCAGCTCTTTGCATGAGGTGGCCAAAGTGTTGGAGTTTCAGCTTCAGCATCAGTCCTTCCAATGAATACCCAGGACTGATCTCCTTTAGGATGGACTGGTTGGATCTCCTTGCAGTCCAAGGGACTCTCAAGAGTCTTCTCCAATACCACAGTTCAAAAGCATCAATTCTTCTGCGCTCAGCTTTCTTTTATAGTCCAACTCTCACATCCATACATGACTCCTGGAAAAACCATAGCCTTGGCTAGACGGACCTTTGTTGACAAAGTAATGTCTCTGCTTTTTAATATGCTGATGACATAAACCCCCAAATCCTAGCAGTTTAACAAAAAAGTTTATTTCTCATTTACATCAAGTCCAGTCAGTGCTCCTGAATATCTGGCAGCCCTCCTCTAAGTGGTGATGGAGGAGCCGGGCTCCTTCCATCTTGCGGCTCTGCCTCACAGGAGAGAGAGGACCGCCTAGGGCTGGAGACTTGCCCACATTCTATTGGTCAGAATCCTAGCTGACCTAGCTGACCTTGCAGCTGTGATCCCATCCAGCTGCAAGGGAAGCTGGGGAATGTAGTCTTGTTGTGTGCCCAGGAAGGAAATGGGGATTGTTGAGAAGCTAGCCTGACTCCTGTTGGGAGAAAAAAAAAAAACCTTAAGGTTGAGAATTATTTTTTATTTCGCAGCTTTTCTGAGCATTTCAAGCCTAGAAGACAGCCTCTCAGATAGCTCTGAGCAACTTCTCTAAAGAGGTATGGAGAGAGCCAAGGTAAATAGAAGTTTTTGCAAGGTGGTTGGATATCCAAAGATAGCTGTTAACTGAAGACACGCGTCTCAAGTTAAGGAATTTAGCACTTTTCTGCGGGGCGGTGGGAAGGTGAGAGAGTCTAGACTCCTTCGTGTCTTTCCTTTGGTGTGCGCCTCAGCTATCTGGGTTCAGCGCCTGGTGTTTTCTCATCCTGAGTCCACTCGGGGTACACACTGTAGGGGCAGCCGCAGTGGCTGCGGGCACGGCAACAGGCAACCCGTTTGTTTGCATCCTGCATTTCCCCACCACCAGGGCAGCTGCAGCGGCTAGGTGGCTGTAACATCGTTTGTTTACTGATCGGCAGGCAACATTTTCCACTCACACCCTGCTACACACAGAGATTTTAATCAAGAATGTCTGACTCCAGACAAGTGCTCTTAGCACATGCTCTGCTGGAATTACAATTAGTTGCCCTCCAGGGTAATTTGATACAACCAAGTTGGACTTTTTTCTCCCCTCTTTGTTTACACTCCTAAAAGCAGTTCCTCATGGAGCAAACAAATTAGATTCAGCAAACATTGGCTGAGGGATGAGGCAAAATAGTATAACGTAATGGTTCTCAAAACTTGTCAGTATATTGGAATCACCCGAGGAGCTTTTAAAAATTCCAAAACCCAAGACGAATTAAATCACAGTTAATGTATTAAATGTCCTTTTTGAAGGTGTGTTTTCGAAGCTCTCCAGGTGACTACTGTGTAGACACATTGCAGGCCACCGGGGTAGTGGCTAAGAATGTATATTTTTGAGTCAAACTGCCTGGATATGAAACCAGGCTCCACTACTTGTTAGCTGTGTGGCCTTGGAGAAGTTGCTGAACCTTTCTGTGCATCAGTTTCCTCCTCTATAAAATGGAGCTAATAATAGGATTTTATGAGGATTATCTGAGTTCACGTATGCTAAGTGCTTAGAATAGTGGCCGACACATAGCAAGCACCATATAACTGTTAGATATTATGGTTATTGTTTCCTGAATGCCTGTGATGAATAATGCCCTGGGGTAGATAGGAAAGATACGTGTGTGTGTGTGTGTGTGTGTGTGTGCTCGCTGTGTCCAACTCCTGGTGACCTCATAGACTCTAGCCCACCAGGCTCCTCTGTCCATGGGATTCTCAGGGCAAAAATACTGGAGTGAGTTGTCATTTCCTCCTCCAGGGGATCTTCTGACCCAGGGATGGATTGAACCTGCATCTCTTGTGTCTCCTGCATTCTCAAGTGTATCCTTTAGCAGTAGCGTCACCTGGCAAGTCCTATGAAAGATATGGTCCTCGACTTTGGGGAACTTGGAACCCCCTGAGAAGATATAAAAATCTAATATAATACAGATTAGACATGGCTAATTATTCCAGCCATTTGTTCTGTATAAAATCAATTTGTTTTGCTTCTGAGAAATAGCATGGCATTTTACGAAGCCAAGGAAAGGAGAAGTCACTCAAAATAGTCTGAGAACTGGAATTCCTGATTTTGAAGATGCCACCTGGTCCCCTCTTTCACTGCCATCCAGATATCTGCTTCCCTGGCTTTAAACATAGAGCCGGGGCAGCCTTGGGAAAGCCAGAGAAGTCAGTTCCCTTTTCAGCCTGATGTTCAGTATTGACTGGTTCCAGGGAAATTTGACTTGAAGGGTACATCTTGGGTAGCATGTGGAAATAAAAGTCAAGGGGGTGCTGAAGGCAAAGTCTTTGCGGTTCTGGGTTTTCTCAGGAAAATGAACATTAGCACATCTTTACAGTAAGAATTTCTAAGGCTGTCAGAAGAGGGCAAAACATTCTCTTACATTTAGATTTCATTGAGGTATAAAGGACAACAGGACTGCTCACTGCCAAGTACTAACGTTGCTTCCAAAACCTAATGTGAGCCTTTGTCAGCCCAGATGTGGCCTATTTATTTTTAGAGCAATGAGGACCTCAAGGCTATGACTTGAAAAGCACTTAACATTTAGTAAAAGTTATGCACAATCCCCACACCCCTCAAAAAACTATGCTATTTAAAAATCATTATCAATATCATCAATACTGGCTGCCCACTCCAGTATTCTTGCTTGGAGAATTCCATGGACTGTCTTAGTTCAGTCCAGTTCAGTTGCTCAGTCATGTCTGACTCTTTGAGACTCCATGGACTGCAGCACCCCAGGCCTCCCTGTCCATCACCAACTCCCACAGCTTACTCAAACTCATGTCCATAGAGTCGGTGATGCCATCCAACCATCTCATCCTCTGTCATGGACTATCTATGGGGTCGCAAAGAGGTGGACACGACTGAGTGACTTTCATTTCACTTCATTTCATCAATATCATAGCTCAATTGTTAGAGATTCTCCTTTCATATATGTAACAGAAATGTTATAATGAACATTTCTAAGGCCAAATATTTAAGTTTAAACTGGTTTTACTTACTTCTCCCTCATCCCACCTGTTTTCTTTTTAATACTATTTTCTTTAAAACTCTCCTTAATCTTTCATACCAGATTTCATTTTGAAAGTCATCTTTTTAGTCTTTATGTCCTATTTGCTGAACTGGGGTTTCAGCCCACTCTCTACCCCAAAGACTGACCTTGAGCTAGTCCCCTAACTTGGCTGCACCTCAGTTTCTCAGTGGTTTTCATACTAACTCGGCTTCTCAGGTGATGCTAGCAGTAAAGAATCTGCCTGCCAATGCAGGAGACGTAAGACACACAGGTTCAACCGTGGGTCAGGAAGATCCCCTGGAAGAGTAAATGGCAACCCACTCCAGTATTCTTGCCTGGAAAATCCCATGGACAAGGATTCTTGGCCTTCCCCAATCAGGAGAAATTCAGGCAAGGCTTTGCTGGGGCCCCTGCAGTCGCAGGAGGGCATGAAAACATGCAACAGGCTTGCTTGCTTGCTCTCAAGAGGGGGCAAGCTGGTTCCTCATATGGGGTGAAGGGCAGGGGTGTGTCTAGGGATCAAGCTGGAGGGGTGGTTTAGGTGGTTTGCCCCCGGCTTAGGTGTATGTGCAAGAGGCATTGCAGGACCCTGATTTTTCTCCCAACATCTTGTTTTTGCTCAGAAGTGGCAGCTGAGTTTTTGGTCTTTTTCTATCTTTTGTCCAGAATTTGCCCCACCTACAGCATGCATGCAGGTTTTTTTTTTTTTTTTCAAGCAGTTATTTTTAGTCCCATATAGTTTCTTTGTATTTTGTAGCTCAAGGAAACATTTTTCCCGGTGTAAGCTTTGCAATTGTAGAAGACATAAGAGATGCCAGTTCAGAAAGATCCTCTGGAGGAGGGCATGGCAACCCACTCCAGTATTCTTGCCTGGAGAATTCCATGAATAGAGGAGCCTGGCAGGCTACAGTCCATAGGCTCAGACAAAGTCAGACACGCCTGAAGTGACTCAGCACACACGCAAGCCTTGCAGCACTGCAGCAAAGGGTCCCATGTCCAAGTCTGTCTCGGTTGATCTGCAGCCTGTCTTAGTTTATCTCACAGATGGATCACTACGAGGGGAAACATCGAATCAATGATATGTGACATCCATTTAAAATTTGAGTGGCTGTTTTGAGTGCCAGTTTCCCTTTTGTAGAAGTTGTACCTACGTAAGTATCTACCAACAAGGCTCAAGAGAAATTGTTGTCTCTTCACATTTCGTGTTTTGTTACATTTTGGAACATATCTGCTGTATGTTCCAAAAGACTTAGCTTTGAAAATTTGTGCGGAAACATTTCTGGGGAAAGAGCGTTCCTCTTGGATGCCAGCAGGGGGCACCCGCTCTCCTCCTGAGTGGAACTTTTGATTTCTTGCATTTGCCCCACCAAGCTCCCGTAGCCCAGCTGAACCTGAGCAAATCCTGGCCCCACACAGGGTGGGAAGGTTTTGGAAAAATCCTAATTATCCCAACCCTTTCACAAGGCTAGTCTGTGGCAGTTTCCTCTTAGTCAAGGACATGGCTTCAAATTGAATATAAAAATGTCATTTGATTTCACAATTAATTTCTCCCTGTAAATACCAGGTTGGGTAGTAAAGCATGCCTGGCCCCTCTCTTGATCCCCAGGGCTTGTGAAAGTTGTCAGTGTTCACAGCAAGTTGATAAGGGAATATTTGGGACATGAGATAATTGAAACGTGCTTTATATTCATATAAAGATCTTTTGTTGTGTTTTCCCTGCAAGGTGGTGGAGCCGGTACATAAATTGAGTCTGAAAGAGGAGCTTCTCTGCTAATTCATTCCTCTGGGAAAATACAACCCCCGTCCCGGAATCCCACTACTTAGGGCTGGGACTAAGGTGAGGCGGCCGGGGTCCTCCCTTGGGCACAAAGTTTCAGGAAGGGGGTAGTGTACAGGGGCATGGGGAAGGAAATGGCAGCCCACTCCAGCATTCTTGCCTGGTAAATTCTGTGGACAGAGGAGCCTGGTGGGCTGCTGTCCATAGGGTCGCATAGAGTTGGACATGACTGAAGCGACTTAGCATGCATGCATGTGTTGGAGAAGGAAATGGCAACCCACTCCAGAATCCCAGGGACAAAGGAGGCTGGTGGGCTGCCGTCTATTGGGTCGCACACGAATGCAGCGACTTAGCAGCAGCAGCGGAGCACAGGGGCACTGCAGTGACCAAGAGAGCAGCTGAATGCCGTGTGTTCTTTTAAATAAGTCAGGCTGTGCTGGGTCTCCGTTGTTGTGTGCAGGCTTCTCTGTAGTGGCGGTGAGTGGAAGACACTCTTTGCTGCCGTGCACGGGCTCCTGGGTGTGGTGGCTTCTCTTCCTGCAGGCGCAGGCTCCAGCACACGGGCCTCAGTAGTTGCCACATGTGGGCTCCAGAGCGCGGATTTAGTAGCCATGGTGCATGGCCCAGCTGTCTCACAGCATGTGGAATCCTCCCGAACCAGGGAGCGAACCCGTGTCCCCTGCATTGGCTGGTGGATCCTTATCCACTGTACCACCAGGGAAGCCTCTGAATGCAACGTTTTAAAAAACTCAGAATGAACGCAAAATACCCATGATGAACAAAGCAGGAACATTAAATAAAGACAACATGGTCCCTGCACCTCTCTCCTCATCTCAATGGCCTCCCTCTCAGCCGAGTCTGCTGGATCCTGTCTTTCCTTAAAATGTGGTATTTTGCTCATTATGACTGAATCGCATGCCTGCCTCTTCTCCCTCTTTCCCAATCTTACCCACCCTTGCCCATCACAAGACTGTCTATAGTGCAATGCAGGAAAAATGACACAGGGAGCAGCCACAAGGTGCGGGTCGGGGGTGGGGGATTCATTGTTCAACCCCGGGGAGTGATGCCAGAATCAGTGATGGCTAGTTGCTCTCAACTGATGCCACTGTTTGGACTGGAGGAGAGCCTCTGCTGGAGTGAGATATGCAAACATTGACCGTGTGTGCAATGCTGAGTGATTCTCTGGCGATTTAACTGTCCCGCTGGTGGCATGTGTGGTACCCGTTCACCAACCCTTTATCTCCACTGGCCTTCCAGCCTCCCTTTGCACACGCTTTCCTAGGACCATGGCCCCTCCCCTTCCCTTTGTTAAGTTCAGTCCTTCAAGGCTGAAGTCCTCCCCCTCCGAGAAGTCCCCCCAGATCGCTAGCCTTTCCTTGAGGCCATTGTCGACGTAACTGGATCACATTAGCCAAAATGTGGTTCTCAGCTAGGGATGGAAGGTGATTTTGCTCCCAGAAGACATTCGGTCACATCCGGAGACTCTGAGGTTGTCATACTGGGCATGGCGGGCGCTCTTGGCATCCAGTGGTTAGAGGCCTGAGATGCTGCCAAACAGCCTGCAATCCCAGGACGGCCCTCCCAACTGAGAGCTGTCTGCCCTAAGTGTCTGTCTAGTGTCAAGAACATTTGTGCCAACTTTGCCAAGAAATTTTGTGGAAACTCTCAGGAATCAGATTTGCATTTCACCATCAGTCTTCCCAAGTGGTGCTGGTGGTGAAGAACACACCTGCCAACACAGGAGATGTAAGAGGTGTGGGTTTGATCCCTGGGTCAGGAAGATCCTCTGGAGGAGGGCACAGCAACCCACTGCAGTATTCTTGCCTGGAGAATCCCATGGACAGAGGGGCCTGGTGGGATGTTGTCCTGCTGCTGCTGCTGCTGCTGCTCAGTTGCTTCAGTCGTGTCTGACTCTGTGTGACCCCATAGATAGCAGCCCACCAGGCTCCTCTGTCCCTGGGATTCTCCAGGCAAGAACACTGGAGTGGGTTGCCATTTCCTTCTCCAGGGATACCGTCCATGGGGTTGCAAACAGTCGGACAAGACAGAAGTGACATACATATCAGGCTTTCATTGTTTGTTTGTTTTTTTTTTATTTCACCGAGTCTTCATTTCTTCAAGTGGGCTTTCTTTAGTTTTGGCGAGTTGGGGCTACCCTCTAGCTGAAGTGCCCAGGCTTCTCACTGCAGTGGCTTCTGTTGTTGCCGAGCACAGGCTCCAGGCGCTTGGGGTTCAGCAGTTGCGGCTTCTTGTTGCTGAGCACAGGCTCCAGGCACTTGGAGTTCAGCAGCTGCGTCTTCTCTTGGTGCCGAGCTCAGGCTCCAGGCACTTGGGGTTCAGCAGCTGCGGCTCTCACGTTCTAGAGCGTTGGCTCAGGCATTGTGAAACACGGGCATAGTTGCTCCATGGCATGTGGGATCTTCCCAGACCAGGGATTGAACCCGTGTCCCCTGCATTGGCAGACAGATTCTTATCCATGGTACCAGGGAAGTGTGAGTTGTCCATGTTTTTATCCAAGATGTTTGGAATTTGAGTCCCTTGGAGTATGGGATGGGCAGAAAACTAGGAGTCGGGGTTTGAGGACAGTCTGTTTTCGTATCTCAGTTTTGAACCAAAGGAGGTAATAAGAGTCAGCAGGTGGGGCTGCCATGTTATCTTTGTTTTTGAGAAGACCTCGATCAGACAGTGTCGCTCAGGCGTGTGGCCACAGTGGGCTTCTTAGTTCTGAATCCCAGAGCCAGGTGGACTCACCCACACAGGCCCATGCTGAGTTCCCCCTCTGGGGCAGAGCCTCGTGGCTGAGAGAAGCCCAGCGTCTGCAGACAGCACTTTCCAAAGAGTGAATATGGACGGGGGCGCTGAGCTCTGCAAGTTCAATTCTTTTTTTCTTGAAACTGGTCAATCAGCTAAGTCACTTTTCTTCCTCAGAGAGGAGTTAAGGGGTGGGCAAGAGGCCCAGAGGTTGGGAGCAACCCCTCCTCATTGAAGCCTGGCAAATCAGTGAGGATAGGCTGGATTCTGCTGCAGTAACAAACATCCTCCAGCCCTCTGGCTTGAAAAAACAAGCGTAGATTTCTCGGGTTTAATACAGGGCTGTTGGTATGTGGTCCCTCAGGGATCCAGGCTGATGGTCTCCACCTCTTAACGACGCCACTGTCTGGGTTTGCTAGAGCGGAGGAGAGGAGAGCTGTGCTCTGAAATGCTCTTGTCTAGAAGGGACACATAGGTTGCCTTCACACTGAGCAAGGGAGTGCGAAGACTACACTTAACTCCAACAAGGTGAGGAAGTTCAACCCTCCTGCTTCCCAGAAGGACGGGAGAACTGGCGTTGTTGGAGACCAACAGTCATGTCTCTCCCAGGAGAGTGAAGAAGGACTTCCTGTCCTTCCCACCCCCTCCATCAGCACTGGGCAAGGGCAATTCTACTGGAAAGACAAGGAGTTCTCAGGAAGTGTTTTCCAGGGAGCCGCTTGCCTGGGCTGGAGGAATAGACATGCTGGGAGAAGAGCGGGCTCTGACCCCAGACGCCACGTGGATGGCCTCACCATGTGACGGGCAAAGCATTCTGGGCCTCAGTTTTTCCATCAGTACATTGAACAGGTTGCACTGGTGGTCTTTTCCCCGTCCTGTGAACCCTCTGAAGGGGGGAAAGGTCTTATTTCCTCTGCACCCCATGCCTCACACACTTATTGTTGCTGTTGTTGTTCAGTCACCCAGGGGTGTCTGACTCTTTGCGACCCCATGGACTGCAGCACGCCAGGCCTCCCTGTCCCTCACCATCTCCCGGAGTTTGCCCAAGTTCATGTCCATTGCATCGGTGATGCCATCCAGCCATCTCATCCTCTGACACCCTCTTCTTCTGCCCTCAGTCTTTCCCAGCATCAGGGTGTTTTTCAATGAGTTGTTTTTTCACATCAGGTGGCCAAAATACTGGAGCTTCAGTTTCAGTATCAGTCCTTCCAGTGAGTATTCAGGGCTGATTTCCTTTAAGTGTCCATATTGGACATTAACACGTGTAGTCAAACACTGAATAAATTGCCTGCTCTGATTCCATCTGAGTTTGGGAAGGTCAGAGTTGGGGTATTCCCCAGTCTCCCATCATTCATTACACCTAATCCATTGTGGGTTTTGACTCCATCTGAGGTCAGCTCTGTGTCTACTGCACCTCCCTGCTCAACCCCTAGAAGCAGAGCTACCAGGTAACTGGCTGCTGACCACAGAGGGGCCCAGTGAACCTAGCCAAGACCAGCGGAAGAGCCACTCAGCTGAACCCAGCCTAAGTGGTCAGCTGCAGAACTGTGAGCTGGGGTGCTTGCTTTAAATCATTGTTTGGGCTTTTTTTTTTCTTTGTTTTAATGCAGCAATAGATGACTGATACATTCTTCCAGCCATTGTCCTATGTTCTTGTGAAATGATCTCTCTGAAATGCAGGCCTGAACATGACATCCCTGTTCAGCATCTCTGTTGACTGGCATGGCCTTCTGATAGCTTCTGTCTCCAGAATCTCCTGGAAAGTAAGCCTGGCCTCCTGCCCACTGCCTTAAATCCTACCCCAGATACAGGGAGCTCCGCCACCATCAAGGCAACTCAGATGGTAGGATCCCTGGTGCTCAGGCCTCTTCTCTGACCTCCAGTCTCATGGGCATCCCTGGTCTGGATCAAGCCCGGCTTCAGGAGTCCCGCTCACTGAGTAAGTTTCCACCCATCTTTGGGGCTGGGTTTCCCGATCACTGAGTGAATTTCCACCCATCCTTATCTGTGAAATGAGGTTGAGCTTGATGATGTTTTCTTTTTAAAATTTTTATTAGATTCATAGATCCCTTGTACTCTTTACTCAGTACCCCCTACGAGTAACGTCTGAGTATGGTATGATATCACAGCCAGGAAGCTGACCATATAATTTTTCAGATTGCACTAGTTTGACATGCACTCATTTTGATGATATTTAAAGCCTCTTCTGGTTCACAGGAGGAAACTTCCCACCTGCTCCTCATCAAACCCGTGACTCATCTCCAGAGAACAAGAAAACGTCTGTGCCCATTGCAACACTTGGGAGACTCCCCAGGCTGGGATTTATGGGGGCTTAGTGCTGCTCATTTTCCATGACAGTTGGGGTGATGGATGCCCCGGGGGAGGATGGCCGGCAGCCATGGATTCACAGGACAGGTTCGAAGCTGGAAGTGGGCTGGAGAAGAAGCTGTACTCAGCCCTTCAGAAGAGAAATAGAGAAAACAGGAGCGTGGAGCTGGGAGGGTGGGTCTTTTCTTAATTAATAGGTTCCATTAACTTTTATTTACTTAATTAATTTTTGACTGTGCTGGGTCTTTTGCTGTGCGGGCTTTTTCTCTAGTTGCAGCGAATGAGGCTCCTCTCTAGCTGTGGTGTGTGGGCTTCTCATTGCAGTGGCTTCTGTTGTCGCAGAGCATGGGTTCTGGGGCACGTGGACGCCTAGTTGCCTGATCTTCCTTGATCAGGGATCGAACTAGTGTCCCCTGCATTGGCTGAGCCACCAGGGATAAACCCCACCAGATGAATGGCTGATTCATCCGGCCATGCCAGGTGTGAGCCCTACAAAGTGAGCCTGGGCCTGGACCCAGGTGTGAAATACCCAAGGCGAGCAGGTCAACAAGAGCCATGGGAACTCAGAAATATTCTTTCTCCCTCAACATCGATCCTTTTAACCAAGGTAGGAATTTTTCTACCTGCAAATGAGTAATTGACCTTCCCAGCAGGACAACAGAATTCTTACGGTGGGATTGGCCGATTTCTCCCCAGCTGTAGGAGCGAGCGCTGTGCTTGTTAATGTGACAGGCGTCCCATAAATCATCTGTGTGCTTATCAGAGCCCGTGTTGACCGTCTGCTGTTGAACTTCAGGTCAACGAGCAATGCCGTGACTTCTCAGGCCAGCACGCTCTTCCATAGCATGTGGGATTGTTTTTCACGAGCCCCTGTCAGGATTTCTGAAGCCACAACTTTAAAGCAGGGCCCGAGAAAGAGGGTAGAGGACATATTGGGGTCACTGCACAAGAGACTGGGTCTCATTTTCTCTTTCCAGCTCTCTCTTCCTGCCTGGATGCTTCTGTCCATTCTGGCCACTAGGCGGTCGGGCCTTTGCTCACTGGGTCCTATGCAGGGGCTCAGAAACTGCACTGGAGTCAAGCAAGCTGGCTGAGTCCAGCCTCCGCCCCTGGGGAGGGGGCCTGCCTGCTGGCAGCAGCGCTGCTACCCAGCTCCAAAGAACTGATGTCCTGGGGAAGCCCCAGGAGGTCAGCCCTAAGAGGACCAGGCTTGTGCCTCGGCCTTGTCTCCTGCTTCGGATTCCACCTTAAGCGCCTGGCAACAGCAGATGCTTAATAGACATCAGCTGAATGGACAAAGGCGTGCAGACTCTGCACTGCAAGAGCCTCCAAGAGCTCAAGCGAAGCCTGAGGGTGGGGACTTTTTATGGAATTTAAATATCTGTCAAACACCCCCTGGTCCAGAGTAGATATGTGGGGAGGCGGGATCCTGCCTGTTGACCTGAATGCAGGCCCCTTGAACCTCGCTCTCTGCTCTCCAGGAAGCCGACAGGTGCTAGGCCACCGACCAAAGGACTGTCCCTGATGGTGTAGGTGTCTGGCAGCCCAGCCCCTGCCTGCCTTTCCATCACCAGGCTCCAGGAACACTGCCTCCCTGCATTTCCTGCATGAACCTGGGTTTTCTTTGATGTCCCACGAGGACGGGTCCTTCTCGTGCAGCAGGAGAGATCCCCTCTCCCCAACCCTTCCTTGGAGACTGTCCTTGGCACCGGGCCCACTGACCTCTCCTCCCCAGGTCCTTCCAGCACCTTGCCAGCCTGACTGCCCACCCCTTACCTCACTGGTCTTTGACTGTCTTATCTTAATTAATGAAAGTGAAAAATGAAAATGAAGTCACTCAGTCGTGTCTGACTCTTTGCAACCCCATAGACGGCAGCCCACCAGGCTCCTCCATCCATGGGATTCTCCAGGCAAGAATCCTGGAGTGGGTTGCCATTTCCTTCTCCAGGAGATCTTCCTCCCGACCCAGGGATTGAACCCAGGTCTCCCGCATTGTAGGCAGATGCTTTACCGTCTGAGCCACCAGGGAAGTCTTAGTTAATAGACTCCATTAAAGTTTACTTATTTATTTAATTTTTGACTGTGCGGGGCCTTTGCTGCTGTGCGGGCTTTTTCTCTAGTTGCAGCGAGTGGGGGCTCCTCTCTAGCTGCAGTGCGTGGGCTCCTCATGCGGCGGCTTCTGTTGTCGCAGAGGATCGGTTCTGGGGCGCGTGGGATCCTAGGAGCGGCTCCCCGGCTTTGTTGCCCCGCGTTAGGTGAGATCTTCCTAGATCAGGGATCGAACCAGTGTCCCCCGCATTGGGAGGTGGACTCTTTATCACTGAGCTACCAGGGGAGCCCGCATGGCCACCCTTGATCCTGTGCTATCCTGGGGTGGCCCCACCTGTGGAACGTTCAGTGCAAACCTTCCTACGTTGTGGCCACAACCTCCTATTTTTCTTGCCTCTATCTTGCTCTGGATGCTCCCTTTAACCCCTGTCCTTTAACCATATCAGCGTCACTCTGCTTCCCTCATCTCCTATGTTCATTTGCTTCCCTAATTTAGCCATTTTCCTTAGTACCACCAAAATCCCCAACACCCTCATTTGTCAGATGAGATGCTGCTCATCTGACAAATCCACCCCTGGAGCAGTCCACTGCCCGCCATACCTGGGCCCACTGAGCTTGGCCAGAGTGATTAATGCACATAAGAAATGCATGCGGGCTCCCCGGTGGTCCAGTGGTTAAGAATCCACCTGCCAACGCAGAGGTCACAGACTCCACGCCTGATCCGGGAAGATCCCACATGCAGAGGTGTAGCTATGCCCGTGAACCGCAACTACAGAGCCCGCTCACTCCAGAGCCTGTGCTCCACAGCAAGAGGAGCCACTGCCACGGGTAGCCTTGCCCTGCAGCTAGCGAGGAGCTCCCGCTTGCCGCAACTAGAGAGAGCCTTCGAGCAGCAATGAAGACCAGCAGGGCCAGAAACAAACAAACAAAATGATCATCTAGAAAAAATGCATACCTCCAGCCAGGTGCTCACAGCCCCTGAAACACCTCCATGCCTCCCTGCTGCCCTGGGCCATCAGAGATCCTCCCAACACCTGCTTCTTCTCAAACCTCAAATCCTTCCCTGGCAGCCTCATCCTTCCTTCCTTCTTCCTCCCTCTTAACCTGTGAACCCTCCTGCCTCTGGGTCTGATTTGTTTCTTTTCTCGAGAGCACTCCTTTCCCCCATTTTGCTTGTCTTTTGGGGATTTCAGGTCTCTTCCTCCAGGAAGCCCCTCTGGATGTCTCCCTCCCTGCCCCTGAGGCTGGACACCCCTTCTGTGTGTTCTCACCTGACAGCGGACGCTCCCACTTTGTGATGCTCTCCTAACCCTCATCCCTGTTGCCTTGAGCTCCTGGAAGGCAGACCCTCTCAGGGTCACCAGTGGGACCCTGGCAGCAAGAAAGGCATGGACGCATTCTTTCACCCGCAGCCCGCACTTTCTACCTGTGTGTCCCAGTTCTGCCTCCCTCTCTCCATGTACCAGGCTCCTGTGTTGTCTAGTCGATTAGTCGTGTCTGACTCTTCTGTGACCCCATGGACTGGTAGCCCTCCAGGCTCCTCTATCCATGGAATTCCCCAGGCAAGAATACTGCAGTGGGTTGCCATTTCCCCTCCAGGGGATCTTCCTGACATAGCGGTAGACCTGCACCTCTTCCATCTCCTGCGTTTGCTGAGCCACCAGGAAGCCCGCACCAGATTCTACCCCTTGTCAAACTCGGCTCACAGTTTACTCCCTTTGCAACCTCTATTTTGGTAACCCTGAAGGAGCCCATCCTTTTTCCCTCTGAACACCCTAGGCATGGGTCTGTGTCACCTGTACGTGATTTCTCATTTACTTTTTTTATACTGTAATTATTTTGATCTCTGTAAGTTCCTTGCAGATAGGATCTCTCTCTAGCTATATCATCTCTCTGTTCCTGGTAGTTAACATTTTGGAAGGACAGTTGGAATTGCAGTAAGAGATGCTTATTGGAAATTTGTTTCCTACCGCTGTGACAAATTAACCATAAACTCGGTGACTTATTAAAAACAACACAGATTTATTATCTTCCAGTTCTGGAGGTCAGGCCTCCAACGTAGTGTCGCTGGGCTGCAGTCAGGAGGTCAGCACAGCTGGTTCCTGCTGGAGGCTCCAGGGAGAGTCCATTTCCCTGCCATTTCATCCTCTACAGGGCACCTGCAGTCCTTGGCTTGTGGCCTCTTCATTGCATCCTTCCAGCCTTCTCTGACTTGGACACTTCTGCCTGCCCTTTGTAAAGAACTTTGTGATGATACTAGACTCATCCAAATAGCCCAGGGTAACCCCCTCATCTCAAGATCCTTAGCTTAATCATGCCTGCAAAGTCCCCATTACCACATAAACATTCCCGGCCCCAGGGCTGAGGTCCTGGTTATGTGTGGGGGGGTGATGGGTGCATCATTCAGTCTACGTTGCTGCTCAGTCACTAAGTCATGTCTGACCTTTGTGACAGAATGGATTGCAGTGCACCAGGCCTCCCCTTCTCTCTCCAACTCCCAGAGTTTGCACAAACTCATGTCCATTGAACCGGTGATGTCATCCAACCATCTCACCCTCTGTTGCCCCCTTCTCCGTATTTATGATGTCAGTAATAATGGATAAGGAAGCCACACTCCTGGCTCCCTGCTGTGTTAATTCCGCCAGAAAAGTTGGAGGATTTCTCTCCTATGAGACGAGGCTACCGGAGTAAGACTCCCAGGAATGCATTGTTTATAAAGTTCCCAGACTTTGGTCCTGAAAAGCTGGCCCCAAAAGACATAAATCACTGGATTCAGGCAGCTGTTGACGAAAGCAAAGAAGTTGGCATACTGCAGGCCCAGATCGATGAAATTCTCCCAGAAGCAGCCTCTGACTGCCCTCACCTGGAACAGAAATTCCAGGAAGGCAAAGAAGTGGTAGGGCGCCCAGCAGAGCAGGAAGGCGGACACGAGGATGAGGATCAGGGCGGTGGTCCTGCCATCCCTGGGCCCTCCACACCTCATCCTGCTGATCTCCCGCTGCCCCCGCAAGGCTGCCAGGATGTGATAGTTGAAGAAAACGATTGCAGCCAAGGGGAGGAGAAAACTCAGCAGGGTTAACTCCACCATCCTTGCAAAGGGCCAGGCGTCGTGGGGGTACCGCAGCACACAGGCAGAGACATTCAGCTCCGGCACAGCCTTGATGGAGCGCAGCAGGAACGTGGGGAGACTCAGGAGGGCCCCCACGGCCCAGATGAGCAGACAGGTGCCCTGGGCCCACCGCCGCCGCCGCCGCCTCCGGCTGGCCATGGGATGCACCAGTGCGCAGTAGCGGTCCTGGCTGATGGCCACGACCAGGAAGATGCTGATGAAGAGATTGGCCTTGATGACGCCGTTGACCAGGCGGCAGAGGAGCGCTCCGAAAGGCCAGTTGAATTCATTCCGGATGTTCTCTGCCCAGAAGGGCAAGCCCAAGACGAACACTAGGTCAGAAGCTGCCAGGTTGGCCAGGTAGATTTCTGCCGCGTTCAGACGCCGTCGGGCCAGGAGGAAGACGGACAGCGCGAAGAGATTCCCCAGCAGCCCGCAGAGGCCGACGGAGAGGACGCAGGCGGGCAACACTCGGTGCAGCAGGGCCCAGGCTTCCCACGCTTCGTCGCAGGCCGAGGCGTTCGGGGCAGGGACTGGCTCTGGTTGGGAGTCTGGAGCTCCAGGAGGGCCCAGGACGCCATTCACGGTGACCTGCGAGGAACAGCATTCAGAGCATCACGCAGGAGGCAGCCTACTCTAATCCGCGACCTATCCAGCCTGCCTCCGCTTTGGGAAAATGAAGTTTTATAGGCACGCGGCCACACCCATTCATTTACATTTTGTGTTACAGTAGCAGAGGTTTTTTTTTGTTGTTGTTAATTAATTAATTTATTTTAATTGGAGGCTAATTACTTTACAATATTGTAGTGGTTTTTGCCATACATTGACATGAATCAGCCATGGGTGTGCAGAGTTGAGTGGTTGCCACAGTGGCCATTTGGCCTGCAAATATTAATCATCTATTCCCTTAGAGCTTTGCTAGTGACTCAGATGGTAAAGAATCCACCTGCAATGCAGGAGACCAGGGTTCGATCCCTGGGTCAGGAAGATCCCCTGGAGGAGGGAATGGCTGTCTACTCCAGTATTCTTACCTGGAGAATTCCATGGACAGAGGAGCCTGGTGGGCTATAGCTCATGGAGTCTCAAAGAGTCGGGCAAGACTGAGCAACTAATGCCTAACACTTTCACTTTTCCCTTAGAGAAACAGCTTGCCAACTCTAAGTATAAAGGAAAAGACAACCCAGGCTTTGAACCCGAAGTTCAAATCCTGACACGACCATGTGGTGTGAGCCACTTAGACCCCCTGAGTTTTATTTTCCTTTTTGAAAATCGGAGCTAATCGTATCCTTCTTGTGGGATTATGTCAAGAACTGTATCTATGGAAAAACTTGACCTGGTTGCCTGGCTTAGAGGAAGCACTCAGTGGAAGGGGAGGATGAGTCTTATTTACAACCATACTATTATGATTAGCAGTTCAAGAAATATTTAATGAGCACCTACTTTGTGCCAGCACTTTGCCAAGCCCTGGAGATACAGGGCCCAGCCTCCTGAAAGTGCTCACCATCTAGGCAGACAGGAGACAGTGGTTGATGGCTGAAGACAGAATGAACAAGGAAGAGATCTGGCCAGTGGAGATGTTGGCCATTGGAACTGGGACCAGTAGGATGGACAGGGTGGAGTCCATAGTAGAAGGTGTGGAGTTTCTGGGGCTTCACACCTAAAAACCCTCCCCACATTTGGATGAGCTAACATATGCATAGCTCTTCAAATGGTCTCTAGCTCTCCGTAGGCACTTGCTACCTGTTAACTATTGTTATCATCTTGCTTATCCTTAGTGATGCTTGAGAGATCTTCAGCTGGGCACAACTCACAGTATGCAACACAAGATACTGTCGGGAGCCAGCGTGAGGAATCCCACCCGTGACAGGGTCACGTGGCAAACTCAGATGGCAGGGCAATTTGAGTCATCGGATTTCTCCCTGGTTTTTCCTGAACATGTGCCCCCCAAAATAAGAATTTGTCTGTTTTCCCATTTCAGCCCAACCCCCCTTCCCTTTTTTCCCCTTTTTTCCCTCTTGGAGCCTTACACTAACGCTGGGCTTCCCCATGTCATTCTTTTCTTTTTCTCCCCCTTTCCGGCTGAATTCCCATCTGGGGCGCGGAGGCTCGCCATGTCTACTTACCTGTCCCAGCTGCTAAGATCTGTAGGAGAGAGGGCCCAGGGTGGGGCACTCTCCGATATTCAAACGGACGCCGGTGGCCTAACGTAGATGGTGCAAACCTCTTGTCTCGAGGTTTTATTGGCTTTCTACGTAAACCAAGTTATTCAGCCTCCTTTTCTTCCACTAATTTCCTACTATACTATTCTATCCTGAGCTATCCTGTTCTCTCCTATCCTGTCCTATCCGCCCGCTCTGTCCCCCCTTTGAATATCCCTGGATCCACCGGGGCTGGTCCCCGGCAAGATACCACCTAAGAGAGCTGGTCTCCAGAGAGTCTGTTTGGCTCTGCAGACTTAGGTAATCGCATTGTGACTCTGAGCCTGACTTTCCTCATCCGACCTTCTCGCTGTGACACTGAAAGCTACATGGTGCGCCATTCACGTTGGGTCAAAACCATGGGGCCCTCCACTCGTTCATCCACTGGACAGGTATGTACTGAGCACCCACTACGTGCCAGGCACAATTCTAGGCATTTGGACAAGCAGTAACAAACAGCCAACCTGCCCTGCCCTCAAGGTGCTTCTAGCCTCATGGGAGGAGACAGGAAGCTTGGTGATAAACTCGTTAGCCAGGGAGGGGCAGCCGTGGAGGCAGTGAGCTGCGGCCAGGCTTTAGACATATTCCAAGGGTAGGACCACCACAATTTTCCAATTGTGTATGTCTCATGAGAAAGGAGGGGTTGCATGATGCCTAGATTTTGGGCCTGAGAACCTGGAAATGGCAAATAGATGGGGAAACAGTGTAAACAGTGGCTGACTTTATTTTTAGGGTCTCCAAAATCACTGCAGATGGTGACTGCAGCCATGAAATTAAAAGACACTAACCCCTTGGAAAGTTATGACCAACCTAAACAGCATATTAAAAAGCAGAGACATTACTTAGACAACAAAGGTCCATCTAGTCAAGGCTATGGTTTTTCCAGTGGTCATGTATGGATGTGAGAGTTGAACTATAAAGAAAGCTGAGCGCCAAAGAATGCTTTTGAACTGTGGTGTTGGAGAAGACTCTTAAGAGTCCCTCGGACTACAAGGAGATCCAACCAGTCCATCCTAAAGGAGATCAGTCCTGAGTGTTCATTGGAGGAACTGATGTTGAAGCTGAAACTCCAATACTTTGGCCACCTGATGCGAAGAGCTGACTCATTTGATAAGCCCCTGATGCTGGGAAAGATTGAGGGCAGGAGGAGAAGGGGACGACAGAGGATAAAGTGGTTGGATGGCATCACCAACTCAATGGACATGAGTTTGGGTAAACTCTAGGAGTTGGTGATGGACAGAGAGGCCTGGCGTGCTGCAGTCCATGGGGTCGCAAAGAGTCAGACACGACTGAGCAACTGAACTGAACTGAACCTGGAAATACAAAATTGCCATCAACTGAGCTGGAGATGATGGAGTGGAGACAGGGCAAGTTTTCTGGGGGGATGGTCAGGACTTGACCTTTGGACATGTGAGGCTGAGCTGTCTGTTGGACATCAGGTGGGGATGTCAAGGTAGTAAGCTACACAAGACTGGTGTTAACAGACCAAGTCTGAGAGAGTGATACATCCTCATCCTTGGGAGGTGGTTTTTTTTTGTTTTATAAAGGAGATCAGTCCTGAGTGTTCATTGGAGGAACTGATGTTGAAGCTGAAACTCCAATACTTTGGCCACCTGATGCGAAGAGCTGACTCATTTGATAAGCCCCTGATGCTGGGAAAGATTGAGGGCAGGAGGAGAAGGGGACGACAGAGGATAAAGTGGTTGGATGGCATCACCAACTCAATGGACATGAGTTTGGGTAAACTCTAGGAGTTGGTGATGGACAGGGAGGCCTGGCGTGCTGCAGTCCATGGGGTCGCAAAGAGTCAGACACGACTGAGCAACTGAACTGAACTGAACCTGGAAATACAAAATTGCCATCAACTGAGCTGGAGATGATGGAGTGGAGACAGGGCAAGTTTTCTGGGGGGATGGTCAGGACTTGACCTTTGGACATGTGAGGCTGAGCTGTCTGTTGGACATCAGGTGGGGATGTCAAGGTAGTAAGCTACACAAGACTGGTGTTAACAGACCAACTCTGAGAGAGTGATACATCCTCATCCTTGGGAGGTGGTTTTTTTTTGTTTTTGTTTTTAATATTTATTATATTTATTTGGATTCACTGAGTCTTAGCTGTGGCAAGAGGGATCTTCGATCTTAGTTATGGCATGCAAACTCTTAGCTGTGGCTTGGGAGATCTAGTTCCCTGACCAGGGATCAAACTCAAACCCCCTCAAACTCAAATACTAGGACCTCAGAGTCTTAGCCACTGAACCAGCAGGGAAGTCCCCATCACTGGGAGTTGTAATCACGTGGATGGTATTTAAAGCCACAGGACGGGGTGAAATCACCAAGGGAAAGTGTAAGCAGAGAAGAGCACCAGCTGCTAGGCTGCCAGTCGACCGTCAGCAGAGGACACGGGAAGTGAGGAGTTAGGAGGTGTCTGCGGCTTAAAAAGTTCTGACCTAGAGCATAAAGAATAGTAGGAATGCTCTTATTTCATCATTGATTTCAGGGCATAAATCCACAGTGAACTATTTATTTTGTTATTTGGTAATACTTTTCAATTTAGCAATAAGCCCTTCTGGCAGCAACGAGCAAGAAAAGTTTAATGACAGTTTAAGCCGTGAACTTCTGTCTCTGGGAAATTGATGATGAATGTGTACCTTGCACAAAATATTGATGCTTACATCACAAAGGGGGCCTTTAGCGATTTCTCTGACCGCAAGGAAACCCGACACAAAGCTGCTACTTCAGAAACTGTTATTTTTCAAAGATCAGCCTGAAAACATCAATTTCACTTTATCACTGCAGAAGATACTGTCCTAGGTCACCCTGGAAGGATGACTTTTCACTTAGAGCAGACAAGTATTCTTTAAGTCAGCTCATTTGCAGCATCATGTTGTCTTGTACCCACACTACAATAGAAGTGACAGCTGATTAGTGAGAAAGTTCCATAAGAAATCCACAGGCAGTGAAGTGGAGCCAGTCTGATAACTGTCTTCAAACAGAAAAATGAGTCAATTTCAATCACAATTCAATTTTTTAATCCAGTTCATGGAATCAAAGCCAAAACTTATGAAAGTTCACCCTGGCAACGTGAAACAATGGACATTTTGTGAATGCCATTCTAAATTCAGTTTAAATTGTTCACATTGGAAAGAAAGTTGTGTTTTTCTGATGATCACACACATTTTGGTGGGGCCCAGTGTCACAGACACAACAATACTCTTGCTAAAATAAGAGACCAGTGAAGCAGAAATGTACTTCCAACAAGTTGCAGTGCAGACCCAACGTGGGAAGTGAAGTCGCTCAGTCGTATCTGACTCTTTGCGACCCCATGGACTGTAGCCTACCAGGCTCCTCTGTCCATGGGATTTTCCAGGCAATAGTACTGGAGTGGATTGCCATTTCCTTCTTCAGGGGTCTTCCCGACCCAGGGATCGAACCCAGGTCTCCCGCATTGTAGACAGACGCTTTACCGTCTGAGCCACCAGGGAAGTCAGACCCAGTGTTTAATTGCATGTAAACAAGTTTCATTAAGTGTGTGTACATGCTCAGTTGCTCAGTCGTATCAGACTTTTTGTGACCCCATGGATTATAACCTGCCAGGCTCCTCTGTCCATGGGATTTTCCAGGCGAGAATACTAGAGTAGGTTGGCATTTCCTCCTTCAGGAGACCTTCCCGACCCAGAGATCGAACCATCTCTCGCATCTCCTGCATTAGCAGGTGGATTCTTCTGCGCCACCTGGAAGGCCCCAAGTTTCATGACAGTTGACAAGATTTACAAAGTTTTACAGCATAAGTTTTGTGGTTCAGACTTACTGAACTACAAACGTTTGTGATGAAGTTGATGAGGAATTAAAAACAACTTTAGCATGTGTTTCCTTTCTCTGCTGCCCTTCAATCAGTTTTAGAAGACGTGGACTCTAAGTGCCCTAAAATGTTATTAAACTATTTATTATAGCAGAGTTGAGAACTTTTGTTGAATTTGTTCTAAATCAGTGAGGAACGGAGTACCAAACAACAGCTTCTGGAGCTCTTAGCAGAGCACAGTTATTGAAAATAAAGCTTTATGCAGAAAATAATTGAAATTTATAGCCAAAGGAGGAAAGGAGAAAATGATCAAACTAAATGAGGAGAGGTCAAATGACACAGAAAATTTAATTTTTGAGTTATATAATGAGCTTCGGAATATCTCAATTTGTGGGAAGAAGCTTTTCAGTTGGAGACTTCATATTCTGTACAAAAATGAGATGAAATTGAGAAAGCCCATAATTTGCTGTATCTGAATTTGACAAAGCATTCAAAACTTTTAAGTAGCTACAACTTATTCGAAGAGTCTAATGTGCTAAAAATATTTGTTGAAGGAGCTCAAATTAAGGCAAAGAGACAGCACCTGTGAAAATATCTGGGTTGGAATATTTACATAATTCCATATGCAAAGATCAGACTTGAGAATAGCCTCTGCTTGGCAGAATTTGCTCAGAGTTTGGCAGATACCTCAACACCTGCAGAGAGACCGTCTTCATTGAATGTATTCTGGTCCAAGAGAAGAGACAATTGAAGGTGCTTAATTTCAATTTATTAACCATAAAATTTGAAGAAAAAATTCAGGCAACTATATGGGGCCATTCAAAATAATAAGACCATACTGAAAGAAAAATACATTCTTTTGAAAATGCCAGTGACATATGAGAGTCAGGTATAAGCCTAAGAAACTGATTGTAGCACATGGATATGTACCCAAACCAATTATCTTGCTTAAAATATTTTGTAATGTTTAACATAAAGAAAATGTTTCATTTTGCTATTATATTTATGTATGTATTTAGATTTTGGGGGGAAAAACATTTACTAGAACTACTTTATAACTCCATCAATATAATATTTATAAGCAATTTGTTGGTGTGTGTGTATATATGCATATACATTCATAAATACATAGTTAAATACATAATTTTTTTGAAAATGGGTTGTTTTTTTTCTTTTTAAATTCGGCTGTGCCAAGTCTCAGCTGTGACATCTGGGATCTGGTTCCCTGGCCAGAGACTGAACCTGGGATGCCTGCATAGAGAGCGTGAAGTCTTAGCCACTGGATCACCAGGAAAGTCCCTGAAGATAGTTTTTAATTAGAACTACTTTATAACTGGCTTCCTCGGTGCCTCAGGCAGTAAAGAATCCACTTGCAATGCAGCAGATGTGGGCTCAGTCCCGGGTCGGGAAGGTCCCCCGGAGGAGGGCATGGCTACCTACTCCAGTATCCTTGCCTGGAGAATCCCATGGACAGAGGAGCCTGGCGAGCTACAGTTCATAGGGTCACATGGAGTCAGACACGACTGAAGCTACTGAGCACTCACGCAAGCACTTTTTAACGATATTAATATAACTAATTCACTGGTGGATGTATACATACATACACATACCCGACTGAAGCGACATGCATGCATGCACATATATATCGCACTGCCAAAAAGCTTTCAGTTTTTCTGTAACCTGAAAGAACTTTCAGACAGACCCAATGTAATTAAATATGCATATTTTTTGAAAATAGCTTTTGATTGAACTGCTTTATAACTCCATCAATATAATATAATCATTGGAAGTATTTTATAGTGATTTGCTATTGTAGCCACAGGAAAGCAACACGCCCAGGAAACCTGACTTCTCAGGAACATGGTGAACACAGACTTCCACCTCCAGCCCCCTTGTACTACACACACGGGTGGGAGTTGCCTCCTAAAACCGCCACTGAGTGTCATGCCATTCCTTCCTGTGTGCTTCTCCATTCACACTGAGGAAGCTCTATGTGCCACGGAAAGCCCACATATCGCCTCACCCCTAGTCTCCCCAGCACTGGGGTGCAGAGTGAGCCCCTGGCACCAGATCGGACGCTTCACTGGCAGCCACACTGGCGATCTGTGGGCTGTGCTAGCCTTTAGGTAGCCCAATTCTGACAACTTGCCTGGAAGGAGGATGGCTGTCTTTGTGCCCATTGTACAGATGAGCAAACAGAGGTGAAGAGAAGTGACTTGCCCATGTTCACCCAGTGATGGGAGCCAGTCTGTTTCATGCACGGCTCTTCTTCCAGGCTCAGCTCAGAGTCCAGGCCTCTTTCACCCAGTGTGCTGTGACCGTAAAGAGAACACACCTGGGGTCAAGGAACCTGGGCTTAGGTCCTGGGGACCCCAAACTGTGATTTGGGGCAAGCCAGGTAACTTCTCTGAGTCTCAGTTTGTTCATTTGTAGAATGGGAGTAACAGCAATTATTACGAAGTGTCATGGTGAGGATTGAATGAGATCCAGCCTGTAGAATCCCCTTGCAGGTTGCAAAGCATCCAATATGAGGCTCAAATAGTGATAAACCGCACAACAACAACAATCACAGCGATGAGTACGGTAGCAATAATAGCACTACTAATGATGATGGTGAGTACCCTGGCCCGCCCAGTGTAAGCAGCCTCTCCTTCACGTGGGCTACTCTGCTGTTGAACACTAGGTTAGAAAGTATCAAGAGAGCCCTTTTCTGCTTTTTGAGAGCTGTGGACCAGTTCAGGGGTTACCTGGCACCCAGCACACTAGGAAACTAAGCAACTAAATTCGGAAAGCTGAGCTCCAGGAGGCCTGGCTTCTTGGCAGTGGGATTCTCATTTGTCTCCAGCCTCGGAGTCTTCACCCCTGAGAGGTTCAAGAAGGAGCTGGAAGGAGGGAAGAGGTTTGTTGTGGGCACTGAGAGAACCCCCTGATCACTCTGCTTAGCTTCTCTCCCCTTCCTCCTCCAGGTCACCTTGAACATGTGAGACAGGAGGCTGAGTCCCCTCTGAAATGTGGGACAGGGCAGGAAAGGGTGGCCTTGGGGAACGGTGGGTGGGGCCTGGCTCCTGTGTGCTCCTCGGGGACCACAGGGTAGCAAGAAGCAGGAGCTGCCCAGGCACTGCCAGACCAAAGCTGGGGCCAAACCCCAGGGACGTGGGGTTGGCAGAAAAACAGTCCCCAAAGATGTTCACGTCCTGGTCCCTGGGACCTGCAGATACATCCCCTTACATGGAGGAAGGGACTTTGCAGATGGGATTAAGAACCTTGAGATGGGAAGAAGATGCTGGATTATGGAGGTGGACTTGATGTCATCACAGGTGAAAGTGGTTCTATTTATAAGTGAAACAAGGAGGTGGAGGAGGGGGTCAGAGTTAGAAAGAGATTAGAAGATGGAAGATGAAGATGGAGAAGGGGCCACAGGCTAAGGAACACAGGAGGCCTGTAGAAGCTGGAAAAAGCCTCCAGAGGGAGCCCAGCCCTGCCAACACCTTGACTTGAGTTCATCGCAGCTGATTTTTAAAGTTCTGACCTCCAGAATGGTAAGATAATTTTATGCTGTTTCAAGGCACTGTGTGTGTGTGCTCAGTTGCTTTAGTCGTGTCCGACTCTTTGCGATCCCCTGGACTGTAGCCCACCAGGCTCCTCTGTCCATAGGATTCTCCAGGCAAGCATGCTGGAGTGGGTTGCCATGCCCTTCCCAGGGAGTCTTCCTGACCCAGGGATCGAACCTGCGCCTCTTACGTCTCCTGCCATTGGCAGGCGCGCTCTTTACCACTGGCACCCTCTGGGTTTGTGCTAATTTGTTCCAACCCCATTTGGATACTAATACGGGGACAAGGCTTCACCCTGCCCAGAAAACCAGGGGCTGTCACCTGAGCCGCCTGCAGAGACCTCTTACTTCAGCCCGAGTCTGGCTGGTTCGGCAGACAGCCCCCTCCATCCCAGGGGACCCGGCTATGTCTGTGGTCGCTGCAGCCACAACGTGAGTCTGCTCAGGCCGAGCTTATTTTCAGGAGGTCTTTACCAGCTGCTGCTCATGTTTATGTAAAGTTGGCCAGAGAGCAGAAATCTTCTTTTGTTTGCTCCGAGTTTTAGCTCCGATATTTGCCTGGCACATAGTATGTGGTCAGAATCCAGCAGCTATTGATATTATTAGTCATATTTGGTCCTACTTGAGAAACTCACAAGTGATACTGGACAAGTATGTTAGAGATGACATATTCTGTAATTTCCATCTGGTATTTTCTGAGTTCCCACATGAAAACACTAGCATGCTCTGCTTCTTCAACAAAACAGCCTTCTTCAAATTAATTCCAGTTTCAACAGTGAGGTGATGATAAAGGCATTGGAAATACAGACACAGATATTAAAGGATGTCAACCCAGTGACATCATAAGATACTGGTTTTTTATTTTGAATTTCTCTCTAATTTTCGTCTATTAATTCAGCAAGAAGCAGTTTTGAAAAATAACATCACAGCATATCACTTAGCAAAACTATTCCCCAGTTTCATGCATTTTTCTCTTCCATTTCCTTTTGATTTTTTCTCAAACGTTTAAGTTAAGGGAAAATGGACTAGAATCAAAACTTCCAAAAATTGTTCAATTTTTTTTTACATGATGTAATCCTTATCTTTGAATATCTATATAACAACAGACTCATATTTTCAAAGGACAGTTTTCATAAAAAATAAAAGTTTAAATATTTTATGAATAGTAATAGATATTTAATATTCATTATATTTTCCTTTTAAAATTTTCACAAAGGCTTCATCTAATTTAAAAAATCATAAAACCTTGATCATGTTCCACCACAAATGGCTAGTAACACAATGTCTCTTAGTAGAGAAGTAGGCTTATTTTGTCTAATATTTTATAACTTTGTAAAATCCTTATATGTTTGCTTCTGGCTATCACCATTTTAACAAAGTAACCAACACACAACATTGCTTATAAAGGTGAACATGTGAAGTTATCCCGCTTCCCTCCCATATTTACCTGACATAAAATACCTTGTTCAATATAAGATGCTGTTTTCAATCCACAAATAACCCAACCAGCTATTAGTGTTATGAAATTTGGTAAGTGATCCTTGGAGACCAGTTTGATTTTTATAAATCAGAATTCGTAGACTGTAACTGGTCAGAGTCCACCCGGGGCTCTGATGGCTGTATTCAGCCTCTACATGTTTCACGTGAGGTTGCGGTAAAGAGCTGCTGGAAATCATCTATTTCAAACGTCCTCTCTCCTCTCTTCTGGAAAAGCAGCTAAAACCCAAAGGAGGCATGGATACAGGTCTCTTAAACTGATTTAAAATTATGTTAAAAAAATACATCCAAAGAAAGTTGAAAACTCTGCCAGGATAAGTTGTAAAAGGAAACGTTCTTCTGAGATATGGATCTTCCATTTTACTTTTGTAAGAGAGAGAAAAAAAGATGCTCATTTACTTACTCAGGCAAAATGAAAGGGGTCACAACTTCAGCTGGGCTTGCTGGTGGTGAGAGCTGTCTTTGGAGATGTTTTCTGTTCTGGGAAGCACCGTGAAAGTGTGGTGGCCTTAAATTACATAACCCCCACTCTGATAATGATGTCATTGGCTGGACTGCTGAAAAAATGGGTCTTCCAGATGGAAGAAGCAAACTGGGATTTTGAAATGAAAACTGCTTTGCACTTAGGGGCTAGTAAGTGATTACTCAGCTACCATCTCCCTCTCTACTTTGGCAACATCTGGAAAGGTCTGCGTCCTGCCCAAGAATGGTATAACGGTCAACCCACCCTGGAAACACATTTTCGCGTCACTGAGCCCCACAAGCCTCGCCGGGCATTGACGGACAATGAGCGATGACTTGGTCTGTTCACACTGGGGACCTGAATGCCTGGGGTTCTGCAGCAAATTTCCCTGGGAGCTGACTTGAATGCCTCCTTTTGAATTTTGACCATGAAGGGTGTGTTGCCAAGAATCCATCACTGTGGACCCCATTAAGCAAACAGCGAGCCACAGAAAGCTTGACTCATGTGGTATGCAGAGCTGAGTAAGCTCAGATGCACTTTCCCCTAATCCCTCCGGCAGTTCTGAAGTCCATTTTTGATGTACATCTGCAGATGCCAAGTTGAACCATTCAGGACCTCATGTTCAGACAGAAATTTCAGGCTTTCTTTGAGAGTCAGACCTCAAGAGCCTTGGGCCAAATGCCAAATACTTTTTATTTTAGCTCCTAAAAATGAAGATGCTGTTAAGCTCCCTCCCTGACGGCAGGAGAATGCCTCCACACCAGGGCTTGATTCCCGCTTTGGGGGAGTGACCCCCAAATCTCAGGCCCTAGTACTCCCCAAATCCCAGTCCTGCCTCTCAGATGCTCTGCTTGTGTTTCTTGATGTGACCGTGAACCTGGAGTGTCTGGAGCAGAAAACATCCCCTTTGTCTTCAGAATATGGCCTTTTCACCACGTCTCCTTTTTCTGATAATGACATCTCAGTGGGGACAAACTGCACCTGTGAACTTGCCAGCGGTTTGCTCACATTGCTGGAAGCCTTAAACTCGTGGAAGCAGGTTTTGCGGTTTGTTTTTTTTTTTTAAGGAACACTCCGTGAAGCAGATGTGTATTTTCGGGAGGAAGCTGGAATCTGTCTCTGGGGAAGGACCTTTCATGTCAGGAGAGATTTGAAACTGTAAAGTCCCGAGGATACCTGCCATCATTTTGGGGTAGATTTTGACCAGGGGAAGTTCCCCAAATCCCAATGCTTCCTGATTAGTAACGTATGTCGGGTCTCACCTGCCAGCCCTCCCAGCCACAGAGGGTGGTTAGTTTTTTCTCCCTTTGCTATGCCATTAGATAGGACTGCTTCTGAGAAACATCTGGTCTCAGGAGATGTCCACCTGCTCCAGCACCAGGGTGCCCACAAGAGATGATGACACCAGTCCTGCCCGGAGGTGGGGCTTGCAGGCCTGCACGTGGCTTCATCTCATGCCGAGGATGGATCGTGGGAAGTGGCCTGTGTATGGCAGGGCCACATGGCCGGGATTGTCAGTGTGTCACAGGCACTAGAGAGGGCCGAGTAAGTGGCCCTGTGGCCCCAAGGCCTTGGGGGCCCCACCCCACGTGTGTGATGAAAAGTTTTCTTAAAAAAAAAAAAAAAAAAGAATGTTCCTACTGTTACTCACTTGCAATGCAAAAAGGGAAGTGGATTTCCGGGGAAGACAGGATTTGCTTCTGCCCCTGGGGCTGTGGGGTGTGGGAGCCTGAATTCTGAGGACAGGATGCAGGAACCCCACGTGTAGGAAGGGACCACGGATTGCTGGAATGTGGAGAAGATGGGAGGAGACTGACGGTGGCGTGGCAGGGCCTGGTATGAGCCGCTCGGGGTGAAAGTCCCCTGGGTACTGGGACCTTGGGGGTATAGGTGTAGGCATTCATAAAAGCAACAGATAGAAGTCACAAATACTAGCTGACACGGCTGACATGGAGACATCTTCACGGATGTCCAAGATAAGCATAGGTAACCCATCCCTTAAAGGTCACAAAGTTAATGTATGCCCATGTTTACTAAAAAATAATTAGCCCCCATTTCATAAACCGTAGAAATCACAATCCTCTCTGATCATTATATCAGAAGAATAAAGAATGCTTCAGAATTCCTGTAGTCTGTATTCTGATCAAGAATCAGGCAGCGGATTGTGAAAGGCTTTGTCCAGACTGTTTGTGAACTTAATACACATTAATTAAGAAAACTGACTTTTAATGTGCTCAGTCGTGTCGGACTCTGTGACTCCATGGACTGTAGCCCGAGGCTCCTCTGTCCATGGGATTCTCCAGGCAAGAATACTGGAGTGGGTTGCCATGCCCTTCTCCAGGGGATCTTCCTGACCCGGGGATGGAATTCACATCTCTAGCGTCTCCTGCATTGGCAGGTGGGTTCTTTACCACTGATGCCACCTGGGAATCCCCTAAAATTATTTTAACAGGTTTAAAACGATTATTGTAACCAATTTGAAGTAATTGATTACAACAAGGGATTTCCCTGGTGGTCCAGTGACCACCAGTGGTTAAAAATCTGCCTTCCAATGCAGGGTACGCAGATCTGATCCTTGGTAGGGAAACCAGGATCCTACATGCTGCAGAGCAACTAAACCAGCATGCTGCAGCTGAGACCCGATGCAACCAATAAATAAATATATATTTTTTTAAGTTATTGCAACAGATACCATCTTAAGGCACAAAAAGGCGGCTGGTGGAAGACCCAGGGCTGCAGCCCACAAACAGAGGATAGCCCGGCCAGCTGGGTGGCAGATGACCTTCCCTGGGATTGTCCTTAATGCTAACACGGAGGGACCCCAGGCAGGTACGGTGGGCTCAGAAGACGCTCGAAGCAGATTCAAAGAAAGGATGAGCTGGAGTTCGAGGCTGGGGACACATAGGTCATGTTCCCACCATGACATTCAGTGTCACTTTCCAGCTCTTCAGCAGCTAAACCTTGGAGTCACTGGTCTCTTCTCCTTTCTAGTCACATCCAGCAGCTTCTTCAAAGTCAAAGACTGGTATATTTCACCCAGCACATCTCTACGAGTGACAACTATATGCTAAGCATCTGGGGTGGGGGTCCCTACTTAGTCCTTACAACATCCAGTGTCTCCCTGACTGTCTCCACTGCAGGTAAAGAAAGGAAAAGCACCATGGCGCAACTTCCTGCCGGGATGAAAGCCAGTGCTCTCATTTCTGTCCAGCTTCACCGCTGCCTGAGCATTCCTTCCCATCTGAGTTTTAAACACTCCTGCAACAAATAAGTCTGCAGCAAAGAACCCCAAACCAACTCCTTGCTTTCTGATTTTTCTCCTTTCAGTCTATCCTTGGGCTAGATGAATATTCCAGAAGCACTTAGATTTTGTCACTTCACCGGCCCACCTGTTTGGAATGCATAGGCTCCTTGTTGGTCCTGCTATATCGCCTGGAGCCAGCCTCAACCTGGGTCTTGTTCCAGCTGACAGGGGTGTCCCATAGACCTAATATATCTGGACTCGCCTACCTGTGAGCATTCGCTAGAAATCGCATCCCAGTCCTCTGTCTTTGCTTCAAGTCCATCCGTCACTCAAATCCCACTGTAACCTTTGCTCCTCTGTGAGCACAGGTCTCATCACGTTCCCTCCTGTTTTGCAAACATGTGGGGAGCAGCTCCTTGGGGCCAGGTGCAAGCAGGGAGCCAAAGGCAGAGAGGATGGCTCAGTGTCTACCCTGGGTTGTTCACGGTCACACGGACAAGGCAGGCTTGCAAGAGACACTTGCAGCCAAGTGTGGCGAATGTCACGGTTGGAGAGAACCCAACTGTAGCATCGGGGGTGGGAGGGCAGGAGAGGTGGGGTCAGAGTAAGGGGTCATGATGTCAGGGGGATAAAAATAAAATCCTCCATGTAGGTTTACCAAAGCACAAAGACCCGGAAATCTACGGGGGAGCCAGCTGCCCACCTGTGTGTCCTGGGCATTCAGGCAGCCACAGGCGCTGCCCTGGCCTGAGTTCATGGCCATTTAGAAGCCAAGGACTCTGGACATCGGTCACCCTGCAGAGAAAACTCTGCCAGGACAGGGGTGCCGTGGACCAGGAATGTTTAAGAAAATTCACGGAAAACTCTCCTCCCCACGTTGGCCTTGCTCGAGGAGATCAGGTTCTCTTAACTGGGCAGTGGGCCCAGCAGACCCTCCTCTTAGGGAAGCTGGGAGGATCCCGGGAGCTAACACAGCCCAAGCCTGGCACATGCTGGCATTCAGGAAGCCTTCCAGGGCAGCACTCGGAAGGGGCCTGGCCGGAGCCAGCTATGCTTCTGTGTGTTGGAAAGCCGAGTCAGACCATGGTGTGTCCTGTCTCAGGCCCAAGAGGACACTAAGATTGGACAGAGGTCCTCAAGGCCACGGTGGCCCACATCCTGCTGCATTTCTGAGCGTCCCTCTCACTGCCTCTGCCTGCTCCCTGGCATCCTTGCTCTGTTTTTTTTTTTTTTTTTAAAGAAGACTATTTCTTAAAGTCTTTATATGAACTTGATACAATATTGCTTCTCTTTTGTTTTGGTTTTTTGGCCAGGAGGCATATGAGATCTTAGCTCTCTAACCAGGGGTGGCACCCACACCCCCTGCATTGAAAGCCAGGGAAGTTCTTTCCTTACTCTGTATTGAATAAGCCACTTCGTCTCCTACCTCAGGACCTTTGCACTGGCCAGTCTCTCTGGCTGGAGCGCCCTTCTCATTGGGACCTGCACACTCACTCCCTCAGGCCTGTGTGGTCCTCACACACCCGTCCTTATCAGAGAGCCCCTCCCTGAAATATCCCTCCTCCACTTGCCTGGCTTCACTGGTTTGTTACAGTGGTTATCATCACCTGGTTAAATTCATCTGTTTATCTTTTACTTCCTCTTTCTCTCACCAGAATGTGAGCTGCATCCTGCAAAGAGTTTATTGCTTTTGATTAAAGTCTTGTTCACAACTCCTATAACAGGGCTCATTTGCTTAACAAATATTTGCTGAATGACTTCATAAACCTATTTATTGTGTTGGCCAGAAAATTCATTTGAGTTTTCTGCAACATCTCATGGAAAAACCCAAATAAACTTCTGAGATGACACAATATTTATATACAAGAATATCAACAGCTTGCCTCTATATCAACATATATGTCCCAAACTATGTGTGAGTGCCAGGTCCTTTGTGGGCACTGGAGAGATGAACAAAGCCCTCACTGGTCCCATAAACAGCTCTTGGTCTGGCTGAGGACAAAGACAGACACACACCTGGGGACTATCCTTTGCAGAATGCAAAGTGGCAATGAAGTGCCAAAGTTCCGTCTGAGTGTCAAGACTGAAAGGATTTAATCTGCTCAACGGAGAGCTGGGAAAATTCATGGCAGAGGGATATTTGAGCTGGGTTTTGATAGATGAATAGGAGTTTGGATGGCAGGCAAGCTGAGAAAAACACTGTAGATGAAAGGACCCACATGCATATCATAAACGCCTAGGTACACAGATGTATTTGTGGAAGACTCGCTTGGAACTTGGAGTCAGAAAACCCAATTCTAACCCTTACCTCTGTTCTACCCCATTTACTTATTCTTTCTGTGAGATCTCATAGGTCCTACCCTGGGGGCAGGCCCTGTGCAGGTGGCCTTTAGGGAAAGGCTCTTGGTTTGAGCAGAGAAGGAAATTAAACAGTTTTAGAGGGACTTCCCTGGTAGTAGAGTAGATGGGAGTCTGCTTGCCAGTGCAGGGTACACGGGTTCGAGCCCTGCTCTGGGAGGATCCCACATGCCTCAGAGCAGCTGGGCCCATGGGCCACAACTGTTGAGTCTGTGCTCTGGAGCCTGGGAACTGCAACTGCTGAGACCACGTGCTGCAGCTACCGAAGCCCGAGCGCCGAGGGCCCACGCTCCGCAACGAGAGAGGCCACTGCGATGAGAGGCCTGCGCACCGCAGCCAGAGAGCGGTCCCTGTTCACTGCAACTAGCGAAAAGCCACACATGACCGCTGAGATCCAGCACAACCAAAACCAAATAAATAATACAAGAAATCAGCTTTAGATCTGAGAGAGCGGATACAGAGGGGGAGGCTGTCCACTTGCCAGACTCCCAGAAGAGAACTGGGGACCCAGACTGTCCTGGGCACGCTCTGACCCTTGGTTTCTTCATCTGAGAAGGTGCCTTGACTACTTTGAGAGCCGTCCTAAAGATCACACATGTGCGTGAAAACTGTCAATATCACATTATATAGATGTTCACAGGATAAGATGAATGCGTGTATGTTGACGTAGCGTTTCCCAGTTTTATGACTTTTCTCTGTGTAATCTTTGGGGAAGGGCCAGTCAAGCTAGATGCCTAACTGATCCACATGCATTGCAAAAATGGGGGCATGAAGTATCAGGTTGGCCAAAATTTAGGGAGGTTTTTCCATAAGATGTTCCCTAATGAACATTTTGACCAAGCCAATACATTTCTTTTCCTTAAAAACCCTGGAGTAGGAAATGGCAACCCACTCCAGTATTCTCGCCTGGAAAATTTCATGGACAGAGTAGCCTGGTGGGCTACAGTCCTTGGGGTTGCAGAGTGGGACATGACTGAGCACACTTCCACATTTATTCCTTAAAAATCAGGAGTTCTCTTCTGTTTTTAATGGAGACAGAGTTGATGTTGTGAGTGTTTATCTTTAACATAGATCATGTTGGTCCCCCTAACTGGGGATGCTTCACTGTGCTGCAAAACTCTGTGTACAGGCGAACTGAATGCTAAAGAGAATTTTCACCTTTTCTGCAAGGCTCAGGGTTATCCTTGACAGACTAGCAGACAAAGAAAACCACTTGTGATTGTAACTGTGGAAAGTTCTAGAAAGAAACAGCTCAGGATGTGGTGTTCCACAAAACAGAGAAAGTGTGAGGGTTCGTACTGAGGGAGGTCAGGGAGGCAGGGGGAAGACTGAGAGAAAGAAGAGAAAGCAATTGTAGAATCGGAGGAGCTCAGTGTGGGCAGAGGGAATGGCATAAGCAAAGGTCCTGAGGCTGCAACAGCCTGATGTGCGTGAAGAGCTGAGGAAGCAAGAGTAGAAATTGAACCGCTGGAGAGGAGGTGAACAGTGGCAGGGCCAGCCGAGACAGAGCCTGGCACAACAGCTGATAGAGTTCAGAGTTTCCCAGGTCTATGGCATTGCAGGTTGCAGGGGGTCCAAGGGAGCAGGACCTGCGAAAGTGAAAGGAAGGAAGAAGGATTGAACAAAGGGAGAAGTGAGCTACCGGGAGTCTTAAGAGAAGCCTCCACAGACCCGTGAAAATTCCTGGATGGGATGACCCTTCAGAGCTCTCTGAGTTGGGGGAGGAGGACTGGGGTTCCCTCCTTCTCTCAGCCATTAGATGAAGGATTCCCTGGAAGATGGCTGATCTTGGGTGAAGAAGGGCTTTAACTGAGCAGCATCTCAGAAGCTGGAGTAGCAGCTCCTTCATTCCTTAAGGAGTGTCAGGATGGCACATTCCCCAGAAACAAGAAGCCACCAAAGGGTTTTAAACATTTGGAAAGGTCACCCTAGCTCCTGTGTGGCTGGAAGGGTTTCAGGCTGGAAGAGGAACCAGAGGTGAGGATAAATTGTTTGGAGGTAGAACCAGGAGAACCTGGTGAATGAGGAGGAGGGAAGCATCAGAGATTTTTCTAGGGGTGATGGCAACCCACTCCAGTACTCTTGCCTGGAAAATCCCATGGATGGAGGAGCCTGGTGGGCTGCAGTCCCTGGGATCACTAAGAGTCGGACATGACTGAGTGACTTCACTTTCACTTTTCACTTTCATGCATTGGAGAAGGAAATGGCAACCCACTCCAGTATTCTTGCCTGGAGAATCCCAGGGACAGGGGAGCCTGGTGGGCTGCCGTCTATGGGGTTGCACAGAGTCGGACACAACTGAAGTGACTCAGCAGCAGCAGCAGCAGGCTGGGTAGCACCATTTGTGTAGACGGGGAAGATGAAGGCAGGAATATGGTTCTTACAGAGAGTCAAAAGGCTGGTTTTGGACTTAAGTTGAAAGTGAAAGTGTTAGTGGCTCAGTCGTGTCTGACTCTTCGCAACCCCATGGACTGCAGCTTGCCAGGCTTCCTTGTCCTTCACTATCTCCTTGACTTTGCTCAAACTCATGCCATTGAGTCAGTGATGCCATCCAACCATCTCATCCTCTGTTACCCCCTTCTCCTCCTGACCTCAATCTTTCCCAGCATCAGGGTCTTTTCCAATGAGTACATAAATAATAGCATCAAAATAGCTTAAATGTTGAAAAGGGAGCCCTGGAGCTATAGGAAAAAACGGAGGTCAGTACTGAGTGGAAGAGGAAGAATTTGGGCAACTAATGGGGAGGGGGAGGTGGGCATCAAAGGAGAGTTTCTCTTCTTCCGTGATGGATCTGAAGGGAGAGGGTCTGACTACCTTGAAGGCCATTCAGTAGTCAAGATGTCAGCGGTCTCATTGCTTTTTCTTCCTCTAAGGGGACCAGTACTTTGTGAAAGGATCTGATTCTAAAGCAAGACCCCAGTCCTTGAGGTCTGGTGGGGAAGTCTGGGTGGGCACATCTGGCCAAAGTGTCACCTTGAAGGGGTTTCAATCCCAGCTCCATCCCTGTTGAACTGGGTGAACTTGGGTTATTTCCTATACCACCTCCTGGGGCCTCAGTCTCTTTATTTTTTCTGGATTTTTAAAACCATTTTTAAAAATTAAAGTATAACTAATTTACAATATTGTGTTAGTTTTAAGTGTACAGTAAAGTGATTCAGTTTTATCATATATATCATATGTATATGATTCAGGTATATACAATTATTTTTTAGATTCTTTTCCATTATAGGTTATTATAAGATATTGAATATAGTTCCCTGTGCTCTACAGTAGGCCCTTGTTGTTTATCTATTTTATATACAGTAGAGGGATGTATAATCCAAAGCTGCTAGTTTATTGACCCCCTCGCCTGCCTTGGAGCCTCAGTCTCTTAATCTGTGAAGTCGGCCCCTTCTCCAAGTTTGGGGATCACAGGAGATGATGGTGACACAGTGGCCCTTGACCAGGAGCTGGCGGGAGCGGCTCTGGTTTTGTCATTAGCCTGTCGCATGGGCTAGTGGTAGCTTGAGAACAGGAGGGCTTTGTAAGGTCCACCATCTCCGCCAGGACTTGGGGGAGGAGCTGGCAGGGGTGCCCGGCTGCCCACTGAGTGGGCCGTGCAGTGACTCAGCGTGCAGGGAGGTGTTCAGAGGAGCCTCAGAGCTCGTCTTGGGCCATCTTTCAGGCTTGTTGATAAACAACCTCCCACCAGTGTGGGCTTGCCACAGAGCTGCCTGGAAGCTGGGAGCCAGGCCCTGTGGCCGCTTCTTAACCTGGGCTAAGGCTCCTGGAATCGCCTGCCTTTTGAGGAAGGAGGAGAGAAATGGGGCAGTCCCGATGCTGGGTCACAGAGACGGGGTGTCAAGGCTTATGGCACACATGCTCTGGGGTCTGGGCCAGCCCCCAGCATGCTACAGTACCTTGAGGGAGGCCTCCGTGTCTTCCCCGTAAAGACATCTCTCAAATTCTGTGAGATGTTGCATCCCATTCGTTCTTAGGAAACTTCTATCACCAACTAGCACCGCTGGCCTGAGGGAAACCTGGAGAGTGTCTGCTTCTGGCCTCCGATGCTGGGGGAAGGGCTTTGTGTCGACTGGGACCAGCATCTCTATGGTGAGCACTCGCTCAGCGCTGTGGAAACACCTGCACTGGTCTCCTGCAGCGGCTGGAGTGAGGCACCACGTGCGGGGAGGCTTAAGAGCAGGAATTTATTCTCTTGCGGGGCAGGAGGCCAGAAGTCCACAGTCAAGGCGTCGGCAGGCTTGGTTCCTCCTGGAGGGTTGGAGGGGAAGTCTGTCCTCTGCCTCTGCCTGGCTTCTGGTGGCAGTCCTGCCATCCCATCGCTCCGGTCTCGGCTTCCAGCCTCTCCGTCTCTGTGTCTCTGTGGACCCTCTGCTCTCCTCATCAGGACTCTGTTCATCGGATCTAGGACCCATCCTCACCCCGTCTGAGAGTGAAAGTGTAAAGTGTTAGTCGCTCAGTCCTGTCCAACTCTTTGCAACCCCATGGACTGCAGCCTGCCAGGCTTCTCTGTCCATGGAATTTTCCAGGCAAGAACACTGGAGTGGGTTGCCATTTCCTTCTCCAGGGGATCTTTCTGACCCAGCGATCAAACCTGGGTTTCCCACATTGCAGGCAGATTCTTTACCATCTGAGCCACCAGGGAAGGGTCTTCCACAAAGACCTTATCCCCCAGGAAGGTAATATCTAAAGTTCCAAGTGGATGTGACTCTGGGGAAGGAAGGAGACACTATTAAACTCACTAGAGCACCTTTACCTCACTTAACCTTCACAACACCCGAATCCTCATTTTGTAGGCAAAAGCCTCCAGAAACTCAGATAAGTTAACTGATTTTCTCCAAACCCTCACGTCAAGAAGTCACAGGGCTGATGCATGGCTAAGGGCCCTGACTCCAAGTCCAGAGCGGTCTCTGCCAAGTTGGGGCCTCCCTTTACAGTTTCCAAAGCCTCCTTTCTGGAGTCAGTAGCTCTGCATGACATAGGTATACTTATTGTACTATCTGCCCACTTCACAGATGAGAAAACCGAGGTCAAAGGTCAGTGTGGGGGAAATGAGTTGCGTGGTTTGCCAGGATCACACGGTGAATAGGTGGCATGGCAGGGACTCGAGGCCTGGCCTGCACGGTTCTTCCCCTACAATCCAACATTATATCTCCGTGTAGGCTCGGTAAAAGAAGCCAGGCGCAAAAGGCACACAGTGTGTGATTCCAGCTCCATGAAATGTCCAGAACTGACAAGTCTAGAGACAGAGAGAAAATCAGTGGCTTCCAGAGGTGGTAGGGAGGAAGTGACTACTAATGGATGTGGAGGGAGGAAGGCAATCTGGAATTAGAGGGCAATGATGGTTACACAACCCTGTGAATTCACTAAAAGCCACTGGAATGAACAAGGCATGGAAATCTTATCTCAGTAAATACCTCATTGTACGGTGTCAACCGCCTGCCTCTGGGGAGGCGATTCTGCAGGAAGCAAGAATTCACAAGCCCCAGAAGATACAAAGTCTGTTTACTGGGGCAGAAACAGCCCAAGCTGAGGCTCGGATACCCTTCATGCATGAAGTCACCTCCAGAGCCTCCTCTGTGACAGAATTTGCATCCACCTGCCAAGTCACAAACACACCAAGAGCAGGTGGGCTTCTGAGCACCTTCCTGAAGAACCACGTGGCCTGAGCAGGTTATTTCCTGTTTCCACATCCTGAACCAGCAGTGGGACAGGCACCTGCCTACCTGAGTGGTCATGGGGGTCAAGTCTAAAAAGAGCTCAGCAATGGATAAACCACAAGGTCCTATTGTACCACACAAGGAACTATATTTGATATCCTGTAGTTAACCACAGCAGCAAAGAAAAAAGTAAATAAGGGCTCAGTAGAGGTGAGATATTTGCATGGGGCCCCTTGAACCTCAGCCAAAACCCCACAAACCAACCATTAAGCTTTCAGCCATGGATATTGCTAAACTGTGACCTGCTTGCTCAACTCGGACCCCTACATCCTCCCCGGGCTTGGCCAGAGGTCAGGGCTGTGTGAGGCTCTGCAGCATGCTCGGGGATGGAGGAACTAGGAAGTGATGGAATGTGTTACGGGAGTCCACAGATGGAGTCTGCACCTCCGAATCCTAAGTGGCCTCATCACTGCTGGGAGCCGGCATCACCAGCACTAGTTCCCATCACGGTGCCTGGCAGGTGACAGACAGTCTGAAACTCCAGGCACTGGGCCCTCACCCTCTCTGGCCAGGGAAGACTCAGGAGCTGGATCTATTGCTTCTGAGTCCACCAGACACCCACCTGGACTTCTCCCCAGTGCATCAGCTCTCTGGGGGCCAAGAAGGGTCAGATGAGAGCCGCTCTTGCTACCTGGCTGGGAGCAGAGGGAGGTGGGAGGGAGGCTTTCTGACCCTGTTTCTACCTGCTCAGAACCCTGTTCAGACCCCCAGATCCCAGACTTTCTTGAGTCACGCCCCATCTGTGAACAAAGTCCCTTGATAAGTGAACGCCCTGGCACACTTGTGGGCAGCTTTCTCCAAGCTCAAGGTCCTAATGGGGTCCAGGCAGGGAGGGAAGTGTGGGCACCAGAGGGGGAATGGAATACCTGCCAGACACTTGTGTCCAACATGGATTGAGGGTAGGGAATGAGCCAGGGCCTGAGGAGAGGGAAAGAGGCAAGCCAGGGGCCAGCTAACGAAGGGTCTTGTGAGCCACGTGTTAGAAGTGGAACTTTATCCCAAGAGTGTTGGGACACTACCTCAACATGAATCAGCCATAGGTGTACATACGTCCCCTTCCTCTGGCACCTCCCTCCCATCTCCCTCCCCATCACACCCCTCTAGGTTGATACAGAGCCCCTGTTTGAGTTCCCTGAGACCTACAGCAAATTCCCGTTGGCTGTCTATTTTACAACGTAATGTAAGTTTTCATGTTACTCTCTCCATACATCTCACCCACTCCTCCCCTCTCCCTGTGTCCACAAGACTGTTCACTATGTCTGTTTCTCCACTGCCGCCCTGCAAATAAAGTCCTCAGTGCCATCTTTCTAGATTCCGTATATATGCATTAGTATATGACTATGCCAAAGCCTTTGACTGTGTGGATCACAATAAACTGTGGAAAATTCTTTAAGAGATGAGAATACCAGACCAGCTGACCTGCCTCTTGAGAAACTTGTATGCTGGTCAGGAAGCAACAGTTAGAACTGGACGTGGAACAACAGACTGGTTCCAAATAGGAAAAGGAGTACGTCAAGGCTGTATATTGTTACCCTGCTTATTTAACTTATATGCAGAGTACACCATGAGAAATGCTGGGCTGCAAGAAGCACAAGCTGGAATCAAGATTGCCGGGAGAAATATCAGTAACCTCAGATATGCAGATGACACTACCCTTATGGCAGAAAGTGAAGAGGAACTAAAGAGCCTCTTGATGAAAGTGAAAGAGGAGAGTGAAAAGTTTGGCTTAAAGCTCAACATTCAGAAAACGAAGATCATGGCATCTGGTCCTATCACTTCATGGGAAATAGAAGGAGAAACAGTGGAAACAGTGTCAGACTTTATTTTTTGGGGCTCCAAAATCACTGCAGATGGTGATTGCAGCCATGAAATTAAAAGATGCTTACTCCTTGGAAGGAAAGTTATGACCAACCTAAATAGCATATTGAAAAGCAGAGACATTACTTTGCCAACAAAGGTCCGTCTAGCCAAGGCTATGGTTTTTCCAGTGGTCATGTATGGATGTGAGAGTTGGACTGTGAAGAAGGCTGAGCGCAGAAGAATTGATGCTTTTGAACTGTGGTATTGGAGAAGACTCTTGAGAGTCCCTTGGACTGCAAGGAGATCCAACCAGTCCATTCTAAAGGAGATTAGTCCTGGGTGTTCTTTGGAGGACTGATGCTAAAGCTGAAACTCCAGTACTTTGGCCACTTCATGCACAGAGTTGACTCATTGGAAAAGACTCTGATGCTGGGAAGGATTGGGGGCAGGAGGAGAAGGGGACAACAGAGGATGATATGGCTGGATGGCATCACTGACTCATTTTTGGGGCTCCAAAATCACTGCAGATGGTGATTGCAGCCATGAAATTAAAAGATGCTTACTCCTTGGAAGGAAAGTTATGACCAACCTAAATAGCATATTGAAAAGCAGAGACATTACTTTGCCAACAAAGGTCCGTCTAGCCAAGGCTATGGTTTTTCCAGTGGTCATGTATGGATGTGAGAGTTGGACTGTGAAGAAGGCTGAGCGCAGAAGAATTGATGCTTTTGAACTGTGGTATTGGAGAAGACTCTTGAGAGTCCCTTGGACTGCAAGGAGATCCAACCAGTCCATTCTAAAGGAGATTAGTCCTGGGTGTTCTTTGGAGGACTGATGCTAAAGCTGAAACTCCAGTACTTTGGCCACTTCATGCACAGAGTTGACTCATTGGAAAAGACTCTGATGCTGGGAAGGATTGGGGGCAGGAGGAGAAGGGGACAACAGAGGATGATATGGCTGGATGGCATCACTGACTCGATGGATATGAGTTTGGGTGAACTCTGGGAGTTGGTGATGGACAGGGAGGCCTGGCGTGCTGCGATTCATGGAGTCGCAAAGAGTCGGACACGACTGAGCGACTGCACTGAACTGAACTGACATTTATCTTTCTCTTCCTGACTTCACTCTATAATAGGCTCTAGGTTCAAGAACTGACTCAAATGTGTTCCTTTTTGTGGCTGAGGAAGATTCCATCGTGTGTATGTACCACCACTTCTTTATCCATTCATCTGTTGATGATGTCTAAGTCGTTTCCATGTCCTAACTATTGTCAATAATGCTGCAGTGAATGTTGGGATACATGTGTCTTTTCACTTCGGGTTTCCTCAGAGTATATGCCTAGGAGTGAGATTGCTGGGTCATCTGGTGGTTTTATTCCTAGTTTTTAAGGGATCTCCATTCCGTCCTCCATAGTGGCTGTTATCAATTTACTTTCTCACCAACAGTGCAAGAAGGTTCCCACACCCTCTCCAGCATTTATTGTTTGTAGAATTTTGTTGATGGCCATTATGAATGGTGTGAAGTGATATCTCATCACAGTTTTGATTTGCTTTTCTCTAATAATGAGTGATATTGAGCGTCTTTTCACATATTTGTTAACTATCTGTATGTCTTCTATGGAGAAATGTCTGTTTAGGTCTTTTTTCCCACGTTTTGATTTGGTTGTTTGTTCTTTTGGTATTGAGTTATATGAGCTGCTTATGTATTTTGAAACTTAACTATTTGTGAGTTGTTTCATTTGCTATTATTTTCTCTGATTCTGAGGGTTGTCTTTTCACCTTGTGTACAGTTTCCTTTGTTGTGTGTCGGGAGTTGCTTTAGGCATTACTGACAAAATGGAGACACGGCTCCAACCCCCTCTCCTCATCCCACAGCACGGTGCTGGGATGAAAGAGTTAGGTTTTGTGATTCTGACTTGTTCTTTCCTTTCTTCGGTTGAGTTGGCTGGAAAGAATGTTAAGGTGGCTTATTGTTCTTGAGAGAAGCATGAGAAAGCACAAAGCCTTCTGCAGTTCTGCCCAGAAAATAATCTATAAAGTAACCATTGACATTTGTTCAATGATTTTTACAAAGAATGTCCCAGGATGAGCATGTAGGCCGCAGCTTGAGGCCATGGGAAGGATTGTTACCTGAAACCTGTTTGTGAGGGAAATGTTTATGGCAAAGGAAGTTTGCTGAGTTTGGGCTTCCCTGGTGGCTCAGAGGTTAAAGCGTCTGCCTCCAATGCGGGAGACCCGGGTTCGATCCCTGGGCTGGGAAGATCCTCTGGAGAAGGAAATGGCAATCCACTCTAGTATTCTTGCCTGGAGAATCCCATGGACTGAGAAGCCCAGTAGGTTACAGTCCACGGGGTCGCAAAGAGTCGGACACGACTGAGTGACTTCACCACCAGGGTTTAGAAATAATTAAGAATAGTTAGAAGCCTTTTTAGGAGATAGTGAGCTTAGGATAGTAGGGGCAAGCAGGATTTAGAAAGATAAGAAATAAACTGAGGAATGTGGTATGCAGCCCAGACATAGGCAAGAGTTACAATGTAATCACAAGGAAACAGGATTCTGAGAGAATAGCTGGAGCAGGAACTCTGTTTGAAGGGCAACAAGGAGACAATAAACCTGGGTGAGGGGAAACTGAAAATGTCAAACCTCTGACCTAATGCTTTTGTCAAAGTATAAAAGAAGACCTGATGCTTGAAATAAACATGTAGTCCCGCACCTCCAGTCAGAGGCTACATCATTCTTCGCTGACACCGCTCAACCCTTCAGGCTGACTCCCTGGCTGCTGGGGCTGGACTCTGGCAGCTGTGAAAATGCTTTTAAGTTTAATCAAGTCTCACTTGTTTACTTTTCTTTTTACTTCCATTACTCTAGGAGGTGGGTGATAGAGGATCTTGCTTTATGTCATCACGTTCTAAACATTCTTCTTTACGTGTATAGCCTCCCTATCATCATCTTTGCCTTCTTAAAAGATGTCAATGGCTGCAGGGTGGAAAATAAGAATTGGGAGATGGTGGGATGGCAGTGATTAATGTCAGAGTTGGGGAGACCAATAAGAGATGATGGTTAGACATAGAAAGAAACAGATAGATCCAGGAAACACTTGGGGGGAATCTAAAAAGGTACCAATTCACGAGGTGGAAGGAATAACAGAGATGGTTGTTCTTCTTTACCATGAACCCCAGGTTTCTAGCAGAGATGGATGGATGAAGAGATGGAGCAGTGGCATTTCTGTAGACGCAGAAATCATTAATGAATGACTGAATACATGAATAATGAAGGGGTCTCAAAATGGAGTGGGTGATGAGTTCCCCATCACTGTGAGAATGCAAGCAGTGGTTAGACAACTGTTTGATCTAGACCTCACCAAATGGAAATCAAATGGAAGATACCTAACAGATACATATCAATGCACAAATGAATTGCTGTCATCCTTATGATTTTTGAGAGCCCATGGACTGTAGCCCACCAGACTCCTCTGTCCATGGAATTCTCCAGACAAGAACACTGGAGTGGATAACCAGTCCCTTCCTCAGGGGATCTTCCCAACTCAGGGATTGAACCCGTGTCTCCTGCATTGCAGGAAGATTCTTTACCATCTGAGCCACCTGGACAATTTCATGGACAGAGGACCCTGGCAGGCTACAGTCTATGAGGTTGCAAAGAGTCACACATGACTGAGTGACTAATACTTTCACGTTTTCACTTTTACTTATGATTCTAGGACCTCATGGGGCCTCATGGGCACTTGATGGGAGCTTATTGAGTCACCAATGTGGGATGGGAGAAAATATTCAAACGGTTGAAATTTCTTAAATTTCTACTTAGGTATGTTCAAGAGTGTACATTTTAATACCTGTTAATAAGTGTACATATTGGGTAAAAATAATCAAAATTGTTTTTACTTATATGGATATGCAATTACAATGGTTTGGACACCACTAATTTATAGCACAGAGCCTTTAAGTAGGTTGTGTGGAAATAAATGGAACCCGTGCACCCAAGGCTTCTAACTGCCTATGTCAGTGTCTGTGACAAGATTCAGAGTTTTGGGAGTTGTAACAAATGAAAGAACTACACAAAAATGCCTCATCCCTTTATTATTTTGGGCAGAAAAGGCACACGTACACCATTCACCCATTCTCCTCATTTGTGAAATAATCCCTCTTCATACTGTGATAGCTCTTTGGGTCTTTCACAGGACAGATGTTCTTTATCACAGTATCAACACAACCCACAGGGCAGCTCGCCTCCCACAGACAAATTACTCCTCTGCCCATGGGTGGACCCTAAATGGCCATTAGGAGCCCAGAGCTCTGCCGGCAGGAGACCCTCAGAACATACACAATTGCTGACGAGTGAGTTCCTCACACCCCAAAGCCCAGCCCAGCCTCCTTTTGTGAAACTCCACTCTCATTATGCATGCGGTTTGAGTGAAAGTTGCTCAGTTGTGTCTGACTCTTTGCGACCCCATGGACTATAGAGTCCATGGAATTCTCCAGGCCAGAATACTGGAGTGGGTGGCCTTTCCCTTCTCCAGGGGATTTTCCCAACCCAGCGATCGAACCCAGGTCTCCCGCATTGCGGGCAGATGCTTTACCACCTGAGCCACAAGGGAAGCCCAAGAATACTAGAGTGGGCAGCCTACCCCTTCTCCAGGAATCGGATCGGAGTCTCCTGCATTGCAGGCAGATTCTTTACCAACACACCCACACATGGTTTCACTTCATTCTAATATGAAACAGTTTGTACTTCTTACCTCACCTGTTTTCTTTCTCTGGCTATGAGTGCGTATGTTTATTTGGGCAGAGGGGTTTGCATGGTAGAAAACAAAGGCTGGGATGGAAGATGCTTTACCACCTGAGCCACAAGGGAAGCCCAAGAATACTAGAGTGGGCAGCCTACCCCTTCTCCAGGAATCGGATCGGAGTCTCCTGCATTGCAGGCAGATTCTTTACCAACACACCCACACATGGTTTCACTTCATTCTAATATGAAACAGTTTGTACTTCTTACCTCACCTGTTTTCTTTCTCTGGCTATGAGTGCGTATGTTTATTTGGGCAGAGGGGTTTGCATGGTAGAAAACAAAGGCTGGGATGGGGAATAAATCTTTTTGTGACCCCTTTTCTTTTAAAATCCAGAGCTGGATTGGTCAGGATTTATGGGCTCTTTTCTATCCCAATCCTGCTGGCCCTGGGGAGGATAAAACCTCCCCAGGGAGAGCCCACGAACGAATCACCCATCTGCTGATCCAGTGAGTGCTTCCAGGCTGCTGCCTACGTTACCAGAAGCTCCTAAACTCCATTGCTATTGAGCACCCATCCCTGTCTTGACTGTAAGAGCTTGATGTTGGCGTCCGGATGGTCTGTTCTCCGAGAGGGCCGGCCTCAGGAGGCAGATTATAAAACGTGTAAAAAAGAAGAAAGGAATTCTCCCTGGAGGACCTGGGGCTTGGGGCCAGGCGCCTGTCCATTAGGGGCCAAGGATACTGGTCCATTTTCCTCCCGTCTGACACCTGGTACCCGCCCTCCGCCCCGCCCATCGCAGCCTGCCACGCCCTTCGCCACCTTGCCCCTCCCACAGGAGGCAGGGCCGCAGCCCCTCTGCAGTTGCTTCTTTGGGTGAATGAGCCGGTGGAGGTGGGATGGGGAGGGTGTTCTCCCGCCTCCATGGAAGGGGTGACCTTTCCTGAAAATGCTTGTGCGTGCGTGCGTGCGTGTGTGTGCGCGCGCGCGTAGGCGCGTGCAAATTGATGGGAAGGGCAGGTGGTGGAAGGGAGCTGAACATCGGAGCACTTAGCATGTGTCAGACACTAATGCGTGTTTTCTACAACCCTTAGCTTCAATACCGATTCTCTTCTACAGACCTTTTGCTGAACTTGTCTTGCTCCTTAGAATAAATTTATTCCCATTCTGCGGGCGTAATAATGCCTCACATTTACATAGCACCTTTCATTTGTCAAAGTACTTCTGTGCCTATTACCTCCTTTAATCCCCACAACAGCCTCGTGTTACCGGGAGGAAACCGAGGCGGGGACACGGCCACGTGCCGCCAGTTATCCTCTGAGCTGGGTCGCCTGACTCCTCCTTCCTGCCCTGTCCACAGTGCCTGGCTTGACCGCGTCTAGAACAGCCTTGCGGTGGCTGCTGAATCATCGCGAGTCTGCAAGTTCCTTCAGGACAGATTATTTTCTTTTTTCTTGCCCACAGGGTTCCACGCTCCGTGTAGAGCAAATGCTGGGTAAGTACTTATTGGGTTCGTCTTTGGCACAGACCACTTGTCTTTCTGCAAGGGGAACGAGAGTCCTGGTCTCTGGGCTCTCACCACGGGTCACTCAGAGTTTAACCTTCGCTGACCTGAGGAATCATCCTCCAAAGTCCTGGCTGAGTGGATTCAAGAAACCCAAGACTGCACGTCAGCCAGCGTGGGCGGCCCTCTCAGCGGCTGCCCCAAAGCTGGGTGGCGTTTCTGGAGAACTGAGCTGTCGTGCTTCGGCAGAGTGACACACCACGTGGGAGGGGAGCTCAGCCACTCCTGTCCCTGTCCCCAGGCTCCTCTGCTCCTCGGGAAGCAGCAGACGGGCCCAGGCGTGGAAGCCAGTAAGAAGGATAATACTGTCATTATTTCTGGGGCCCTTGGCTGTGCACCTTCCAACCTCGCAGCCCAGTTCACCACAGCTTGGGCGGGGCAGGAATTTACTGGAGACACCGACCCAATGCCCAAGGTCACAACTGGGATGCCTTCCTTCCTCCTGGGGGCGCATCCCGAGAGCCGCCGTCCATCCGTCCTCACACGCATGGGTAGCCCCGGTGCCGTCTGCTCGCCGGCTGCTCCCCCCCCGCTACTGCAGCTTGTGAATGTGGCGTTCCACGGAGATGGAGGTCCGCAGCGTGCCCATGGAGTTCTCCGCCTGGCTGGGCTCCGCCGACCCGCAGCCGCCTGGCCGGCACAGCCGCGCATACACCTCCCGCGACTTCTTGCGGAAGCGCTTGCCCACGATCACGTACACCAGCGGGTTGAGGCAGCTGTTGCTGTAAGCCACGAAGGACGCGATCTGCGTGAAGACGTCGATCTTCACCTCCCAGCAGCCCGAGAGGACCTGGAGGCGCCACAGCGTGTCCAGGAAGGTGCTGATCTGGAAGGGCAGCCAACAGACGACGAACAGCAGCAGGACGGCCAGGACCAGCAGCGTGGCCTTCCTCTCCGTCTGCATCTCCTTGAATTTCTGCATCTCGTTGTGACGCAGCACCTGCATGATCTGCACGGTGCAGAAGGTGATGACGCTCAGGGGCAGCAGGAAGCCCACTGAGTTCAGCAGGATGTTGGTGAAGACCTCCCAGCTGCGGGACGGGTAGTTGATGACGCAGGCAGTGACATTGTGGCCCTCCTCGTTGTACTCTTGCATGGTGCGGAAGGCCAGCATGGGTGAGCTCAGAAGCAGCGCGCAGCCCCAGATCACCAGGCTGTAGACCTTGGCCCAGCGCACCCCGCGCATCCGGCCCATGGACATGGTCTTCACCAGGGCCAGGTAGCGGTCGATGCTCACCAGCATGAGGAAGCAGATGCTGCTGTAGAGGTTCATGTAGAGCACGGTGTTCACCACGCGGCAGAGGGCTTCCCCAAAGAGCCAGTCGAAGTTGTTGGCGATGGTGATGGCCCAGAAGGGCAGCCCGCAGGCCAGGATCAGGTCTGCGACGGCTAGGTTGCCCAGGTAGATCTCCGCCACCGTGCAGCTGCTCTTGTGCAGACAGAAGACACTGAGGACGAAGGTGTTTTCCAGGGTGGCGAGCAGGAAGAGGATCCAGAGGAAGGGGGGCTGGATGGTGTTGAGCAGTTCCACAAGTTGGACTGGAAGCAGCTGCCGCTCTCGGGCAGGGTCCTGTTGAGAGCAGGTTCAAGGACCTGGGAGGTGAGGTTGAACATTTCAGCACTGCAAGAAAGTGGAAAAGAGGCAGTTACACCTCGGGGTGACGGGAGGAAGGAGTAGCAACTGGTGCAGAGGGCAAAGAGGTGCGTCCAGTTAGGGGTGGAACTCAGGCCCTTGCTGTGCCGTGTTCACAGATAGTCCGGGTGCACCCGAGTCCCTGCGGGCCTTGGAAAGGTGCCTGTGCTCCTTGCACTTAAACTGAGAGCTTGTGTTCTTGGCCTCCAGGCTCCGCTGGGAGGTTTCCTTGGCCAGCATCCATCACCCATATGAACAAGCGTGAGTCTTAGATGCTGGTGCTCCTGGAAGCTTCCGTGGTGGGAGGACCCACAGCACATTCCTTCCTTATCACAGGGACTCCTCCTAAGGGCGCTGGTCTCTTTCAGCCTCTTGTGGCCTGGCTGTGAGTGAGCATTAATTAGAAGAGAAAAGTGGTATCATCCCAGACAGGGGGATTCCAGCCTGGCTCCGAGACCACAGCCCATTTGCCCATGCCCTCTCTCTTCCTGGCAGAGGGTAGCTGTCAAGCTTCCCTACCTTCCATCAGCATAGCACTGATGATGAACTGAGGTTGCCTGACGGAAAGGGAGGGTGCGGCCTTTGGCGTCAGAGAGTCCTCTGGGTTCAGTCCTGACTCATTCATTAGCTGTGTGACCTTGAGTAAGTTAACTAACCTCTCTGGATTGTAATGGTCTACTTCATAAACTAGGAATAACAAAATCTTCTTGGCATTGTGGTGAGGATCTGAGATAAAGTACAGAAAGTCCCAAGCACTGCACTCGGTTCAATAAACAAGAATAATTACTTTTTTGTGTGTGTGTGGACTTATTAAAATAAACAGTGTCAAACTCGAGCACCACTCTTGGTTCTCTGTCTTTTTTTAAGATTTTTTTGATGTGGACCATTTTTAAAGTCTTTACTAATTTGTTCAACATTGCTTCGGGTTTAGGTTTTGGTTTTTGGCCCTGAGGCATGTGGGATGTTAGCTCCCCAACCAGGGATTGAACCCATACCCTCTGCTTTGGGAGACAAAATCTTAACCACTGGACCACCAGGGAAGCCCCCAGTCCTTACTCTCACAATGCTGATTTTATCATTAACCCACTGGCTTCTCTTTCATTCTCGGGTGAGAGACCAGAAGGCAGTTCACTTTCTGCAAATGTTTCTCTAAGGCTAGTTTCTTTCTGCCTTCGGCAAAGAGGCATGGAGCTTGGCCAGACATGGGCTCCAATCCTAGCTGTGTGGTCTTGGGTAAATTACATCTGAGCTTCCGCTTTGTTTTCTCTGGAGTAGAGTATTACTCTCTCATTCATTTGCCTTGCGTGGCTATTGCAAGGTTCAAATCAAAGAGTAGGTGTAAAGACATATCGAAAAGCTAGAAGCACAAGGCAGAGGGCAGGACTAACTGAACGTGTTCCAAGTGCTCTTTTGGGTGGATGTGGGAAAGTGGAGGTGGAGGGACTCTTCCTGGGCAGTTTGATTGTTGGGTAGGCCTGGGAGAGAGGAGCTGAGCAACAGATTATGGGAATCTGCTGATTGCCTCTGGGATTTCCCAGGAAAACCCCCTATACATTCTGGAGCAGCTGACTGTCTTGGAAGGGCCAGACGGGGGACCTGTGATGAACTCACTCATCGAGGCAATTTATCCTTACAAGTTTCTTGAGCATTCTCCTCTGTGTTGAGCTCCACTTTGGCTGTAGAGACCCAGAAAGGGACACCACACATCCCTGCCCTGCCGGAGCTCCTGACACCTCAGACCCAGTGTGGGAATGAGGAACATGAGGCCTTGGGGTGACAGGAGGGTCAAGGACCCAGGTGGGAGGAGGAGGGGGAGTTCAGAGGTGACTCCGGAGCTGGGGCACAGAGGATGAAGAGCATGCCAACGGGGGCTGAGAGGGAGGGAGGGCAGAGCAGGCAGAAGGAATAGCCTGAGCAGAGCCCAGAGAGGGGGAGCTCTGGCAGGTTCTGGCAGGTGGTCGAGATGTTGGAAAGTGACAAGGGATGAGGCTGAAGAAGAGAAAAAAAGGACAGTCTTCACTGGCTGCTAAGAAAGTGAGGCTTTGTCCCTGAGTGCTGCAAGGAGCAAGCGATGGAACCGGAAATACTCCTCTCGTCTCTTTTCATATGTCCACAAATTCTTTGATAAACCTCCTTGCAAAGGGTGGAGTCTAATTCCTCTTCCAGTGAATGTGGCCAGACTGAGTGACTCGTTTTCCACCCAGGGTGGCAGTGCCAGTGTGTGACTTCCAAGATTAAGGCATGAGTGGCTTTGCAGCTTCCTCCTGGGCCTCTTGGGTTGCTTGCTCGGGAAGAGGCTGGCGTCCACGTTGTAAGGAGGCGCAGGAGAGGCTCTGTGCAGAGGCCCCGACTTGTCGCCCTGGGTGTGGATCCTCTGGCCCCAGTGAAACCTCTGGCTGATTCTGGTCCCCTAGCCTGTGCGTCTTCCAAGCGAGGCCCCAGACATCATGGAACAGAGACAAGTCCTAAAGTCCTGACCCGTGGACAGTGGCAGTCTTCTCTGCGGAGCCTCTGAAGGTAAGACCTGCCCTGTGTGCTCCCCTTGGTCTACCCTTTGGCTCCATTTCTGCAGGAAGAAAAGCCCTGTTTCCCCAGAGCCCCAGACTTGGAGTGCTGTCTCTTGTGGTCTGGCTCTCTAGAGACCAGAGTGTCCCACCTGATGTTACTTGTTAATTTTCCAGCAAGGTAGTCCTTCCCAACAGGATGGCACCTGGCCCATATCTGACTCTGAGGAGCCACAGGGTCGTTAGAAGGTGGTCTGAGGAGGGCTTCTTTGGGAGTGATCGGGCTCATGTTCCATGGCCTCTACTGAGACGACCATTGGTCATCTCCATAGCAGGTCACACCTGCCATAGGACCGAGAGCTCCAGCTGGGCCCCACTGCCTACTCTTCCTAACACTGCCCCCTCAGGACTGACCCTCCCTTTCCTCTGCTTCCACTCAAGATCCATCCCACACCGCCACATACTCTCCTTAGAGTGTCCAGACCTTCCTCGGATGTTGGCCATGTGTTGGAGACATCCTATCTCCATGGAGACCTGGCTCAGCCTCTGTCTGATTTCTTGTGCTGCCTTTAGAGTTTCCATCTCTTCTTTTTCACGTCTTCCCTTGACCCTACGCTGGTTCACATGTGACCCCCGTATGGTGTGTCCCTCCTCCTGCAACACCCAGCCCAGAAGCAGAACAGTCAGTCCTCTCCCTTCTGCCCCTGACAGGCCCTGGGGGATCTGAACACCAGCCCCTGAGGACTTTTGACTCGTGTTGTTTCCAGTGGGCTTCCATTATCATCCCAGAGAAGAGAGGCTTGCTCTCCTAGGTGTTCCCCAGAGTGCCCACACCCCTGTCCTGGAAATAGTAAAGCCCCTCTGACTCACCCAAAGGAGGCAGTGGTGGGCACGGCGTCCTCATGAATGGATGGGAACACTGGTCTCTTCCAGGCTGAGAACATTGGGACTCAGAGGGGGAGGCAGGTGAGGGCCTCCCTGGAGAGAAACGATGGAGATGGTTAGATGTTGGGACCGGAGACCATCAGATGCATGCATTCTCCTCTAGGGAGAGAAACCGGCACCTTTACTTAAATATTTATTAAGTACCCATCACACACCCGGTGCCGGGACACGATGTGGGGACAGGCACAGTGTCCATCCTCCAGGGGATCATGGTCTCATGGAGAAGCCAGACAGGACCCTCAGTGCTGGAGACTTGGTGGGCAGGGTGGAGCTGAGCTCCCCTCCCCGTGGGGCTCCCTGTCTGGGTGAGGGCCATCAGCCTGCCTGCCGAGGTCACCATTTCCATGGAGACAGTGACAGCTGCCCAGGTAAGCAAGGCCTCCCAGCTCGGTCAGCCTGGGGCAGTGATGCCCCCCACCAGGCCCTCTGTTGTGGGTCTGCCCGGTTAGGCATCCCAGATCTGGCAGTCAGCCCATCGGGATCCTAATTGTTCGTTAACGACCGTCAACATTGCTCTCCTGTTCAAAAAAAGTTGGGGGCTTTTCTGCCTCCTGTGTCCAGAGAGCAGGCGGTTTGAGGACCGGGGGAAGGCGGGGGTCTGGGGCGACTAGTTTCCCTGCATCTGCTTCGGACGCTCCGTGTGTGGGAGCATTGTCGTTCCTGCTTCTCCCTGGCCCTGCCCCAGGGTGCAGAGACCACACCAGGAGGGGCTGCAGTCCAGCTTCTGTGGGGATTGGCCCCAGGGCAGCAGCAGGAGGCTGGGGGAGGGAGGGGAAGGAGGAGGGGATCTGGCTCCTAGCTCCCTCCCTTGAGGACCTCCAGGGACTGGCTGGGCCCAGCCCCGGTGCACAGCTCCCATTGGGGCCTTTCCAAGCCCAGTGATTCTGACGACTGCTGTCTCCTCTCGTGGTTCAGGCCTCGGGTTGGGAGGAAAGCGTCGTCCGCAGCGGTCACCCCCACATGCTGTCTACATGTAAGTAGACCCTCTTTAAACTCCTCTGTATATTAGGCAGCTTGATCGTGGCCTCTCAGTCTCCTACTGGACCCAAACTAATACATCTGGGGATTAGAAACTCAGATGTCAGGGATGCATCTGAAGGCCTGGGGGGTGGGGAGCTGGCTGTGGTGTGCACCTGGGTACACAGGGAGTGGCAATGGTCGGTGTGCGGTCCTCTGGGTGCTATTTGAGGGAGTCCCTTAGCCCTCCCTGGACCTCAGTTTTCTCATTGACACAGCTGGGGTGGGGGGATGGGCCCATGCTCCCCCTAGACTCTGATCCTCATGTCTGTGTGGGGGTGACGGGGCGGTGACTCTACAGTTGGGATTTTCCCTTGTTTTTCAAACCGATGTTTTAGAAAAAAAATCCAACATCCTGATTCACTTGTTCTCTATCTCCCTCAGAATTGGATCCAAGAAGACTTAACTTGAAAAGTATTTCCTTCTGTCGAATCACATAAACACTGGCTCTTGGTGCTGCTGGGAGTCATTTCCACTTTTTTTTTTTTTTTTGGCTGCGCCACCCACAGCCTGTAGGGTCTTAGTTCTCTGATAGGAATTGAACCTGCAAGCCCCTGCATTGGAAGCATGGAGTCTTAGCCACTGGATCACCAGGGAAATCCTTCATTTCTGTTTCAGCGCCAGAGGGAGTCTATTTTGGTTCCCCAAGAATCCACCTCCGAAGGGCTGTGAGGCTGTGGCCGCCCCAGCACACACAGCATCACTTGCGCCAGGTCTAGGGTTTGCCTTTATGGAACTCTGACGGGGTGACCAACTGCGCCCAGTGTTTCGTGGGTGTGTACTGAAGCTGGGAGATAGTTCCCAAAGTGAGGGTTGTGACCTGGATGGTAAATAACCCCCAATCATTGGCCCACTCCTTTCAATGTGGTTAGTAACCACACTAACTCCAGGTTAACCCTGGAGAAAAGTGTCAGGTTGGGGCTGCGTGTCTTCATCACTGCTCTGATGGTTTGTAACTCCCTTTTCAACAAAACCAGTAGGCCCAGCGCCTGGGCTGGACACCCAAATCTAACGAGACTTTAAACAGGCTTGCTTATGGTCCACTGTATTTATTTCAACAGGGCATTTTTGGTGACAAATGATACGCATTTTCCATTTAAGTTGGTGATATACAGTTAACAGTTCAGAAGCAAGTCGCTATTAAAAAAATAGTTGTGAGATTTCCCTGGTGGTCGGGTGGTAAAGACTCCTCACTCCCAACGCGGGGGGCATGGGTTTGATTCCTGGTTGGGGAACTAAGATCCCACATGCTGCCTAGTGTGGCCCAGAAAAGAAAAGGAAAAATGAAAAAAAAAAAAGTAGTTGTACAGGTGATGGAGATGTCAGAGCTTGTGTGTAGAATGACAGAAAGCGGGAAACAGCCCGAGGGGTCCAGCCACAAACCCAGGTCACAGCCAAGAGGCCCGGCCCGGGGGTCAGGCTTCCCGCTCCGGAGGCAGACCTGGAGCTCGGTCCTCCTCCCTCGGGTTGCTCTTTAACCTTATGGTGCCTCCTTTTCTCAGCTGTCAGGTGCTGGCTGTGAGGAGCAGACAAGGCAGCCCGTGTCAAGCACACAAGCACGTGGTGAATGTGTCCCGAACGGGCACTACCCAGGGGGGCGCCCGGGGCACCAGTCTGCCGCAGGAGCCCCCGCGTGGCACAGCCCCAGCGATGCTCTACAGACACAGCTCCACAGCTGCACGGAGAGACCAGCAGGCCGCTGGGACATCACCAGCCCGCCTGATCCAGGGAAGCCCGTGAGACCACACAGTTCTCTCCTCGGTCCGAGGGGTGGTCCTGTCAACGTTTGCCTTTTGCATCCGCCTTGTGTGCGTGTGCGCACACGCAACTGTGGTGTTAAATGACACCTGCCTCGCTCACCTCCCCTCGCTCATCTCCCCACCCTCCGCCGCCTCTACTGTGTTTCGCACATCCCAGTCTCTTGGAAAACCCTTGCTCCACAAATAAGTAAAATCTCTCAGACCACTCAGGTTGGAGCTGAGGCCAGAGCTAGAAAGAAGCAGGGTCTCCCAAATCCAGCTCAGAGCCCTTTCCCGGACACCTCCCTGGAATAAATGGTTTCTTCTAAAATCTGTGTCACGTGATCACTGAGGAAGGATGTTGTTTATAGACAGTTACCGAGGTGAACTGCAGACCACTGTCAGTACCGGGGCAGGGGAGGCTGTGGGGCCGCACGCCCGGTAACAGCCTCGATACCAGGGAGAAGTGGCCTGAGCACAGTTTCCAAGGGGCTTTTTCTCCTTTTCCCTGAGAAAAGGCCAGAGCTATCTATGGGGGGATGGACGGGGTTCTGGGAATTCAACGTCTGTTCCAGGAACAACTAGAGAGCTGAATCAGATCCATTCAGTCCGACGTGCATGTAGGCCCTTCTGGCGTTTGGACACTTTATGGGCCTGGAATGTTTTGGAAACACGTGTGGAGGTGGAGTGGGTTGGCAGGAAGTGGGGGAGCTGGGAGAAGCAGAGCTCCCCCCGCCTCCGCCCCCACCACCGACCCTGCTTTCTGCAGCGATGACAGGGAATGCCTCCTGGACTCTCATCCTCACAGAGTCTGGGGCTCCTGCTGGTCTTCATCTGTTCCACTTTCTTAGAATTAGCTTATTCTGTTTCTTTCCCAGACATTGAGCTTTGTCATTTTAATGAATGAATGAGCAATTCTAGCTGATAGCCTAACACCAATCTTTCCCCTTAAAAAAAAAAAAAAGGCTCCCTTTTTAAAAAAAGATAATATGACCACAGTAGAGCATTTAAAAATGCTAAAATCTCCCGGAATTCTATCCCCAACAACTCTTTTCATACACCTTCAACCAGCCTTTCATCTCCTGTGGTTTTACATAGAGCATCAGACCAAGAAAAAATTTCCATGTTGTTCTATAGCATCATAAGGATGCCTTTAAGAGACTGCATTGTGTTGGTTTATTGTTATTTATTAAACCACTCCTCGATTTCTATCCCTTTGTGTGTAATGTATTCCCATGGGACTCCAGCCATGATGACCCACATCCGCTTCCCAAGGCTCTTTCTTACGTTCCTACCCCCTCTGCCTTTGCCAGGGCTGCCCCCGATGCCTGAATCCCCTTCCCCACTTCCTACCTTTTGAAGTTGAGACCTACTCAGTTACCAGCCCTTCCATGGAGCCTCCCAAAGTGCCCTGCAATGGTTAGTTTTATGTGTCAACATGTCTAGGCTACAGCCCCCCATTATTCAACCTAACATGAATCTAGATGTTGCTGTAAAGGCACTTTGAAGGTGTTATTTGAATCCCTCATCAGATGTTAAGTAAAGGAAGTCATCCTGAGTATCTAGGCGGGCCTGGCTTAATCAGTTGACAGAGCAGAAGCAGGGTTTCCCAGAAGAAGGAGTTCCACTTGTGGACAGGCCGTGCCTGAGAGTTCTGGTCGCCTCTCCTGATTGCCTCAGTGATGGATTCTGGGCTTTCCTAGCCAGCCCTACAATCACGTAAGCCAATTCCTTGCAATAAATTTGTTAGTACCTGTCTCTCATTGCCAAGCTTCCCTGGTGGCTCAGATAAAGAATCTACCTGCTGATGCAGGAGGCCTAGGTTCAATCCCTGGGTCAGAAAGATCCCCAGGAGAAAGGATGGCTACCCACTCCAGTATTCTTGCCTGGAGAATCCCCATAGACAGAGGAGCCTGGGGGTTAACTAGTCCATGGGGTCGCAAAGGGTCAGACGCGACCAAGCACATGCCTCAAGCCCGGCACTCCAGTCTCTTTTTCACTGGCTCTTTTTCTTAGTTGAACCTTCGAGCAGCGGAGTTCTCTTCCCTCCTTTCCCCCTCCTCCTTCTCCACCACGCTGATTAGTGCGGATCTATCAGAAATGCTTGTGTGTGTCTTCCTTTCTCTGACTCCTACTAGGTGCTCAATAAATGATTGTTCACTGACAGATAGAAGGCAGGGTGATCCTTACTTTTCTCTTCCTCCCCAGCAGACACATCTTCAGAGTAGAGGCAAAGGGAAGTGGAAGAGCTTACTGTGTGCTCTGCCTGGTACATCCTCAAGACCATTCTGTGTGGTTGATGTATATTCCCATATATGGTATATAATGGGAATATAAATACCCACATATATACCATATATGGGAATATAAATATACGGTATATCCCCATATACCAGACAGGAAGGCAGAGACTTAGCTAAGTAACCTGAGATGGTTCAGGATCACACAGCTAGCCATAGGCAGAGTCAGGATTCAAACCCAGGTCTACCTGAGTCCACATGCGAAGGCATTTGTCTTGCCTGGAAAGGCCTCATCCCCCTCCTTGAAGTTCCTGATGCAAGGCACCCCCTGTGAATAGCTGAGGGGTCATGTGGGCTTTCAGGCCTGGCTGCCCCTGGTCTGAAGGGGGCACTGTAACTTCATTCTTCGAGGGAAGAAGGTCTGTGCAGGTGGCTGTGGGTAGACAATTCAAACCAGGGCTCTGCTGGCTGCGTGAGCGCAGCTCGGAGATCAGCACAGGCTGGAAGCTGGTAGCCCATGGGCCTTGGGGCCTTTTGGTGATGAGGCCAAGCAGGGCCCTGTGGGCCTCCCAGGCCCTGCTCAGCATCAGTGATGTGGGTTTTGGGGGGGGCAGGAAACCTCAATGTCTCAATCTCATCAGTACTTGTGGTTTAGACCTTGAGAGGAGCTGCAGAGGGCAAACCACAGAGCGTGTGTGTGTGCGCGGAAGAGCATGGGCTGGGTGCCGGGGGATGTCCCCAACGGGTTGGAAAAACAGGGGACCTGGACTTTCACTACTGAGATCCAACCACCTCGGAATCCCAGCTCCAACACTCACTAGCTGTGGATAACCAACCCCCTCAGGGCCTCAGTGTCTCCATCTGTCAAATGGAGAGGTAACAGCACCCACTCTGTAGGGCTGCTGTCAGGAGAGACAGGGTCATGATGTAAGGTGCTTAGGATGATGCTTGATGCTTTAAAGGAGCTACATGTGCCAGGGTTTCCTTCCTCTTTGCTCTATGTTAGGTTTCTGCAAACAATTTTTTGGAGAAAGGAGTTCTACTTGAAAATGTTCAATTTACCCCCCAGCTCCTCATGACAGAGGGGGAAACTGAGGCTCAGAGAGGTGAGGAGATGCCTAAAGTCACACAACGAGTAAACGCCAGTGTTCTTGCAGAGCCACGGCCTGGCCTGTCTCCTGGTGGAGTGACCTGTCAGGGGTCTGTCCAGGCCAGAGGTGACCAGGCATTGGGATGTGCTCACAGGTCTGGGGCCAGTGGGAACAGGACCCGAGGGGCTGTCTTACTGGAAAGCTGGGTTCCTATACCCGGCATATTCTTCCTTCTTCCCTCTGCTCCGGGATAATTCCAGAATCCCAGGTTAGCCTGACAGGATTCTGGAATATTAGAGTGGGAAGGGCTCCTGGACACTCTTTCATTGGACCCCTTCATATTACAGAAATAGACACAGAGGCCCAGAGACAGTGGACATTCTCCCAGGACACACAGCCACTTAGTGCCAGAGCTCAACATTGAACCCCGGAATTATGGAATTCCGGGGAATTATGGTACCTAATCCCCCTGTTTGTTTTGCTTTTTCTAAATCATCCCACAACTGTCTTCATCCTGTGCAGAAGACAGGGCTGTGTGCTAAGGCCTGATTGTGAACATGTTCAAAAACCCAACCTCATACTCCCAGCCCCTGCGAAGGTGTGCTGGGACATGCACCGAAACTGTAAGAGCAGCTGCCTTTGCGTGATTAGAAAGACGTTCTTCTCGAAGAAGATATTTACAAAACGATTCAACACACAAGGGCTGAATTTCCAAAATGTACAAACAGCTCACACAACTCAACAACCAAAAAACCCCAACAACCCTATCAGAAAATGGACAGAAGCCTTAAATATACGTCTCTCCAAAGAAGGCATACAGATGGCTGATAAGCACATGAAAAGATGCTCACCGTCACTAATCATTAGAGGAATACAAGTCAAAGCTACATTGAGGTATCACCTCACACCAGTTGGAATGACTATTCTAAAAATGTGGGTGTGGAGGAAAGAGAACCTTTGTCCACTGTTGGTGGGAATGTAAGTTGGTGCAGCCACTATGGATGACAGTTTGGAGGTTCCTCAAAACACTAAGAATAGAGCTACCATATAATCCTGCAAGGGCTTCCCAGGTGGTGCTAGTGATAAGGAACCCGTCTGCCAATGCAGGAGATGTAACAGATGTGGGTTTGATCCCTGGGTCAGGAAGATTCCCTGGAGCAGGGCATGGCAACCCATTCCAGTATTCTTGCCTGGAGAATCTCATGGACAGAGGAGCCTGGAGGGCTGCAGTTTGTAGGGTTGCAAAGAGTTGGACACGACTGAAGTGACTTAGCAAGCATATATGAATATATATATATATGTAAATATATATATATTTACACACACCCCATATATATCACTTTTCTATATACCAGAAACTAACACAATATTGTAAATCAACTATACTGCAATAAAAAGATTTTTTTAAAAAAGAAAGATGTCCGCTTTTCAATTTCCTGTATGTTCTGGGATTTTTCATCATGAGCATGTAAATAATTTAAAGAGAGGAAATAGAAATCTTTGCAAAAGAGTAAAAGCCAAAGCTATGTAAGGTCCAGAGGGAGTGTGTTTTCCAGAAAAGCCTTTGTTCAGGAACCGCTCGGACTTGGTGGCCTAAGATCCTCATTTCCCAGGAGACGCCCCAGCTCCCTGCAGGTCCTGGTGGCCCCAGGGGTGGCCCTGGCCTCCCTGGGCAGGAGGAGGGGACAGCTGGCCTGGGGCTTCAGCCACACGCAAGTTCGTGTGCCGTGACCAGTCTTCCCATCCAGCCCGGTTTACACAACACGTGGGAGGAAAATACTGTGGAGACGCTGAGCCAACCGCAGAGAAAAAACAACCCTTCGTGGCACGAAGAGGTTTGGTCCTGCCCAAGAATGAGTGGTGAGCGCCAAACTTGAAGCAGGTGCTGTTTTACCCCTTCCTGCACAGGGTCTCAGCAAGATGCCCTTGGCTGTGAAGGGACCCACACCCATCTACCTCCCGGGAGTGGCCTTTCTGCCCATTTATTCATTCGTTCAACAGACTTTTATTCCTCATGTTTGCCGCGCTCAGTGTGTGATACAGCAGGAGAGGCACAGGCTTGCTGGGCAGGCGAAAAGAACTTGGACATCAAGCCACATCCCAGTGCCATCCTTCAAGGACCACTGAAGTGTCACCTCCGCTGAGAGGCCTTCCTTGACCTCTCAGCCAGCAGGGATCCTTCCTTTGTCTGAGACTCTATAGCAAAGAGGTAGAAGGGTCCAGGGCTTTGGGCATCAAGCCTGGGTTCTAGCCCTGCCTCCATCACTGGGTACCAGGAGTGACCTTGACAACTCTGGGACTTCATTTCCTCATTGGGAGAATGAGAGCTTGTACTACATGGTTCTGGAGACACCTGTACAATCACGTCCCTAGAGGGGAAATGAGCTGCTGTGGGGGAGCAGCGAGCTCCCTGTTCTGAGAAGCATGCAAGCAGAGACAATAGGGTCGGTGCACTGCTTTCTCAGGGTTCATCGCCTCACTCACTGGCATCCAAAAACCCTTATAGAGATGGGCAGAATGAGTTAATCCTAGCAAGTTTCCCTTCTCTGGGTGCGATGAAGCAGAAGTATCTTCTTGCTAGGCTCCCTGAAGCCTCCAAGCTTCCCAGGTTCAGGGTCCTATCCCACCCCATCAGGCCTGCCCAAGTCAAAGCCACAGTCAGGTCAACTACAGGAGTATTGCCTTATGCCAGTCAGAATGGCCGTCATTCTTTAAGGAGTCTGCAAGTAACAAATGCTGAGGAAGGTGTGGAGAAAAGTGAACCCTTCTACACTGTTGGTGGAAATGTAAGTTGGTGTAGCCACTATGAAGAGCGGTATGGAGTTTCCTCAGAAAACTAAAAAATAAAATTATCATTTAATCCAGCAATCCTACTCCAGGGCATATATCTGGAAAAAACTAATTCAAAAAATTCATGCACCCCATGTTCATGAAGTAGTATTATTCACAATAGCCAAGACATGGAAGCAACCTAAATGTCCATCAACAGATGAATGGATAAAGAAGATGTGGTACATATACACAATGGAATATTAGTCATAAAAAAGAATGAAATGATGCCATTTGCAGCGACATGGGTAGACCTGGAGATTATCATACTAAGTGAAGTAAGTCAGAAAGAGAAAGACAAATACCAGATGATATCACTGATATGTAGAACCTGAAGCATAACACAAACGAACTTATCTTTGAAACAGATTCACAGTCATAGAATTGAGTTGTGGTTGCCAAGGGGGAACGGAGCTGGGGAATGGATGGAATGAGAGTTTAGGATTAACAGATGCAAACTGGTACATATAGGATGGATAAATAACAAGGTCCTATAGCACAGAGAAATATTCAAAATATTCAAAATCCTGTGATAAAAACACAATGGAAAATAATATGAAAAAGAATGTAGAGATATGTATAACTAAATCACTTTGACGTATAGCGGAAAGCAACACAACATTGTAAATCAATTATACTTCAAATAAAAAAGCCTTCCCCAACCATGTGACTGCTACCCTCTGCTCGATTCCACAGCAGGAGGCTGATCCCCTTGGAATCCAGGGAGTCAACCTTCAGAATTCCAGAGCTCCGGGTTCTGTTCGTGTTATACCTTCTTTAGAAAAGAATGAAAGGGTGATCTGCAAAGGATGGGCCTCACATCCCCCAAGAATGGAGAAGCAGAGAGGACGGGAAATGTCAGCCCGCTGTCCCTCGCTTAGGTACTCATATCATGCCTGGACACGGAGCTGGGCAAACCTGGGACGCGTCTTGGTTTTTGTCTGGCTGGGTGACTGGGGCAGGCGACGTAGCCTCTTGGTAAAACGGGCCTTTTGTCGTAAACAACAATGCTCAGTCTTGTCTGATTCTTTTGCAACCCCATGGACTAGCCCACCCCTACCAGGCTCCTCTGTCCATGGGATTTCCCAGGCGAGAATACTGGAGTGGGTTTCATGGGCAGGTGGATTCTTTACCACTGAGTCACAAGGGAAGCCCCAGTAGGTATAACCTCCCTTGAAAAGGGTTTGTGAAGACTGGCCACAATGTGCAAAGTGCCTACCACTTTAGTTTTGGTTGCCCACATTTTCAAGTACCTTACAGAGAAACCCCTGTACGTAGGGCCCGGGGCTGGCGATCAGGAAGTACTGAGAAAGGATGAATACTGACACTGACGACGATGTCGACAGCAGTGCCTGTGCCATCTGCCGTACGCCAGCTGTTCTGAGCACTTAACAATATCAGCCGGCTCAGTCTTTGCAACAGCTCAGACAGACATTGCTAAACTGAGCCTCAGCAGAATTCAGCCTCAGAGCCTGGCCTGAGACGCCGTGCAGAAGTGCCTCCCTCAGTCCTGTAAGGAGGGTGGGGCTCACAGCCTTGTCCTCATCTTAATAAACAATGAAACAGGCTTGGATTCAAGAGAGGGCTTGTGCAAGTTTAGGTAAATGGCCTTGGCCAAGTTTATCAGCTAGTAAGTGGACAGGGATGGCGTAGGATTTGAACTCAGGGGTTTAGATGCAAAAGTACTTTGTAAACTTCCAAGTACCCCAGACGTGTCAGGACCATGGAATTTTCAAGCTAGAAGAATTTTGCCATTTAGAGATTTTTTTGGATCCAACTCTACATTAACAGTGGCTTCCCAGATGGCTCAGTGGTAAAGAATCTGCTTGCAAGCAGGAGACACAAGAGACACAGGTTCGATCCCTGGGTAGGGAAGGTCCCCTGGAGAAGGAAATGGCAACCCACACCAGTATTCTGGTCTGGAGAATTCCACAGACTGTGTAGTCCATGGGATCACAAGGAGTCAGACATGACTGAGCGGCTTTCACTTCACTATGTACACACACACACACACACACACACACACACACACTGCAATTTTCTTTCTCTTTACAAATGTCTTGATTGCCACATTGTCAGTCACTCAAGCACAGAACAGAGTCTTTGCTTCTCTGAATTTGAAGTCCTAGTAGCATAACTGCTTTTGAATGTTTGCTGAATTGTGTTGCTATTAGCAGTAGTGAGCTCCCTGTCACTGGAAGAATTCAAGTAAAGTCTGGGCAGTGTTTTTGGTGTATTTGGACCAAGCTTCCTTGAATTCTATGAATTTAGCCCTAGGGAGTACATGTGGTTGTCCCATCTAACCCCATGGCTTCCCTGCCCCTCAGTCTTTCTGGTTTGAGACATATATATTATTAGTTTTTAGCTTTTTAGTTTGTATTGGAGTATAGCTGATTAACAACACTGTGATAGTTTCAGGAAAGGAACTCAGTTCTCTATGCATGTATCCATTCTCCCCAACTCCCCTCGCATCCAGGCTGCCACATGACATCGCACAGAGTTCCATGTGCTATAGGGTAGATCCTTGGTGGGTGTCCATTTTAAATAGAGCAGTGTGTACAGGGACACATATCTGGAATTTGTAAGCTATGAAGGTACTGGAATTGCCCACTGTCAGTAGATTCACAGGCCTGATCTCCCTTAATTGCCCAGGAACACTACAGGAGTGTCACTCTGGGTGTGACACCATCCAACTTCAGGGTGAAAATGAACTTCAGAGAGGTCAGTGTTGCTGTTTTAGTCTCTAAGTCGTGTCCGACTCTTTTACGACCCTATCAACTGAAGCCAGGCAGGCTCCTCTGTTCATGGAGTTTTCCAGGCGAGAATACTGGAGTGGGTTGCCATTTCCTTCTCCGGAGATCTTCCCAACCCAGGAATCAAACCCATGTCTCCTGCATTGACAGGCGGATTCTTTCCCACTGAGCCCCCTGAGAAGAGAGGTTACTCATCCCCCAAAAGCCACCCGGCTGTGAAGCAAGGTTTGGCCTCAGACCACCCAACCTCTGTACTTACTCTGCCCTCACTAGGCAGCCTTCTCCTAGTTGGGGGCAGGGGAAGAAGTAGCGGGGAGCTGAGGGGACTGGTATCTCCCTCCTGTAACCCTACAGAGGAACTGTAGTTTGCAGCTCAGCTGGCACTAGGGGGCTGTGTGTCCTGGTCCACGGCCCCGACACTCCCAGACACTGCTTGCAGGCCACCAGGGCTCATCATTCCTAGTGCTAAAGCAGCTGGAAATTTCTAACTCTTTGAATTGGGATGGAGGAGCATCTCTGACATGCATGAGCTTGCCTAGTCCCCGGGTATGTCACAGTTCGGGAAGCAGAAGGAAGAGCCTGGGAGATGCCCTGCCTGGCCCATGGAGGGCCTGGGCCAGGGGGAGGCCACGCCCAAGCTGCTCACCCTCCGGCACACTCCACTCAAAGCCCGGCCAGGAGGGAGATGCAGGACCACAGTTCTGTGCCTCTTCTCACTGCTTGGTCCCTGGACCTCTAGGAACCTTGGTTTCCTTATTGCTGACATGGTATTGATGATTTGTAGGCATTCAATTGGGCTTCTCTGGTGGCTCAGCGGTCCTGCAACACAGGAACCCCAGGTTCGATCCCAGCATCAGGAAGAGCCTCTGGATGAGGACATGGCAACCCACTCCAGTATTCTTGCTTGGAGAATCCCATGGACAGAGGAGCCTAGAGGGCTATAGGTCATGGGGTCGCAAAGAGTTGGACACAACTGAAGTGACTTGGCACTCATGAGGGCACTCAATTAGGGATTACTCTTATAAGAGTGAGACACCACGCTGTCCACCATCTCCAGCTCCTGGCTGCCTGGCTCTGATTCCTCAGGAATCCTCGGAGTTAAGACAACAATAAAACAATCTGGTTGCAGATGTTTAGTTTGCAGTCACACACTGAAGGAGGGAGGCTGGCAGATGAGAGCTTCTATGTCTTCTCTAGATACAGAGGGTTGACAGGCTCTCAAACCTGCCCCCAGAAAATTGGATTTGGGGATAATTCAGTGAAGCAAATCAAGAACCTAAAAAAATACCCTTTACTTTTTGCTTGTTATTTCTGAAAACAATCAAAAGGACAGGAAAAGCCTCCTACCCTTGGATTAGGGAAATAAGAAACAAGCAAAAAATTTTCAGACTAGGAGACTGATTAAACAATTGAACAGTGATGTTCCAAAGAGTTCACCAAAAGAGAGTGAACACTCTGGAGAGAATGTCAGGTGGGGAAAAAGTTGGGCACTAATCATATGTATAACACAGCAGGAAAAAAATCTGGAAGGCAGAACACCAAATTATAACTACTAATAACCAGGCCTCTCAGGTGGCTCAGTGGTAAAGAATTCGCCTGCCAGTGCAGGAGCCGCACGAGACTCGGGTTTGATCCCTGAGTCGGGAAGGTCCCCTGGAGGAGAAAACGGCAACCCACTCCAGTATTCCTGCTGGGATAATCCCCTGGACAGAGGAGCCTGGCGGGCTACAATCGTGGGGTTGCAAAGAGTCAGACACGACAGAGCACCCACACATGCCCTGCTAATAATTAGTCATTATTGCAAACGAGCAATGGAATGCTGAGTTTCCTTTGTGTTTCCTTCATTCTTTGTAATAGCTTTCACATTTTCTGTGAAGAACGTTGATTACTCTTGGAAGAAAATTATTTAAATAAGCCAAGTTTTCTCTTCTATTTGTTTTTTCAAAATAGAGAATGAGTGATGGGTTAGCTTGTATAAGAGATAATCAGACAGCTCAAGTTCAAAGAAAAGACTCTGCTTACACGAAAACTGGTAAATCGATGAGCAATCAGGTTTTCATTTAGAATGAAACGGTCCATGCATTTATGAGCTGTGTCTTCAATGATTTCCCGTCTTACCCAACCACCAGTCCTGAGCATGAGACACCTGGGACTCAGGACCCTTTGCTGCAGTGCTGCAACGCTTGCATCAGAACAGACTACATCTCCCCTAGCTACAAAACACAAAGAAAGTAAAAGGGACTAAAAATAGCTGTGTGCATGTGCAGTTGGTGCAAATTTCAGACAAGAAGACACACAAAGAGCAAAAAACCCAACTGCCAGTTCTGAAAAGTCCGGGACAAAAACAGGGTGTCAGGAGCAATGGCCCTCCAAAGGAATGGGCAAAACACCTAAGCCATCCCTGGACACTCTCCCACCCTTATCCTGTATAAGGAACCAGCTCACCCCGCCTCGGGGACCAAGAATCTGTTCTAGTTCTCCCCTGCTGCATCAGGGACCCCTATAACGCCTCGCCTGAATTTCTTGTCCAGCCTCTAGTCAATTCCTATTGACTGGGGAGTGCCAGGAACCCTGGTTGGTATCAAGCAGGTGGAATCACGGGCTTCTAAGAACCCAGGAAAGAGCACCTGGATGGGGAGTGACTGAGGGAAACTCTGGGGGAGGTGGGAGTTTCTTGCTCCACCAAAAGCTACTTACTGTCACAAGATTCAGACTGATTCTTTGCATTTGGGGCTCTAAGGAACCAAAAACATCCTTCCCCAGCCTCTGTTCCTCCTTCTGACTCATGTCTCTGTTGCCCAGGTTTCATCTTTGGGTGGCTTTCTTACAATGGCGGCAAGGATGGCGTGTTCCCTGAGCCCTGTCTCATTCAGCGTGGCTCTCTTCTGCCTTCCCTGGAGGAAGACCATTCACTGTTTCAACCCGTCTCTCGCCTGAGTCTGGAGATGCTCCTCTGTTGGTTTGGATGTGTTTGCTGCTGTGGGAAATCCTTCCTTTGCATGCTGCCCGCCACTTTCCCTCTCTCCCCACTTCTGGGTTACTTGGTCACCCATCCTTGCTCGCCCCCCCCCCCCCCCCCTCCGCCCAGAGTGTCTGCAGGCCAGCTCCAGCCTTTGTGCAGCAAACGAAAGAGGCTGGGAGGTAGCATCAGTTTGGGGGCATCCAGACTCAGGTCTGACAATTACCAAGAAGCGTGACTGAGCCAGTGGCCCCCTCTCTGGGCCTGGGTCGCCCCATTTGTACGACTGGGGTCATTATGTCCTGCCTGCAAGTGGTGGCGAGGACCCAATGGGATCAGTCCTGGATCTCATTAACGCTCAGCTCCCTTCCCCACCTTGGAGTAACCGCTGCCCCTGAGGCCCCCCAGACCCAAGAGTGTTTCGTGTGGTGACTCTCCTAGGGGCCCACCTCCACCCCCTCAATCCCAGCCACCACAATCCACACACACTCAAAAGAAATTCCCCAGGCAACTTGCAAGGAAAGTCCCCACGACTGTGATTTATTTTTGTGGTAAACACACATGTCCACTGCTAGGGACATGTAAAGTGGTCCAATTAGGGCACTCAGCACTCAGGTGGGGTTTGGAGATGACACCCTAGAATGGGAAGCACCCAGGCCAGGGTCCAGGTTTCCCCCAGAGTGTCCAGCCCCTGCCCCTCTTTCCCCATCTTCTCTCCCTGCATCTCCCCAGCCCTCTGCCAGTGGCAGGGCTGGTCTCCTTGTGGCTGGCCAGAATGCATCTCCTGATTCCCGCCCTGACATCTTGGCCCACCCGGGGAAGCACAGTGTCCTTGAGGGGGTACCAGACCAGGCCCCGAGCACAAGGCAGCTGGGCTCAGGCCAGCAAGCCCCTGAGCATCTCTGTCCACTCAGAGAATGTTTCTCCCACTCCTGCACAGGGGCAGCTTTGTCAGGGGTATGGCAGCCATGGTGCCTGTGTCGGGGGGCGCTCCCCCGATTTGGGCCCCAGCCTTGTCTAGCCCACCACCTATCCTTCCCCATTTAGACATGCCCTGCACTTTACAGGTCCGAGGCCTCCTGGGAGAGAACTTGACCTCTGTCCACAGTGACAGTGTACAGCCTGCAACAGCTAGGAGGGCGCTTCAGGCCCCCTTGCACGCTGCAGCCTGACGCTCTGCTAGGCGCTGAAGTGGGGGCTGGAGATAGACAGATGGCTGAGGCGAGCCCCGGCCTTTGAGCGGCTCATGGACTGCAGGAGAGACAGACACAGGCGGCTCCAACACAGCATGACTGGTGCTGTCACTAAGGGGCCAAAGGCCATTGCTGGGGCACTGAGGAGAGACCCAGCCCTTTGGGAAGGGTGTAGAAGACTTCCTGGAAGGAAGGACCCCTTCATCTTAAAGGCTGACTAGGAATAAGGCAGGTGAAGAAGCTCAAAGAAGATGTGGAAAAGCATTGTAGGCATGGAAGCAGCATGAACGAAAGCTCAGAGGACTGGAGAGGTCATGTGCATAGGATCCTGGGTAGCTCAGATTTTCTTTGGTTTCACACCAGCTTTGTCCCCTCTCAGCTGGGAAGGGTCAAGCCCTCCAATATGGTTTCAGCTCCACAGTTGGGTGTTTCTGCTTTAAGCCTGGGAAGTCTTAAGTCTCTAAGTCTCTTGGCAGCTTTATCACAAGCCCTTTTCACAGCTCAACCCTTGGAGGCTGGTGTGAAGAAAGGCCTGCCTTTGCTTTCCCTTACATGGGGTTTTCTTTTCAGTGAGCCTGTGGGGAATGGATGTGGTCGGGGGAGCACAGGCCCTCGTAAATCTGCTCTGAGAGTTCTTTCACCACATTATAAATAGCTCAGTTCTACCCTGGTGGCCTTCACTAGGCCTGTATTTCCCAAGGTGCAAAGCAGAGCCTTGAATTCTAATGCCCACAGGGGCCCACTAAGGGGGGGTACTGAGATAACAGATGCTCGTGCTGGGTGAGCAGTGGGCACCTGGAGGGTCAAGGTCTTACCTAAAGAGCTGAGTGTGGCCCGGTGGGGGGATTCAAATTCAGCCTTGTCAGAGACACCTGCATTCTAGAGAAGCTGGCAACCTAAGCTTTTTTTATGTGACATATCCTAGTTTTGGACTTCCCTTGTGGCTCAGTTGGTAAAGAATCCACCTGCAATGCAGGAGACCTGGGTTTGATCCCTGGGTTGGGAAGATCCCCTGGAGAAGGGAAAGGCTACCCATTTCAGTATTCTGGCCTGGAGAATTCAGGGACTGTAGAGTCCACGGGGTAGCAAAGAGTTGGACACAACTGAGCGACTTTCACATTCACACATCCCAATTTAAAAATATTGACCCTTTTAAAAAGGACCAGTGGCTAAATACTTAGCACATGTGTGAGGCTGTTGGTCCGTGGGACCTGATGAGACTTACACATAAAATGTTGCAGCAGGCCCTCAGCCATGGCACTGGGCAAGGCCTTTAGCTCTGCTCTCCTGCTTTCAGGGACATGGAACACCCAACCTCCCACCCACCACTCCCTTCCCTCCCCACCAGAGAGCACGAGGCCAGGATGGAAAGAAGGCCTTCATGGGGCTGACAGAAACCTCTGGCCAAGCAGAACCTCCTTCCCACGGCCTGAGAAGGCCCAGATGCTGAGCCCCCGCTCTGCTGCAGGCCGCTCTTGACCATCAATGAAGTGACCGCTCATCACTCCCTCAACTTAGAATTCTCCATGTAACGCAAATCACTTCCTGTATTTCCTTCTCCTCCCTTATTTTCAAAGAGCCAGGTTTTGGTTTTCCCTTATATGAGATACTGCTATTAATGTTTTTTCCCCTTTCTAATTAATCATCTTGCTTTGTCACCATTAGTTTTTCTCCTACTTCCTTTTCTTTCTTCTACTTTTTCTTGGGTCTATCTAACTTCATTACTTTGCCAACAAAGGTCCGTCTAGTCAAGGCCATGGTTTTTCCAGTGGTCGTGTATGGATGTGAGAGTTGGACTGTGAAGAAGGCTGAGCACCGAAGAATTGATGCTTTTGAACTGTGGTGTTGGAGAAGACTCTTGAGAGTCCCTTGGACTGCAAGGAGATCCAACCAGTCCATCCTAAAGGAGATCAGTCTTGGGTGTTCTTTGGAAGGACTGATGCTAAAGCTGAAACTCCAATACTTTGGCCACCTCACATGAAGAGTTGACTCATTGGAAAAGACTCTGATGCTGGGAGGGATTGGGGGCAGGAAGAGAAGGGGACGACAGAGAATGAAATGGCTGGATGGCATCACCGACTGATGGACATGAGTTTGAGTGAACTCTGGGAGTTGGTGATGGACAGGGAGGCCTGGCATGCAGTGATTCATGCGGTCACAAAGAGTCGGACACGACTGAGTGACTGAACTGAACTGAACTTCTTGAACTGAACATTTTATTCATTTACTTGTGATCTCTACTGTTTATGTATAAAAATAATATGAACATCTTTATAATAATAATTATTTTAACACGAATTTTCCTATGAGTATGGCTTTGGCTGTATCCCATAAATTTGATTCGGAGAAGGCAATGGCACTCCACTCCAGTACTCTTACCTGGAAAATCCCATGGATAGAGGAGCCTGGTGGGCTGCAGTCCATGAGGTAGCTAAGAGTCAGACATGACTGAGCGACTTCACTTTCACTTTTCACTTTCATGCATTGGAGAAGGAAATGGCAACCCACTCCAGTGTTCTTGCCTGGAGAATCCCAGGGACAGGGGAGCCTGGTAGGAGGCTGTCTATGGGGTCACACAGAGTTGGACATGACTGAAATGATTTAGCAGCAGCAGCAGCAGCAGAAATTTGATTAACCACGTTCTTATAACTAGTCACTTCTCAAAGATCTATAACTTCACTTTTGATGCTCTCTGATAGAAGAGTTCTGAGGAAGAGTGTTTTGTAAAATTTACAGTGATTTGTTGTGCTTCATTTCTGTATTTGATGTTAATTTCCACAATATTGTCAAGTGATGCAGCCTGTAAGAGAGCTACATTAAACTTTTCTTTAGGGCCTAGAAGATAGCCAATTTCTATCAATATTCCTTAGAATGTATTGGCTCTGTCGAGTACAAAGTAACATAATTATCATTAACTTATCATAATTTATAATAATATTTTACAAATATAATATATAATTATATATTACAAATATAATTTGTATTATATAATTTGTAATATATAATTATATATAATATTTGTAATATATAATTATATATTATACTCTTCAGTTCTTCTAACTATTACCTTTAAATTTTTAACAAATATATTAAATCTTTTGTTATCTGTTAGCATTAATAGTAGAAGAGTAACTCTTCTTCCAGCTAAAATAAAATATTTAGTGTAAATCAACCATGGTGGTGGTGGTGGTGGTTTAGTCATTCAGCTGTGTCCAACTCTTTGCAACCTCATGAACTGTAGCACACCAGGCTCCTCTGTCCATGGGATTCCCCAGGTAAGAATACTGGAGTGGGTTGCCCTTTCCTTCTCCAGAATCAATAATCCTTCAATTTAAAAAATCTTTAGCATGCTTTTCCTTCTCTCTTCTTTTTCTTTTCCCATTTTCAGATGTAGCTGAAATCATAAGAAATATTTTTCCAGATTATTTCCTAATTTTTACATTTATTTTAAGCATGTAGCTGCTTAAACAGTTACAAAGCTTCACAGTCACATTACCACCAATCTGTTAGCCATACCTTAGAACTGAACTGGTTTAACTGATCAACTACTCTTCTCCTGTAACAGGTCTTTCCTTTTCCTGAATTATTTGATGGGATTGATTTCATCAAATTTGGCTGGAAGGTGCAATCTCAGAGGCTCTGGAAAGACCCCAGAAAGCCTCCCTCTGCAATCAGGGTGTCTTCCCTGCTGTGCAGGTATTCCCAGTGGGCTGTGTCAGTCTTTTCCCAGGAGAGGCTTCCAGTTGGCTGGGGGAGGCAGGACACCGCATGGTGTTTCCTGAGCCCCAAATCCCAGTGCAGGGGAGCTAGGCTGGGAGCTGTCTGGGGCCCCGAGTTCTCAGGGACAGTGTGTCTGTCGGTTCCTGAGATGAGATGGGAGGGACAGAGATGGAACTCGAGTTAGAAGGTTTGGGGACCCTGAATCTCAGCCATGGGGATTAAGAGGATGGGTCTGGGGTTGGTGGCTTTGGGGCCTGGGGCAGGGACAGAGCCCAAGTTCCCCTCGAGTTTGCTTCCCCAGAAAGCCCCTTGCTAAGGCAGTGTGGTCCACAGCTGATCTTTCCCGGTCAGGCCACACCCACCCTGGAGTGTGGTCGCCTGGGGACCCGATGGAGAGAAGAGGAGTGCGATGTCACAGGTGGACATCAGCACAGCAACAGTCACCGAGGCCCCAGGGCTGCCCGATGCCTGGCACTCTACAGTTCATAACGCCCCAGGGGGTGTCCCACACAGGTGCTGCTGATTTCGTGAGGCTCAGAAAAGCAAAGTGACCTCCCTGAGGTGGCTCAGCCAGCTAGCAAGTTTGGATCGGGGTCTGGAATCCAAATCTCTGTGACCTCCCCCCTCCCACCCCAGTGTTCCACTGGCCACAGAGATCAGAGGGCACCCAGTGGTGCTGGAGTGTGTGGAGTAGAAACCCAAATTTTAAGCCCTCAAGGGAAGACTGACAGGGGTCTACCTGTTGCCACCCACAGAGGCGCTGCCTAGGAATATGGAGTTTAGGTGAGCATTGCGGGGTGCATGTTCCCTGGGAACCCTCAAGCTATAATGACTCCACCCTGGTGGTCCTAAAGGCTGCCCCTCTGTGAGGTGGGCACCCGCAGTGAGCCTGGCCCCCAATCCCACTTGCAAGGCATCAACACCTTCGGAGCTAACCCCCCTTGGTCCTCAGAAGTAAGAGTGACTATCCCCATTGTACAGATGAGAAAACTGAGGCCCAGAGAGCTTATCCAGCAGGAAGCAGTCAGAATTTGAACCCAGAGATCATGCTTGTTCCACCCTGCTCTGTGCAGTGATGATTTTTTTTTCTAGAGGGGGTTTACATTTTTCTAGCCTCCAGAACCCTAGAGATCCCAGAGTCAAAGGAACACCTTACTTCTTGGGTTTGTTCTGAAAAGTGTGTTTTGATTAAGGAGCTGTAGGTGTTTCGCTCAGGGAGGACCCATAGCATGAGAATTATACAGTCCAACTCCAAGGATAGAAAGTGGGCCAGTGGTTAGTGGAAGAGGGATTTAGCTTCAGTCTAAGTAAGGGTTTCCCTGGTGGCTCAGAGGTTAAAGCATCTGCCTCCAATGCGGGAGACCTGGGTTCGATCCCTGGGTCGGGAAGATCCCCTGAAGAAGGAAATGGTAACCCACTCCAGTATTTTGCCTGGAGAATCCCATGTATTCTTGCCTGGAGAATCCCATGGATGGAGAAGCCTGGTAGGCTACAGTCCACAGGGTCGCAAAGAGTCGGACATGACTGAGCGACTTCACCTTCACCTTACCTAAGTAAGGAAGGACTTTTTAACACTATAATCCTCCCAAGATGAAGCAGGCAGACTTAAAAAGCAGTGAGCTTCCTGTTCCTGGAAGCATGTGTACTAAGATGGTTACTTGGAGTCCAGGGGACTCCTGGGCCGGGTGGGCATCAGAAGTGAAGTCCTGAGTCTTAGTATCAAGTCTTAGGAAGTTCTGCTCATTAGACTCATGGGATATCCTAAATGCCTTCTGAATCTTCAAAACACTGTGTGTGTTTAAAAAAAATTAAATAGACTTTATTTTTAGAGCAGTTTTAAGTTCACAGAAAAATTGAGCAGAAAGTACCGAGTTTCCAAATGTACCTCCAGCTCCACATGTGCACAAATCAACATCCTGCACCCAGAGTGCCGTGTCCTTACAGTCCTTGAACCTACACTGGCGCATGGTGTCACCCAGGCTGTGGTTTACACTGGGGCTCTCTCTTGCCATTGTACCTTCTATGGATGTGGACAAATGTATCATGACATATATCCACCATCATAGTGTGCTGCGTGCTGTGTGGCATGCTGCTGCTGCTGCTAAGTCGCTTCAGTCGTGTCCGACTCTGTGCGACCCCATAGACACCAGCCCACCAGGCTCCCCCGTCCCTGGGATTCTCCAGGCAAGAACACTGGAGTGGGTTGCCATTTCCTTCTCCAGTGCGTGAAAGTGAAAAGTGAAAGTGAAGTCGCTCAGTTGTCTCCGACTCCCAGCGACCCCATGGACTGCAGCCCACCAGGCTCCTCTATCCAAGGGATTTTCCAGGCAAGAGTACTGGAATGAAATGCCATGCATACAGGGCATCAATGCCTCAGCCAGGTACAGAACCCAGGCCCCCTGAAATGGAGGCATGGAGTTTTAACCACTGAGCCGCCAGGGAAGACCCAACCACCATGATTTCATGCAGAGTAGTTTCACTGCTGTAAAAATCCTCTGTGCTCTGTGTGTTCTTCCCTCCCTGCCCGCAGCTCTGGCAAACACTCATCTTTTCACTGTCTTCATAGTTTGGCCTTTTCCAGGATGTTATGTAATAGGAGCTTTTTCAGATTGGCTTCTTTAACTTAGCAACATGCTGTATGCTTGTAGTGCTTGCTAAGTGATCAGTATTCATTCATTCATTTATCCATCCATCCGTTCATTCATGCATCCACTATTTAGTCATTCAGCAAATACTGACTGGCGTCTGCTTTATACTAGGCAGGTTAAGAGCAGGCAAGGCGGCTGTGAATGGGACAGATATGCTCCCGGCTTTTATTTTGAAAACCAGAATCCCCTGCTGGGTCTACAGCCCCAATCCTGTGCCCCCGGGTGCACCCTCTCTGACCCTGAGGTGGCACAGGTCAGAAGGACAGCCCTTAGTCTTACTCTTGGACCTCCTCTGAACTTTTTATCCAGACAGAATCACTGTGTTAGCAGAGACCACGTGGCACAGCTATTTCCCCTGCTTGACACCATGGGACAGCATCTCCCCAATTCTGCCTAATCCCAAGTCCTTATATCTCACCATCAGTCAATCATCGGAACCTCCTCCTTCTTATAAGTGAAAGACTTGAGTCACCAAGAGGTTGAGGACTTCCCAGACCCTAAGTGAAGGGCTTTGCTGGGTTACATCCTGACTCGGAGGCTCAGTTTCTTCATCTGTTCCGTGAGGATCCCAGAGCCCACGATTGCAGGGGTTTTGTGAGTTCAGGGCAGAGCAGGGATGAGACCCTGTGGTCCTGCCTATGGGGCCAGCACGGAGCCTGCGTTTGCAATGTTTTCAAAACCTCTTCTCCTGGCTCCAGCCCCTGTTTGGCTCCTGTTCTGAGCAAGAGGAAAACAATGAACGCGCCCTTCAAGCTTTTGGGTCTCCTGTTGTGGAATATCCCCACTACTCCCAGTACTGCCGGGGCCCAGAAGGACACAGAACCAGAAGGACTCCAGCAACCTGTTGGGTTGCTCCCTCTACCCCCAGCCAGCCAAGCCCTTCTCTTGCTGAGAGGAGGAATATGGGGCAGGGTTGGTTCTGCCCCCCTAACCTCCACAACGGCTCATACCTGGGCCGGAGCTCCCACTTCCTGAGGTTGGTGGGAGACACAGGGAGCTTAACTCAGGGAAGCACATTCTAACCTGCCCTGGGGAGAGCAAGGCCCACTTCCCACCCCAACCCGGGCTGGTAAAACTACCTGCCCTTGGCAGCTCTGATAATGGCTACAGTTTACTGAGCACCTCACGGCATAAGTGACACTTCACTTCATCAGCCTATTTCTCTCTTGGCCATACCCTGACAGTCAGCTTTCTGGCTCAGGAAACTAGAAAAAAAAAATGGACGCAAACACGTTACCCAGGGGATGAGAGTAGAACTTGGTGCCAAGTAGGTCTGATGCAGAGCTGATGCTCTGAACCAAGGCACTGTTTTAGCCCTCCATCCTAGCCACCCAGGACCAGACAGGAGGGATGAGAAGCTTGTCTGAATCATCATCACAGCCACCTCAAATGCAAATCAGCTAAAGTTTACAACCCCTTCCATCTGTGCTCTGAATAACTCCAGCCATCCCAGAAAGTAGGTGAGCTGGGTACTTTACAGATGTGAAACTGAGGCTTAGAGAGGTTAAGTAACTTGTCCAGGGTCACACAGGGCCAACGAGTGGCAGCGCTATAAGTGGAAAGCCAGATTCTGGAGTCTAAACGCCACACCTTTCCCACTGCACCTTGCTCGCTTCTCCCTGCCTTAGTGCGAGTCCACCCGGAGCCTATAAAATCAAATCGCTAAATTGCTCACACAAACACACGCCTGCCTGCCCGTCTCCTCAGTTCAAAAAGAAGACACATCTAGAAAAAAACAAGAAAGTTTCTCTTGCTGGGAACCTTTCCTGTTACTTATAGGGAAGGAAAGGAACTTTCCCAAGCTACCCAGCAGCAGAACAAAACTTCTCTCCTAGCCTGGGGATCGCCCACGGGTGTGTCACCCATCTGCCCACCTCCCTCTGCGCTGGGTCTGCCCGTCCAGCCCCCGCCCAGCACCTACCTTGTCTGGAGCATAATCGAGGGCACTTCCGTGGCTTCCTGGTCCAGCGAGGCTGCTCCAGGTCCCCAGTCCTCCTAGGAGCCTCCAGAGTGGAGCTGAAGTGGCAGCGGGAACAGCTCATCTTTCAAGGGCTGAGTCGTGATGTCATCGCCCTTCTAGGCACTTCCTCCCTCCACCTCCAGCCTAGCCCAGCACTCCAGCTTCTGCCCAGCGCCCTGCCTAGCCAGGCTGGCTACAGTTTCTAGAACCCAGACCTACAGAGGCCAGGCAGGGTGGCTGCAGCTGCCTATGGCTCCTCCTGGCTTCTGAGCCGGGGGAGCTGGGCGAGCCACGTGGAAGACTTCCAAGTTAGTCCGCGGAGTGTTCTATTGTGTAGACAGGCTGCCCTTGAGAGACTCCGGTTGGCAAACATGTTCTGGGCTCCGAGTCAGCCCGGGGTTTTCAGTCCTGCTTCCCTAGCGAAAAGCCTCGGGCAAGTGACTTAACCTCTCTGAACTCTGAAATGGAGCTGATGGTGACAACACTCAGAGCGGGTGTGGTGAGGATTAGGAACAGTCCTGACACGTATGTGACTTTTACTGTGGTAGGCGCTTTGTAAAGACATAAATGCATTCACTCAGCTAATCCTCCCTGGAACCTGGGCAGTGTGGCTCCAAAGTCTTTTCTTAACCACTTTCCCATTCCTTTTCTCAATTAAATGAAACTATGGATGTGAAAATCAGATACCTAGCAGGTAACCCCTAAAATACTAGCTTTCTTCTTTCTGGTGTTGAGGTAGGTAGCTGACACACTCCGCAAGCAAACACATTTTTCTAAATAGCATGTTTATAGCAATAAATCATGATTTGTTTTCCCTAGGTGGTTGTTTTGTGTCTGAGTTTAGGTATAAACAGTGGGCATTTTCACAGAAGGCAGAAGCAGAGTTTGACCAGGGAGGCAGGGGAGTCTGATTTTTTTTTTTTTTTTAATGCCATATATGGAATGCAGGAGAAGGCAATGGCAACCCACTCCAGTATTCTTGCCTGGAGAATCCCAGGGACAGGTGAGCCTGGTGGGCTGCCATCTATGGGGTCACACAGAGTCAGACATGACCAAAGCGACTTAGCAGCAGCAGCATGGAAGGCGGGAGATGTGGGTTTGATCCTTGAGTCGGGAAGATCTCCTAAAGAAGGGAATGGCTACCCATCTCAGTACTCTTGGCTGGAGAATCCCATGGACAGAGGAGACTGGTGGCTACAGTCCATGGGGTCACAAAGAGTCGGATATGACTGAGCAGGTAATACACACACACAGACACACACAGACACACACACCACATGCTTCCAGAGGAATGACGGCAGTAGAAACTCAAAAACATCTTCAGAGATAGAACACCTTTCCCGGTCCTGTTTCCCAGTGACACTTAAGGGTTTTTGTGCTCCTGAGACTCAGCCATTTTTGGGGGGCTGTCTGCCTATGGTGTCTTCTCACTTTAACACTGATTGACTTTCTTGGCTTCACCCTGGAGACTTACTGACAATGCACAGCACTTAACTTTCCCAAAGCTTAGAAGCTGTAAAGTGCATGGGCCTTCAAATTTTTTTTGAAAAAAAGTCTTAAAGCCTTTCTTTTAAAACAGAGAAGATAACACAGGCCTGAGGGGACTGGGGGATAGACGGAGGGTCAGAACCCCACTTTCTGTCTCCCCTTCACTTGAAACTTCTCTCTACCAACTCTTCAGACCAGCAGTGGAATCCGACTTGATCATCAGATAGCCAGCTGATGTGAAGAGCAACCCACTGGGAAAGACCCTGATGCTGGGAAAGATTGAAGGCAGGAGGAGAAGGGACCGACAGAGGACGAGATGGTTGGATGGCATTACTGACTCAAGGGATATGAGGTTGAGCAAACTCCAGGAGTTGGTGAAGGACCGGGGAGCCTGGCGTGTTGCAGTCCATGGGGTCGCAAAGAGTCGGACACGACTGAGCACTGAACAACAGCAATCATCAGAGAGATGGGGAAGTTCTGGAAAGGTTTATGGGGAGTCCTGGGGTTTAGACCTAGCTTGGCTATAAACTGGTCTCATAAACTGGGTTGTGGTCCCTTCCCCATTCTGGTGTCTCGGAAACTCGTCTGCACAGTGACTGGTTCTACCCTGCCGGAACTCCTTAATCTGAGGCTGCTAACCTTCCAGGTGCGGGCAGGGCTCCGAGGACAGAGCTGCCCAAGGTCTACCCGGCCTCTCGCGTGGTCTGCGGCTGCGGCTGCGGCGTCAGTCGTGTCCGGCTCTGTGCGACCTCACGGACGGCAGCCACCAGGCTCCACCAGGCTCCCCGCCCCTGGGCTTCTCCAGGCAAGAACACTGGAGTGGGGTGCCAACATGGTGTACAGAACAGTGCTACGTGCTTTTTCTGGGAGAGAGGATCTATAGTTTCCATCACATCAGTGAAATGATCTTTGATGATCCAAAGTGTCTTCAGACCTCTGGATGTCAGAGAGAGACCTGGTGAAGTCCCTGCCAGCTCCCATATTCTAGGGTTCTTCATTTCAGTTCAGTTCAGTTCAGTCATGCAGTTATGTGATGGACAGGGAGGCCTGGCATGCTTAGGCATAACTCTTAGAAACCATTCTTGTTCCTGTCTTGCTAGTCTATCTAACGTTCAGTTCATCAGCAAATAGTGGGCCACATTTCCAAAATACATTCCAAATCCTCCCACTTCTACCAGTTCATGCCTCTTACCTGGACTGTCTTCTTAGCCTCCTTACTGCTCTCCTTCCCTTTTGTTTCAATAAGTTAGTTCCCTTACAGGTGACAACAGGTATCCATTCAAAGGGAAAGTCATCTCCTGTCACTCTGGCCTTCTTGCCATTCTTCAAACATACCAGCTGTGCTCCCTCAGCATATCGTACTCCCTCCTCAGGGCCTTTCTGCTTCTCTGCCTGGAATGATCATCCCTGGGTACTGTGTGTCTCACCTGTTTAGTGCAGTCCTGAAGCATCACCTCCTCGGGTGCCATCTCTGAGCACCTCCTGTAACAGCAGCTCCTCATGCCAACCTGCCATCTCTCTCCCCTTCCCTGCTTTATCCTCACAGCACTTGTAGCTGCCAAACCTTAGAAACTGGTGGTTTATGCTAAATTGTCTCTCTCCCCACTGGTGAGCTCCGTGAAAGTAGGAATTTGGGGTGGAGGAAGTTGTTCACTGTTCTATTCACAGTACCCAGAACACTGCTTGGCACATCATAAGTATTCAGTAAATATTTGTTGAAAGAATGAACATAGTCAGTGAGTTAATTATGATGCTATTTGTACCAAACAACAAGAATGCACAGAGCTGTTCTCTCTTGAACCCACTCTAATCAGCAAGGCCTTGAAATATATAAGCCAAATCTGAGAGATCATGAGAAATTAATAATTTCAAGTTATACCTTTCTTAGATGAAATAAAAAGGACACCTCAAATTTTAAAATAGAGTAATAACATAGAACATTTGAACATCAAATTAATGTTTTATCTATGAAATATCATATATGCCCAAAATATAACGTACAGGTGCTTTCAAGCCCATATTGATAAAAATGGAAGATATCTAAGTCAAAAAGGAAGTCTTAATAAATTATGATGAATACATATAATGCAGCCTATATTCTCTGAAGACAACACAAATAAAATCAAAATCAACTATAAAAACATAGTAAGTTGAGAAATATGTGTCTGGAAATTAAAATTGGACCTCTAAATGTTCATGGGTTAAAAGAAAATCAGAAGTTACTATATAATGCTAAACATACTACATTTCAACGCTTACAATATGCATCTAAAGTATTACTTAAAGTGAAATGTATGGTTGTCAATGAATGTGTTATAAAATAATCAACCATTTTTAAGGTGGACATGTTAATTCACTATATGGTGGGAATCCTTTCACTACGTGTATGTATATCAAGTTACGTTTTAAATATCTTGTGATTTTTGTCAATTATATCTCAGTAAAGCTGTAAAATGTAAATAAAGAAGATAATAATTAAGCATTCAAATTAAAAAACTAGGAAAAGAACACCAGGGTACAGTATAAAAGCATATAAAGTAAAATGCAAAACAAGACATTTATGAAATAGAAACAAACAACAGGGGGACTCTATGAAATAAAAGTTTATCTTTGAGAAAATAAGATCTTAATAAGTAATATTACAATTAAAAGGACATAATTACAAAAGAGATGAATAAAATTACTTAAAAAATAATTTGAGTTAATTTATGCCAATAAATGGATACTTTTCCATAAAAGTTTAATTTACAAAATTGACTGAAGAAATAGAAAACCTGAGTAAATTGTTAAACCACACATCAAAAACAGTAGCAGCCAAATATTTCTTCTACTCACAAAATCTCCCTCCTCAATATAAGGGGTACAATTTTACAGATAAAGTTGAACAAACCTTCCAGAAATGTATAATCTCCATTTTCTTTTTATCTTTGGCAATATTTATTTATTTGGCATTGTCAGTTCTTAGTTACAGTATGTGTATCGAGTTCCCTGATGACCCGGGCTGTCTGCAAAAGAGATGAATAAAATTACTTAAAAAATAATTTGAGTTAATTTATGCCAATAAATGGATACTTTTCCATAAAAGTTTAATTTACAAAATTGACTGAAGAAATAGAAAACCTGAGTAAATTGTTAAACCACACATCAAAAACAGTAGCAGCCAAATATTTCTTCTACTCACAAAATCTCCCTCCTCAATATAAGGGGTACAATTTTACAGATAAAGTTGAACAAACCTTCCAGAAATGTATAATCTCCATTTTCTTTTTATCTTTGGCAATATTTATTTATTTGGCATTGTCAGTTCTTAGTTACTGTATGTGTATCGAGTTCCCTGATGACCCGGGCTGTCTGCGTTGGGAGGGCAGAGTCTTAGCCACTGGCCTACCAGGGAAGCCCTTAATGCCACTTTAAACAAGAATCATTTCAGAAAATAAAAAAGTAGGAAGGCAAAGCAATTAAGTTCATAAGGTTATTATAACATGTAATAATACATGTTATACTATTATTATTATAAGACAGAGACAGAGAACAAACACAAAGAAAAAAAGATGAAAAAAAAGATTAAAAAAAGAATAGAAAATATAAAAAAGATTGATATATTTAGAATTAAAAGCTTTCCTACATCAAAAGATACCACAAATAAAATCTAGTCCCAAACTAAGAGAAGATATAGATAGATAGACAGACAGACAGACAGATGTGTGTGTGTGTGTTAGTCGCTCAGTCATGTCCAACATTTTGTGAACTGTAGCCCACCAGGCTCTTCTGTGTATGGAATTCTCCAAGCAAGAATACAGGAGTGGGTAGCCATTCCCTTATCCAGAGGACCTTCCTGACCCCCCAATACATTGCTACTGAGCATACAAACTGGGTCCACAGCTCTGGAGATCAATATGGCATGATTAGTAAAGACCGTGTGCCTGATAATATAACAATTCTTCGTATGTAATCCAGGTAAATTCTCTAGTATATGTGCTCAAGAAGACATGCACAGGAATAATTGTAGCTATTTTTGTTGTAGAAAGAAAAAAATTGGAAACAATGTTCATTAAGAGTAAATTATATAAATAAATTGCAGTATATTCATACAAGGACTTTATACAGCTATCAAGACAACTGAATTAAAGGTGAATTTATCAACACAGATAAATCTCAAAAACATTAGATTGAGGGGAGGAAGGCCAGTTATAGAATATCAATACATTATCAGTCCAAAGATCAAAAAAGTACAAAACAACACTATTTAATATTTATATGTGGTATATATGTAGTCTCAGTAATTATATAAAAACATGCATGGAAATGAAAAGGAGAAATTCAAGACAGTGCTGACATCTGGGGAGTGGCGTGGTGTGGAGGAGATGCGCAAACAGATTTCATGCATATATGAGATACATCTATATCTATACCTATACAGAGACACAAAGAAAGAGTATTTCTATTTCTTAAAAAAAGATCCAAAGCAAATAAAGCAAAATTTTAATGTTTGTAAAGTTTCAAGATGAGAGTGTGTTTTTTATATTGCTTATTCTTTATGATTTTTTTTCCTGTATGTTTGGATATTTCATAACAAAAAATCAAAATAAAACAGATGGCAGGAAAAAGTTCTAAAAGAACAGAGGATGGGAAACACTTGGAGTTAAATATTTCCCTAGCCCTAATTATTTCCCATCTCTGTACTTTCAGACCTTCTCTCTGAGTTAGAGAGAAGGAAAACATATGAGAAGGTAAAACCAAAAGGAAGAGCCAAACAGATAATAAAGATGAGCAGGAAATGGGCAAAAGAAATCAACTGCCGGCCAACGTGTGAGGGAATGCAAGTGTGCAAATACCATCTACCATCACATTCTCTCTTCGCCTGTTGACACCACCCACTCAGTCGCTCCCTCGGGGATAAAGAGGTGGTGAGGGAATCCAGGGCTGCCTTGACCCCAGCCAACTCACCTCTGCGTTCCTAGCTCCAAACAGGCAGATCCCTATTATTCCTGGGGACTTGAGGGGGTCAGCTTATTTACCTGTCCTGAAGTAGGCGCTGTAATTTCAATGACTCCTGTAGTACAAACGCTGAGAAAGGCAGGTCAGTGCTCATAAGACTGCTTTTACCTGCAGCAGGAAGTCACTCCCTGGGCAATGCCAACTTTAAGAAACTTTTGACAGTTTATCCCTAGGAAGGAAGGCAATTTTTACTTTTAGGAGAAATTTTACTATGAAAAGGAGAAATCACTGTGTTAAGAGAAATTATACGTCTGCATTTTCATGCAGCATGAAGTAGAACTTACCATCTTTAGCTCCAAATATTTCCCATCTCTGACTTTCCTTCTCCCCACTCACATTTGGAAAGTGCAAGGCCACCCTGACCCCTTCTTCCTTATCTTCCACATTCAGTCATCAAGTCCTGTCTGTTCACTCCTCAGCATATCCCCTATGTGTCCCCATCACTTGTCTAATTCGTCCCCATACCTGGTGCTGCTCCTCCTTAAAAGCATCCTCTCCACCACCATTGATAAAGGTTGTTCTAGCCCAGCTCTGGTCTCATTACACTTTCCTCAGAAAGCACAAATGGTACCCCAATGGGTAAGAACAAGCTCACACTCTCCAGCATTCAAGGCAAGCCTGCTCCAATCTGGCCCCTGATTTATCTCCTGCAGCTGTTCCTCTTGGCTCATTCCAGCATTCTGCTCCCACACTGTGCCTTGCCAAATGGTCATTCTTAAACATTCCCTGCCACTCTCCACCTCTGAACAGTTCCTTAGAAAGTTTTCTGTTTCCTCTTCCCCCATCCCCACCAAGGGAAACCCACCAAGGCCTCCAGGGTCCAGTTCAAATACTGTCCACTTCATGGAGCATTCTCTAAAGCAAGCTCGACCCTCCTCAGGACTGACAAGAGGTGATTACAGATCACAAAGAGGCAGAGTATTATGTCCAACTCATTGCTGTATTTCCAGTCATGCTTACCACAGTACTTCACTTTTAATAGATGCTCCAGAACATTCAAACGAAACTATGAAAACATGCATTTATATATGTACCACCCATAACCATGTGTATTTTTAAAACCACAGAATTGATAGAGATCTCATTTTAACCCTGAAATTCAGCCACCTAGTAAGCCTCCAATATGTAGCTGTGTGCAATAAGGGATGACTGAGTGAATGAATGGGTGGATTTCTCTATATTTACTTTATAATTGAATGAGATATCATAGGTCACTGTATATTGTTGTCAATTGCCTTATGTTCTTGGCAATCTCTTTGCTCAAGATCCTTCAGAGAACATTTCTAAGGTCTGAGAGCAACAGATAAACATTAATTCTCTTTAATATGATTCTCAGGGGAAAACATAAGTGTAAGAATCTGTCTATATGGATATAAACACACTGCACTTAATATTGCATCAATGTTAATCACGTAATTTCACATTCTTCTAATTCTTTTCATTGTTTCCAAACCCTCTTGCCTGAATAGATTCCTTTGCCTTATAATGAGAACAAAAACTAGTGAATACTAGCCATTTGATTCTTATTTTTAAATCTTAGTAGCCCTCCTTAGGACTAACAGCAGCTTTCCCTACAAAGGTCTGCTGCAGGTTATTAGGTCATACTTGCTGGGATATTCTGTCTTTCATTTATAATTTTTTAATTAACCCAATTATTTCTAAATGTGAGCTGAGTACCTCTAACCACACACACACAAAAAAAGTATTGCTATGTGACTTAATTTATTGTTGAAAGGAGTGGGAAATCTTGTGTAAGTTGAAATTGATCATTAAATCAACACATCCTCTGTGCCCTTTACAACACCCCCTCCCAGAGGAGGCATCACTGTGCCTCCAGCACCCTCTTGCTTCTGCACATCTAACCGAGAAAATGACCATGTAAAAACAGAACTCAATATTTTAAAATGTCAATCAACCAATATTACTTCCAGTGTAATATTTTCACCACACAGCATTAAAAATATATATGCACTAAAACTTCCATCAGCTAAAAAAGAGACTAACAAAGTTTAACTCTATTTCAATAAGAGTGAGTCAATTTAAGGGCCTTTGTTTTGTCTAGAGGCAAGATTTTTCTCTTGGGTTATCACAATACCAGGGGTGTCAATCAAAGAGCCACATTCAGAGGACCAAGAGAATATGTGATGAGATCCATCAGCAGGCTGGATTTTGGCCTGTATTTGTAAATGATTTCCTCAGCTGAGTCATCAATCACAAAGTCATCTGCATGGAGAGGACACTTCATTATTGTTCTATAGGGCTCCAATTAAGTAGGACATAACAAACAGCCATCAAGTTGATAACTCATCCAAATATTCAGCAATTGCCACAGCCCATGACCATGAGAGGAACCAGGGCCTCTCTGCTTCCCCCTCAGGTGTAGGTGAATGGGAAGCAAAGATTTACTTCAAACAGCCTTCCGAGTATCTTGCTCCTCACCAAGAAGTCTCCTAGTAAAACAGTCATAGATCCTCAGTTCAAAATCTCACATAGAAGTATCATGAGTTAACACTGATTTTAAATTCCACTATACATGCAGACAGTGTGATACTAACACAGTGACTTTCCATGCAGAAAGGATAATGTTATGTTTTTATTCACTTCCAGAGCTTCTAAGAAGCTTTAAACATTCTTCAGACTTTAGGGTCAAAATCAGAGTCCCCCAGTGGTTGAAGGGTAAAGAACCCACCTGTCAGTGCAGGAGCTACAAGAAACACAGGTTGGATCCCTGGGTTGGGAAGATCCCATGGAGGAGGGCATGGCAACCCACTCCAGTGTTCTTGCCTGGAGAATTCCATGCACAGAGGAGCCTGGTGGGCTACAGTCCATATTGTTGCACAGAGTCGGACATGACCGAAGTGACCTAGCACACACACAGAGAGGTAACCAAGTACTAAGGACAGGTACAAATCATTGAATTGATTTTCATATTTATACAGACATGTTTAACCTCCATTGCAAGGAAGGAGCTGCAGCACTCTTATAGGAATGATAGGTGTTTTCAGTTCTTCAGGGAGAAGAGCATAGTGGCATTTAAGCTGCCTTTGATTGACTAAGGTGATTTGATTTCCACTAATAACTCACAAGAGCTGTTAGGAAAATTGCATGGTATTTATAATTCTAATTTGTTTTACTCTGTGACTCTAGGAAACATCATTGTGGTAAATATATTGAAATGTCAGGGTTATCACTTGCCACACAAAGTTTTTTTTTTTTTTCCTCCCCACTGAACAAATGCCAGCAGCTTAGCCTGCTGAGCCCAAGCTTATGTGAACTAGTGATCCAGGCAGCCTTTGGCAGCTCCGAGTGGCCATTTGGCCTGCCCGAGCTGACGCTGCGTAGATTCCCTGGGACGGCCTCCAGCTTCAGGGTAGTCGGAGACTTTTCAGCACTGCTGGGGCCCCATGTCATCCCGCAGCAGCCGGCTGCTTCCTAAGAAGCTGGCTCTTCTAGCCGCTCCAAGAGGGAAACTTGAATCCTGATTTGGCAGCTTTGCAGCACCATTCACTCTCTCCCTATGGCTGAAGAAACTTTTTGAAAGTGCTTGGAGCACGGGCTCAGAATCTTCATCCAGAACGACTTGGAGGAAAGCTGCCTTGAAAGTTGGGACTGACTTCTTTGGCTGGCTTTGCTGAGCAGCCAGATGCCACGTTTTCCACGCCGTACGTGCAGATGGGGAACATGGCTCCGAGGACAACGTCCAAGGAATGACAGCTCAGATGCACCAATAGCTTCTTCATCAACACAACTTCGGTCCTATGAGTGCAAATCTGTCGCCTGAGGTATCCTAAGGTATCCTATTCAGGAATCTTAAGCTGCTTGCTGTTCATAGCTTTTTTCTCATTCACTAGTAAGTCTGACCAGATGACCAGTTATAGCATACCTCTTTCAAAGTATATTATCATTGGCTTTGTTAGGGATCCATGTTACTTTTCCTGTGATATGGCCACCTACCAAATAAAGAAAGTAGGTGCAATGAGAGGAGATTGGTCAACCAACCAAGATCCACAAGCAAATCGAAATTCCAAGAGGCCTCCTCCCATCAGCTGGAGTTCAGCTCTTAGTTCTTCAGTTTCTGGGTCTGAACAACAACAACAGAAATGCGTAATTCCACTTCCAGTCCTGAGTTCATGTGCATCATAAGGGATGGATTATTTTAATAAATTTGTTTCATTTTGCTTTTGATTTGGAGGGCTTACTAGTTTCAGTTTGATTTTGTTTCTTGATCGTGTATGGAACATACACACAGATCAAAGCCCAATCCTACAAAGCACTGATCCTATCTGCTGTGTCCCTCTTTCCCACAGAGATAACTATTTTTATTAGTTTGGTCTTATCCTTCCATTATTTAAGTATGAGCAAAATATTTATACGGGCTTCTCTGGTGACTTAGGGAAGAATCTGCGAGCAATACAGGAGGCCTGGGTTTGATTCCTGGATCAGGAATATCCCCTGCAGAGGGGAATGGCTACCCACTCCAGTATTCTTGCCTGGAGTATCCCATGAACCTATAATCTTATTGCACACCTTTCTTAGATATACGACAATTTATCAGATGTACTGTTCTGCTCTTTGGGTTTTCATTTGTCCAGGAAATCACTCCAGAGCAGTGTATACACAGACAACTCCACATTTACGCTTATAGCTGCATAGCATTCGTTGTGCAATTGTACCTAGTTGATTCATCTAAAACTTTGTTGATATAGTGCATCGTTCCCAGTCTTTTGAAACAACAAGCAATACTACAATGGATAGCCTTGTGCATATATGTTTTCATATTTTCCCAGACAGTCTTTGGGTAGATTCCTAAGAAGAGGATTGAGGATTGCTAGTCAAGAGACAAGCGTATGTGATTTAGCTAGCTACTGTCTAGTCCCCTCCACTGGGTTTATACCATTTTTCCTTCCCACAAGCAACTTATGAGAACGCCTATTTCCCCTCAGACTCACTGGGAGAGAATAGTTTCAATACTGTAGATTTGGGGTAGGAAAACAATGCGTTTCACCCAAAGGCTCACTTCAGAAAGCAGTTTGATGATACTATTATCATTATTATTAATACCAGTGTTGACTCCCTTTTTCATCACTGTTCCTCATGGTTGAATAATATTCCATTGTGTTGAGTGTATATGCCCCATGTGCTTTATCTATTCATTCAGTGATTGTTTAGCTTGTTTCCATATCTTGACTGTTGTGAATGATGCTACAGTAACCGTGGGAAGGCAAATATCTCTTCAATATTTAGTTTTCCTTTTCCTTGGATATACAGCCAGAAGTGGGACTGTGGGATTGTATGGCAGTTCTATTTTTAATTTTTTGAAGAATCTCCATCATGGCTGTACCCCCCCATACATTCCCACTAACCATGTACAAGCATTTCCTTTCCTCCATACTCTTGCCAACACTTGTCTTTTTGGTGGTAGCCATTCTAACAGGTGGGAGATGATATCTCCTTGCGGTTTTGATCTGAATTTCCCTGATGATTAGCAATGTTGAGCACATTTTCATGTACCTGTTGGCCATTTGTATGTCTTCTTGGGGAAAATCTCTATTCATTTCCTCTGCCCATTTATTAATCAGATTACTTTCTCCTGTGTGATAGTTACTGTTATTGGTTATATAACTGTAGACCTGAAACAATGGTTGCAGTAACCTTTCTTGCTCATTTAGTCCACAGTCATAAATGGATGTGATACAAGGTACTAAGCATAAAAAGATAAGTAACCTCCTTCCTTGAGATTGTCTCACTCTTATAAGTGAAATGGCAAAAAATCAAAAAGTCATTGGACAAGAGTTAAGTGCTGCTAGAAAGTAATATACTAATTTCTTTGCTACTATCCACATATAAGAAAACCTAAACAGAGATTGCTTTTATAACAGGAAAAATACGTTTTAATGCTTTTAAAAGTCTTCAGAGTTGTTTGAAACTCCAGGAACTTTACATCTGAAGTCCATGAGGGCAAGGTTCATTCATCCCTGGTTATTTCTCATTTAGGACAGAAATGCTATTTATGTTGGAATTCACAACACTAAGTGACTGTATCTTTTCATCCTCGAGGCAAAGCAAAAACAAATGAATCCAAAGGAAAGGAAGGTTCCCTTTATCATTGCCAGACACAAATGTCAACTCCTGTGACTACATGTTTCTGATAAGTCCTCTTATCACCTAACCACACCAATCAATTCATGGACCTTGAAAAAATGCTGTGGTTTCTTTTCGAGCTCTACAAGTTCTTTTATTTATTAAAAGTCTTGCATGCAATGTCCCGGGCTGAGTACTCGAAGAAGAAGAGAAGCTCACTGAGCCCTGAGGGATAAACAATTGACCAGAGATGACCCCTAACAGAAAATATTTCTTTTATTAAAAACATTTTGAAATTCAAAAACTCTAAATCCAACATGACCAATATGGGGATAAAGAATAAACTCAAGGCAGTTCCATGAACTGTAACGTTATTGGATATCTCCTCACCCAGTACTTGCTCCAAAATTGTGATGAACTACTCCAGATACACTTCATTTTTCATATTTCCTCCAAAATCTGAAATTCAGCATATCTCTTGTAAAATTTAAAATATCATAATCTTTTCTCACCTCTCAAGAGAATACTTTTTGGTATAGATGTTGAGAAAAGTGTGAGCTACAGAGAATGATTTGACAGTTGGTATAGGGAAAAGCCTCAAAGAATAAAGCATTTTGAAGCCTCTGGTGGCTCAGACATAAAGAATCTGCCTACAATGCAGAAGATGTGGGTTTGATCCCTCGATGGGGAAGACCTCCTGGAGAGGGCATGGCAACTCACTCCAGTGTTCTTGCCTGGAGAATCCCATGGACAGAGGAGCCTGGCGGGCTACTGTCCATAGGGTCCCAAAGAGTTGGATATGACTGAGGGACTGACTCATGACTATCCCACTAAGTCATGAGACTGGATCAACTTCTGGAGCCAGTCTTGTTAAAATAGAACTATGTGAGATCCTGTTCAACAAATTTTTCCATTAAAACTTTGATCAACAACAATGTTCCCCCATATGTAACTAGGAAAGATGATTTTCCAACCTTAGTTTCTTGCTCAATTTCAACATCTATCTCGGTATATATCATGTCCCTCCGCTAAGACACTGTTTACTTGTCACATATTAAATGTCATTTAATATCTAATTTTTCTTCAGAAGGAAAGATGCATTTTTTTATTCCAAAGATATATGAGAAATAGCCTCTCTTCTCTCCCAATAGCTGTTTTTCGCTCTACTTTGGTTCAAATTTGCATTATAATGAGTTAAAAATCCACAATCAGGTGTATTTGAATTTTATTTCATATAAACCCCTTCAGACCACAACTTCTAATGGACTCATGACTATAAAACCCCAATTTATAGAATTCCCTGCCTTTGAGAATCCTCATCCAGAAAATGTTACTAACTTTTGTGACTTGTGATGGTTAATTGTATATGTTAACTAGGCTAAGGAATTCTCAAATAGCTGGTAGAACATTATTTCTGGGTATATCTGTGAGGGTGTTTCCAGAAGAGATTGACATGTGACTCTTTAGATTGCATAAAGAATATTACCCTTACCAATGCAAGTGGGAATCATCCAAAATGTTGAGGGCCTTAAGAGAACAAGAAAATAAAGGAATGGCAAGTTTCCTGTTTCTCTAGAGAGAGAACATCCATCTTCTCTTGCCCTTGGACACGGTGCTCTTGGTAATCAGGCCTTTGGTCTCAGGCTGAGACTTACATTAGTTCCCTTCCCCTCCCCCAATTCTCAGGCTTTTGGGTTTGGACTGGGACTTAGACCACTGGCTCCCTTGGTTCTCAGGCTTTTGGATTCAAATTAAATTATACCACTGGCTTTTCTGGGTCTCCAGCTTATAGACACAAATCATGGAAATTCTTGCCTCCTTGTGAGCCAACCCTATAGTAAATCTCCTCATATATATATATATAATCTCCTATTGGCCTGTCATGATCCACTTTGGGCAGCTTGAGATTTAAAGGCTTCTCTTAGGTTTAGAAAAGGATGTACCACTGGGAATTGGTTAAGTGGATGTTGAGCTCAGAAAAGAATTCCGTATAAATGTGTGGGACATCAGAAAATCAGTAGTAGTTGAAGCCACAGCTAGACCTAAAGTATACATTGATATCTGTTAATAATATATCTAATTGGATCAAAATTGGTAAAATTCTTCAAATAATATTCATTCATTCAATAAATAGTAGCTGAATATTCAATAAATAGTAGCTGAAGGATCTGAGTGAGGAGCTTGGGGTAAAATTGTGAAGAAGACAGTGTTCAGCTTCAAGACTTGTGTATTCTGACTGGGAATTCAGATATTAAACAACTGGCCACACAATATATTATCTAAAAATATTTGAGATTTGGGCCACCAAAAAAAGATATACAACTTTTAATTGAAAAAACAGAACTAGTTCGAGGCAAAGTAGAAGAATTCATGTAAGATTCTCTGAAAAACTACTTTGTGCTAAGTTTTTAAGGTGAATTAACTGGGCAAAAAGAAAGAGAATTCCAAGTAAAAGGAATCTCATGTGCAAAGGGCCTGGGGCAGAAATAGTGCTCTAGGATATGAAAGAAAGTGATATAAGCAAAACTGTCTGTAACTATTCCACACCATAAATTTGAAATAGAGAATACTTTTTGGGTAAATATTAATAAATATGATCATAATATGGAAATATGAGATCCATGCCAGCTGGGGTTTTATTTAGAAATCCAAACCCCAACTGATGGAAAAAAAAAAACAAAAAAAACAGAAAACCCACAAATACGGCTTGGAAAGAGAACAGATTAATACAAGAGTAACTTTATTGAATGCCATTAAACTCCTTTTAGCTCTGCAAAGGCAGGATCCTAACAGAGAAGTCAGAAATCAATCACAGAGATAGACTTCAAGGTCATATCTAAATGGCAATATAAATACATTACAGAAAAATATGTTTTTATTTTTATAAGCATTTAACTGAAAAATGTCCAAGGAGCACGAAAGGTCCAGAACTGGAAAAAGATCAACCCTACTTTAATACTCAGCCCCAAAAGGAGATTATGCATTCATTCTGGGTTTGTTAGCCAGGGGTCTCCCTCTGTTATTGTCACTGTCTAACTTCTAATGGGGCCTGGCTATGCCATATAGATAGGTTACTACCTATAGCCATTCTACAGCTATAAAAACCAAGCCCAAATATTAAAATTGTATAATACCAACTAAAATAATTAGGAGTAACAGCAGCAAGCATTCTCATTCCTCTTACTTCCAAGAGTGTTTTAGGCTATGTTCTGAATTATTACTCAAGTACCAAGTTGTATATTTCACTCATGAAAACCAAAGGTGGTGGCAGTTATACATTTAGAAGGAACCTACACACAGTCAAAAGCATTCAGAATTGTTTTATGGAAAAGACAAATATTGTCTGAAGCATTGTGTCTTGCCCTATAGTTTCTGGACACTTCCATGAGACCTTTCATCACACCTAATGGTTCACAAAACATTGCTTTAGCATCTCCATGCCCTAGTGATTCCATGTATAGTGGTTGCAGCTCTCTCCCACACTGCCCTGCAGGGCTACACTGGGAATCCACCAAAGACCTTCAGCAGATCATACACCAGCAAGTCACAGGTCCAAAAAGGAAAGACACACTAGCTCAGTCCTTTACGATCAAAAGTCAAATCCAGAGCTTCTCCACAGTATCATAAAAGCAAGACCATCACATTTGTGAAAAAAGCAGAGCATATTGTAATGGGATCATTAAGATCAGCACTAAAGTATGTTCCAAATATCATGATAGCATTGTGGATACTAATTGCTATCTAAAAACTGCCCTCCAGTCTAAGTGCTAGTATTAGTCAACCGTGCATTTTGTCAAATGCTGTTTGGCCCCAAATTGAAAGGTCATTAAAAATTTACTGAAAGGGATACTAGAAACACCATAGAGGACAAAAGGTGTATTTGAAGCTCCAGTCATTGTCAATGATGCCATATCAAGTGACAAGCACTAGGGGTCTAGATATGGCAGAATGGATTTAAGGCAATGGTACAGAGCACTTTTCTTTCTTTCTTTCTTTTTTTTTTTTTTTTTACATAAACACCAAGCTCGGGGCTGCCTGGCTTTGAGCTCTGTCAACCACAGTGTGATAAAGCCCTAGTGGTCCCATGCATTTCCCATCTAAGAAATGTACCTACGGATCTACATCTTATGAATATTTGATCCAGCTACAAATTTGAAAAAAAATCACTAGTTTCTGAATTATTTAATTGGTTTTGCTGAAGCCCTCAATTATTTTTCCTGTAATAAAATAAAATATATTGGGTGGGAAATGAGAGTCCAAAGAAGCAAATATCAACTCAGGTCCTAATAGCTGAGGTTCCAGCCGTGCTGATTCTCTTTACGATATAAGTGGTCTACTTGGCTGATAGCTACAGAGACATGGGTCAATACTGTCATTCCTGCCTGCCAGCACCAAAGACTTCATGCATTCTGCTTTGAATTAACTTGACCACAGGCTATTTCTTGTAAGGTATAATGAAGAAATTGGCCAAAGTTCCTGCAAAGACATAATGTTGATATGAATTCTTTAAAACACATAAACAAGCCTTGAAGACTAGAAAGGTCATGGTGAAAGAAGCAAATTTCCTTCCTTTAATATTTATGGGAAGAAAAGAATTCAAATTGTATGTGTGTATGTGTGAGTGTATTGTGTGTGTGTGTTAGTCACTCAGTCATGTCCAACTTTTGTGACCCCTTAGACTGTAACCCATCAGGTTCCCCTGTCCATGGAATTCTCTAGGCTAGAAACTGGAGTGAGTTGCCAGTTCTTTCTCTAGAGTGTGTTGTGTACCTGTGCTAAAATAGAGATATTAAAGAATTATAACTAAAGAACTCATTATATGCTGAAAGTTTATAGAAGAATAGTGAATTCAACATTAGAAAAAGAAAGGGTAAAAAAAAAAATAAAAAAAACAGCCAGAAGGTATTTCTGTGGTCATTTAAGGGTAAGTTGACAAGGAAAATCCTCAGAGAATTGCAAAAGTCACTCTGCAAAAGCATGGAGGCTGTGCTACGTGGACGCTAAAAACAGTCTCCAGTGCTCCACCTCCTGGTATCCATGTCCTTGTGGCTTCTTCCCACCAAGTACATGTGGACTATGGCTTGCTTCTAACCAATAGAATCTGGCCAAGGTGATGGGATGTTCATGAATCCATGTGTGATTATGTTGCATAAGATTGCAGTGCCCATCTCATGAGGAGATTCATGAGGCTTCTCATGAGGTTTCTCATGGGAAAGCCATGCTGGGAAAGCCCATGTGGGCATGGTGAATCCAGGCTCTCAGTCTAGCAACCTGCAGGGGACCGAATGCTGGAAGTGGATCTGGCCTCAGTCAAGTCTGGGGCCTGGCTGACACCTTGAGAGCACCTTTGTGAGACCCTGAAGCCAAGGACACAGCACTCAGACTCCTATCTAGCGGAACTGTGCAGTAGTAACTCTATGTTGTTGTAAGTGGCTGCTGTGTGATGCTGTGCTTATTCACTCAGTCATGTCTGATTTTTTGCTACCCCATGGACTGTAGCCTGCCAGGCTCCTCTGTCCATAAGGATTCTCCAGGCAAGAATACTGGAGTGGGTTCCCATGCCCTGCTCCAAGGCATCTTCCCAACCTAGGGATCAAACCCAGGTCTCCTGCATGGCAGGTAGATTCTTTACCAGCTGAACCACCAGGGAAGCCCAAGAATACTGGAGCAGGAAGCCTAACCCTTCTCCAGGGATCTTCCCGACCCAGGAGTCAAACTGGGGTCTCCTACATTGCAGCTGAATTCTTTCCAGCTGAGCTACCAGGGAAGCCCTGTAAATGGCTACCTTTGTGGAAATACTTATGCAACAACAAAAAACTGATGATGGAAACCAAGAGCTTTACGTAGGCTCTTTCATTCTGAAGGGCACCGCTTCTTTTTATGATCACCAATTACAAGTGTTACAAAAAATAAAGAATGCTACTTGATGAAAGTGAAAAAGGAGAGTGAAAAAGTTGGCTTAAAGCTCAACATTCAGAAAACAAAGATCATGGCATCTGGTCCCATCACTTCATGGCAAATAGATGGGGAAACAGTGGCAGGCTGTATTTTGGGGGCTCCAAAATCACTACAGATGGTGATTGCAGCCATGAAATTAAAAGATGTGTACTCCTTGGAAGGAAAGTTATGACCAACTTAGATAGCATATTCAAAAGCAGAGACATTACTTTGCCAACAAAGGTCCATCTAGTCAAGGCTATGGTTTTTCCAGTGGTCATGTATGGATGTGAAAGTTGGACTGTGAAGATAGCTGAAGGCCAAAGAATGATGCTTTTGAACTGTGGTGTTGGAGAAGACTCTTGAGAGTCCCTTGGACTGCAAGGAGATCCAGCCAGTCCATTCCAAAGGAGATCAGTCCTGGGTGTTCTTTGGAAGGAATGATACTAAAGCTGAAACTCCAATACTTTGGCCACCTGATGCGAAGTGTTGACTCACTGGAAAAGACTCTAATGCTGGGAGGCATTGGGGGCAGGAGGAGAAGGGGATGACAGAGGATGAGATGGCTGGATGGCATCACCGACTCAATGGACATGAATTTGGGTGAACTCCGGGAGTTGGTGATGGACAGGGAGGCCTGGAGTGCTGCGATTCATGGGGTTGCAAAGAGTCGGACACGACTGAGCGACTGAACTGAACTGAACTAGGAAACTATACAGAACCAAATTTATGTCAAGATATCATGGAGAGGAACAACGTGATACATAGAAGAAATAGTAGCACTGGTACTTTGGGATATCCATTTACCCTCTAAGGAAGATCAATTCTGACTTCTAAAGAAGTGGCAACAATCTGTAATCCATGGAACACACAGATATGCCCACAAATGGCAGTAATTGGCTCTGGTACATTATAAGGAGTTTTGGAATCAGACAGATTCAGGCTAAAATGCCAGTTTTACTCTTTACTAGGTTGGACAATATACTGAGCCTCAGTTTTTTCATTCAAATGATTGAAATAATCAAACCAACTCCAAAAAGTTTTGAGAAAGTGAATAAGAGACAACACTGGGATGAAGGATTGTAAATAGTCAATCAACACTCACTCTTTTCCCCTTTCTTTATGCCATAAGATTAGCGCATCTTAGATTTTAGAAGGGAATTTTTTTTTAATCTGAGACAGTGCCACAGTGAAAGAAAATATGACCTAAGAAGTACTGGAGGCACTGAAAATGGAGGTCTGGTTATACATTTGTGAATAATGCTAACAAAGGGGAAACATCCCCAGAAATCCAGGCAGCTGTTTAAAGTATCATCTAATACATTCAATTTTTATAAAGTATATGAATGAAAAAAAAGGAAAGTTGCATAATCAATGATTCAGAGGAGAGAGAAGAGAGAGAGGAGACAATGAAACCACACAAAAAATGTCACCAAGTTCACAGGCCATAAGTTAACTCTGACTGGTGGAGAATACCCAAAAGAAAGCATTTATTGTGTGCCATAGTTAAAAAATAAAAGGAATGGTGTCTTTGTTTGGAAAAATGGCACAATATTATCAGGTGTCAAAAATAAAACAACAGTTTTACTTTGTAATCATCTTCCCTAAAGAGGGTGATCATCAATAGAAAAGTTGAGAATAAACATAATTAAGACACAACCAGAAAGTATGAGTGTGGAGATGACAGAAAAAAGTGTACTTGAACTCAGGCAAATACTCCCAGATAAGAGTTTGCAAATACAATTGGAGAGGCACTGTTAGTAATTTTTGAAAAATCCTGTAGAACCGGAGAGGCCAAAAAACTACAAGTAGGCAAAAGTTTTAATTTCTAAATAGCAAACACTTCAGAATACATTTGATACTGAGTCCCAAGCAAATTCTCTAATGGATAATTAATAGATGGTTTGTAAGCACTTTGAGAGGAAAAGATTATCACTAGGAGCCAAAATGGGTTCACTCAGAGGACATAAAGCCAAACAAATTTCATTTATTTTCTAACAAAGTTACTGAATTGGTAAATGAGAAGATATTGGAGGCATACTTATGGTGTGTGAAAGTGAAAATTGAAAGGATTATTTTATGTTTGGCCTAGAGAAAAGGACTTGAGGGAAATACTGTCTTAAGTTTTGGAGAACATGGGGCCATATAATTGAGCATGGCTGTATCCTTCAGGCTTCCTAGGTGGTGCTAGTGGTAAAGAACCTGTCTGCCAATGCAGCAGACGTAAGAGATGCGAGTTTGAGCCCTGGGTCGGGAAGATCCCCTGGAGGAGGGCATGGCAACCCATTCCAATATTCTTGCCTGGAGAAACCTATGGACAGAGGATCCTGGAGGGCTACAGTCCAGAGCACACATGCACACACCCTTCACTGTCAGCTAGATGACCCTCAGAAAAGCTCTCTCAGATCACTCAGGCTCAGATCTGACATGCTCCTAAACACTGCTATAACACATCTATATTTCCACTGTCATAGTACTTGTTAGAATGCATTACGATTATTTGCTTAATTGCCTGCCTTTTCAGTGGAATGTAAGATCCCTCAAAGCAAGGACCAAGTCTGTGTTTTTCATTGGTTTATCTCAGGGGTCTAGCATGGCACCAGATAAATGATGGATAGTCTATTAATACTTGCAAGCAAAATGAGTGAGAAATTAAATGAGTGAAAAATATTTGTATGTAATAAAGGCATATTTTTCATCTCAATATAAGGAAGAACTTTCTTATACTTGGGAATCTTTAAGATTCCTTTAAAAATCATAAACTCCTTATACAGAAAGTGTCTGGGAATAACCTGAGAGACCAAACATCCATATGATATTTTATACAGTGGAATGGAAGTTCAATTAGATGACCTCTAAACTCCCTTTTGCAGAGAAGCAATGGCACCCCACTCTGGTACTTTGCCTGGAAAATCCCATGGATGGAGGAGCCTGGTCGGCTGCTCAGACATGACTGAGCGACTTCACTCTCGTTTTTCACTTTCATGCATTGGAGAAGGAAATGGCAACCCACTCCAGTGTTCTTGCCTGGAGAATCCCAGGGACGAGGGAGCCTGGTGGCTGCTGTCTATGGGGTCACACAGAGTCGGACACAACTTAAGTGACTTAGCAGTAGCAGCAGCAGCAAACTCCCTTTTGATGCTAGACACAAAGCCACATAACCTTTGACTATAAAATAAAATCAATATCCAAGAAAAATTAAGACCCACAGCCCCAAATTTTTAAAAGCAAAATAGATGTGGTAAATAGTGATCTCCTATGGACTGATTTTGTTCTCCTGGTGTCTCCTATCTGATCTGGAGCAGGGCTTTGCTCAAATTGATGCTTAACACATTCTTCATAAATAAATGGTTATAATAAGTGCAGATTGTTTCTGAAATGAAAAGAATGATTAAGATATTCAGCCTAACTCCCTTGTTTCACAGAGAGGAAAGTGAAAGTGAAGTTGCTCAGTCATCTCTGACTCTTTGTAACCCCATGGACTATAGCCTACCAAGCTCCTCTGTCCATGGGATTTTCAAGACAAGAGTACTGGGGTGGGTCACCTTTTCCTTCTCCAGGGGATCTTCCCAACCCAGGGATTGAATCTGGGTCTCTGGCATTGTAGGCAGATGCTTTTACCGTCTGAGCCACCAGGGAAGTCCCTTGTGAGCTTCCCTTGTGGCTTATCTGGTAAAAAAAATTCGCCTGCAATGTGAGAAATCTGGGTTCAGTCTCTGGGTTGGGAAGATCCCCTGGAGAAGGAAAAGGCTACCCACTCCAGTCTTCTGGCCTGGAGAATTCCATGGACTGTATAGTCCATGGGGTCACAAAGAGTCGACACAACTGAGCAACTTTCTTTTTCCACAGAGAGGAAGTGTAGTGCTAAAGGTTTTGGTGACCTCTCAAAAGTCACAAAGTCTCGAGGGCAAAGCTTAGACTTGAACCAGTTTACTGCCATTTTCATCATTCTAAGTTACCTTGAAACTCTTTGCAGAAAAGAATGAAGACAAGAAAGTCTGGATCTCTTGTCTACATAGGGACACCATAAGCATCTGTATAGGTAGAAAAGAGGTCAAGTCATCACTGTAACAAGTTGAAGACAAATGTGGGACAGAACCAAAAGAGACAACACAGAGAACCAGAGGAAAAGTAAGGCACCTTTCATCCCATTCACTGACCATCTGTCATCACAGCTGCTGAGTTAGGAAAAGACAAAATAGTAGTAGTAGCAGTAGCAGTAGTAATGTCATATTTTAAGGCTTTATGGCAATACATAACCCAGGATCATAATCCTAAATGTACTTGTATAATTAAAGGTCTGAACAAACTCATTAAAACTCAATGTCTAATTCTACAACAGTGGACAAGAAACAATTTCTTGGTGACCTGGCTCAATAACAATATAAATATAGGTGGTAAGGGGAATTTTTTGTCCTGTTTCTCTGACACATATGGCATCCAAGTTGACAATTTTGGGGGCCTTTCTTTTTTCTACTTATATTTTTTTTATATTGATCTAAATCACCACTAGTGTGCTGTAGTCCATGGGATCACAAAGAGTCAGACACAACTGAGTGACTGAACTGAACTGAATTCACCACAAAATTGCCAAAGTACCATGAGACTTTACACCTATGGCTACAGTTCACGGGTCTAGAATCAATAGAAAAGATACCCAGTGATATATCCTGGGATGCCAGGCACTTTGTATTCTTTTGTTGAAGTAGTTGATGAAATGATAGTTAAGCTACTGCATTTCGCCATTCAAAGGGTATTCATTGAATGCCTGTTGCTTGGTAGCTGCTTTTACTACATACACACAATGAGTAGGGCCCCTTCCAGAAGACCATAACCAAGTACTAAGTAGTGTGGTTGGTGCATGGGCTTCCCTGGTGGCTCAGAGGTTAAAGCGTATGCCTGCAATGCGGGAGACCTGGGTCAATCCCTGGGTTGGGAAGTTCCCCTGGAGAAGGAAATGGCAACCCACTCCAGTATTCTTGCCTGGATAATCCCAAGGACGGAGAAGCCTGGTGGGCTACAGTTCACGGGGTTGCAAAGAGTCAGACAAGACAGAGCGACTTCACTTACTTTCACTTTTCTAAGTAGTGTGGTAGAGGCAGAAAGATGTCAGGTTCTAAGAGAGTCCAAACGAGGGACACCTAGCTCAGCCTGGGGAAAGGGGGCTTGCCAGAGGAGGTAATGCAGGAAGTGAATCTTAAAGTAAAATAGAAGTCAGCAGGCTGGACAAGGGGTCAGCAGTTTTTCAATAGCATTTGCAAAAGCAGGAACTGCAAATGGTCTGGTGTGGCTGAAGTCTGAGGTCCACGGGAAGGAGGGGCTTTAATCACTCTGGTCATTTTGATGTCAGTGGGGACAGATGCCAAGGACTTCTCCCTCCTCTTTAACCCACTGTCATTGCCTTCTTTCAGGTTGGCAGCGCCTCTCTCTGGAGGTATTCTAATAACTTTCTGACTGCTCTCCTTTCTGCCAATCTTTGTTACCACTATTCAATTCATCTTCCACATTTCAAAAGGCTTAGCTTTCCAAAACACAAATCTGATTGTGATATGCTTCAATTTCATCTTTGGTTATGAGACAAAATCCAAATTTCTTAGAGCAGCTCATCGACACTTCACATTCCAGCCCCTGCCCCTCTAAACGTGTCCTCATGTCTCGTCTCTCCTCACAACTTAAAATGCAGTAACACACAAGTACTCAACAGATCCTCCCATGCTATGCCCCCTCCCACTTCTGACCTATGTACCCAGTATTTCCTCAGCCTAGAAGGCCTTTTCATGGAGAGAGTCCAACTCACCTTTCAAGATGCTCTTCAGGAAAGCCTTTCCCACCAGATTTAGGAAGTTATTCTTCCATCTTCTCGTGGTCCCTTGCACATAGCTCAACTATATCAATTTGCACGTTATATTGAGTTTCTTTCTATGTGACCTCCCCATCCAGGGGTTAACCGTATCTCAGTTCTATTTGACTTGCCATTACCCTTCAGTATTAGCTGGTGCCTGGGAAACAACAGGGACTCAGTGTTGAATAAATAGAAGAGTCACTGTTTCCTCATATTAAAATTTAAAGTCTTCATTACTGCAGCTTTTTATTAAGACCAGTCATCACTGATGTGAAAACATCTCCCCGCCCCCTGCCCCACCTTCCCTGCACACCTCATACCGGCACTGTCCTACCTGTCAGCTGCCGTTGATTCCAAACCACTCTTTCCCAAAGCAACCAATAGGCTTCCCATCCCGTAAGGATTCACACCCAGAGCACAACACTCTACTAGTAAACAGTTACAAACACCTTTGTTAGAAATAAGCTGATAAAATTTGAGTGTGAAAATGAAATTTACTAATTTGTAGGCACATCTTGCAATGTTAACACAAACACAAAAAGCTGCCTTGACACAAAGACCTAAAAGTGAGTTCCTCCTGCCCTGGGACCAATTAATGTGTGTCAGCAGGAGAACCACGAGGAGTCTTCACACGGCTGTTCGCCAGGGGAGAAGGAAATGGCAACCCACTCCAGTGTTCTTGCCTAGAGAATCCCATGGATAGAGGAGCCTGGTGGGCTGCTGTCCATGGGGTCGCACAGAGTCGGACATGACTGAAGCGACTTAGCATGCATGCATGCATTGGAGAAGGAAATGGCAACCCACTCCAGTGTTCTTGCCTGGAGAATCCCAGGGACAGAGGAGCCTGGTGGGCTACCGTCTATGGGGTCGCACAGAGTCGGACACGACTGAAGCAACTTAGCAGCAGCAGCAGCAGGAAGGAAAGGGGCACTTGTTCATTTTGTGGGGGAATCAGCAGGAAGAGCCCACCCTGGAGTCTGCTGGTCATTTCTATTCCTTCATGAAAACTGGCCCATGACCCTTCTCTCATCCAAAGGAACATATGTTCTAAGAGGGGAGCATTTACACATGATTTGTCATAAAAGTTAGTTCTAAAGTTCAAATCTTAATCTCAAGGTTCTTTTCAGCATGTGAAAAGCACTTAGAGGCACTGATTGTCCAAAAGACCAATGACGTCTGTAAAAGGTAGAAACAATATTGTGCAAAAAAAAAAAAAAATACAATCATATATATTTATATGCATATATATATATACATATATACAAACTTAATGTACTATTTTAAGGTAATCAACTTTTCCACAATTATTTCATGGTCATGGATTTTGTGTTGATGCTGGCTAATTAGCCAGGTATGAATTATATATGTATATTTTAAGTAAGTGTGTATGCATATTAAAGGGCTTTTTCCTCCATTTCATTGTGAAGCAAATCATTTGATGTGGCTGTGCATAGAGCTCTAATACACATCAAAAAGCAATCAACAAACTCTTTGAGTACATCAAGGAGGATAATTTAGATGGTTTTTAATCATGATTATGAAAATATAATTAGGTGGTTTCATGTTTGTTGTGGAGTATATGTAGGAGAAAGTGATTCTCCAAATAGAAAATGTGGGCAATATTACACAGAAACCACAAGAGAACGGTATGCGTGAGGCATAGGCATGCACACACAAGCACACACACACATACACACACACCACTGCCGCTTTCTCCAACGTATCAACAGCTTTCTTACTTTAAAAGAATATCATTTCTTTCAAGGTGCCAAAAGAAGTCTTATTTAATAAACTGATGACATAGAAGTAGTTTAGAAAAATGCCTCCCTCTAATGTCACCATAAACTTTAGCTGTGGCCTGCAATTTAAAACAAGTCCTCTCTGTCATGGACCCAACAGAAAAGGGGGAGAAGGGGCTCATGAGTGCTCGAGCAGCTCATGTGTCATTAGTGACTGCTGGGAGTAGGCACAGTCATGGATCGGCACAGCTAAATGATTGTTCACTTGTGGCCTTTTCTAATCCATTTGAAACACTCCTGATATTTATCTCCAATCCCCTGGTTTTAAAGTTGAAAGGATCTATAAGTTCTCGTGCCAGAGGATGAATCACACTCTTGGTAAACCACTGCCTCACATCAGTCTATGAGGCATCTACCCCTTGGCCAGGAGAGGTGACAAGAGGGACTCTGTTCCCCCTCTCCCAGACAGTCTCCATTCCCCCAGAGTTCCCTGATAAACTCTCCCAAGCCACATCTTATTTTTTTCCCCTGTGCAGCCAGAGTTCATTACAGGTTCCATTAGAAAAATCCATCTTTCCTAGTCCATCTCAGAAACCATGTACAAGAGCCTGGGGTTGCACTTGGAAGTAATTTGGTCACCAGCAAGCAGGCCCCTTTTGCTGAGAAATTCAAAGAGTTGCAACACCATGACTTTAACGAAGCCACAATTAGAGTGGCTTTCTTCCAGCACCATGTGTAATCTGTTCTACCAGGAAAAAAATGAAGTTGCTGTCTGTGCACACAATTTTAGCATTTCTGGTTTTTATGCCACCTTACTTACAAGAAACTCCCAGCTGTTATAATTTGTCTCATCCATCGCTCTCTTGTAGAACCAGCCTTTGTTCCTTTTTTTCGGTGCCAGGGACTTGCTGCGTTTCACCTGATGTGATTTGTCCAGGCATTAATAATGCATCTTCAAGATGCAAGATGCATGAATTCCTTTAGTAACAGATCTGCTGGCAAAAGAATGTATTGTATTGTGTGGCTTTGCTGCAAAAAGGAAAGACAAGAGGACAAAGGGAAGGTCATCAGTCTCAAGACTGAGCGGTATCGGTGATATTAGAACATCGTTTCCACCAGCTCCTAGTAAGGGCATGCTGAGGACTCTGAATATCAGACCAACAATTCCCTAAAATAAAAAGACTTTTGTCAAATCTGCAGTTTGTCTGTACAGTGGACCAAGGGGCTTCCCTGGTGTCTCAGTCAGTAAAGAATCCTCCTACAATGCAGGAGACCTGGGTTCAATCCCTGGGTCAGGAAGATCCCCTGGAGAAGGAAATGGCAACCCACCACCATATTCTTGCCTGGAAAATCCTATGGACAGAGGAGCCTGGTGGGCTACAGTCCATGGGGTCGCAAGAGATGGACACAGCTTAGTGACTAAGCCACACCACCAGGGGTCCAAGAGTTGCATATACACACATAGATGACAGTTCAAGAAGTCCAAGGTATCTGGTAGTCTCATATGACATGTGGTATACATCAAGGGAAACTTCCTATACCTAGTTCCTGCTGCTGCTGCTGCTGCTAAGTCGCTTCAGTCGTGTCCGACTCTGTGCGACCCCATAGACGGTAGCCCACCAGGCTCCCGCGTCCCTGAGATTCTCCAGGCAAGAACACTGGAGTGGGTTGCCATTTCCTTCTCCAGTGCATGAAAGTGAGAAGTAAAAGTGAAGTCGCTCAGTCGTATCCGACTCATAGCGACCCCATGGACTGCAGCCTAGCAGGCTCCTCCGCCCATGGGATTTTCCAGGCAAGAGTACTGGAGTGGGGTGCCATTGCCTTCTCCGACCTAGTTCCTAATTCCCCCTGGATGGCATCACAGACTCAATGGACGTGAGTCTGAGTGAACTCCGGGAGTTGGTGATGGACAGGGAGGCCTGGCGTGCTGCGATTCATGGGGTCGCAAAGAGTCGGACACGACTGCGCGACTGAACTGAGCTGAATTCCCCCTTTGGACCTCTGGGCACACTCCAGTCATCTTCCCAGTGGCCTTGATAGAATTATTGTTATTGTTACTCATATGAATTTTTTATCATCTTGCATTTGTGAAGAGCTTGTATTTTCAAGCTGCTTTGTAATCATTAATAAGTTCTTTCTCACAATTATCCTGAAAAGTAGGACAAAGATTCTTTCCTCAATGTAACAGTTAACAGAAAGTAAGCATAGATGAGTTCCAATGCAAGAAGTTCACAGGGGATGCGCTTTCCAAAGTCGGAATAAGGACACATTTAGAGGGCCACTCCAGCTCCTCAACCAAATAGCTACCTCTGGAATGGTAACGTGAACAATTTAAAGCAGAGTATGGGACTCAATTAGAAATAATCAGGTGCTTAGAGGATGTAGCCATAAACTCTGCAGAAAACAACATAGCTTCAGGTGATCGGATTTTGAACTCAAGGCCAGCTTATCCAGCTGGCTGCATCATGCTGGATTTTCTTAAGAAACAATGAATTTACTATGCAACGTTGAAATCCAAAAGTTCAGCCACAGAAACAGTAACTCATGCAGGTGATCATTTAACTTCCTGTTTCTCTGAGGACTCCTGACAAGATCTGTCAATATGCAAACCAACCATGGGGCTTCCCTGGTGGCTCAGTTGGTAAAAAAAAAAAAAATCCACCTGCCAATTCAGGAGACCCACGTTCAATCCCTGGGTCAGGAAGATCCCTTGCAGAAGGGAATGGCAACCCACTCCAGTATTCTTGCCTGGAAAATCCCATGGACAGAGGAGACTGCCAGGCAATAGTTCATGGAGTCTCAAAGAGTCGGACATGATTGAGTGACCAAGAAAAAAAAAAGAAAAAATGAACCACACTCTCCATATGGTCACTAGCCTAGGTTCACCGGCCTCTACACCCATTCTCACCACTTCCAGCACCAGCCCCCACCACACCAAAAAAAAAAAAAAAAAAAATCTCATTTAATCAATAACATTTGCTTTCAGGGCAGCTCTCCTTTACTGCTGTTCCATCTCTGTCTAGGTTACCATAGCAACTATTCTCAGAGCAGTGTGATACCCAGTTTATACATTTCAACCCTGTCACATGACTGACTACCTGCTTCTACTTTAATCATTGCTAGAAGGGACACTCAAAAAGTGGCTGCTTCCTGCTTCCTGTTGCAGCCCACCGAACCACCGGCATGGTTTGCATTTCTTTCCACAGCCTAAAAAACACATATTAATTGTGCTGACTTCCAAGGCAAAGAGAACGAAGACTATAGGAGTGGCTGAGGGACCCCTAACTGCTAGAACTGCTAGAATTAGCGGAGCCTTCCAGGCCTTCTCAGCCAAATTCTTCTTTTTCCCTATAGAGATGCACTCAGATGTAGCAGGCCCCTTTTTTTAAGACCTTAATTGCAGAATAAAAGATGTTTTCAACCTCATCCAAGCCTGAGATCCATCATCCAGCAGCCCCATGACCTCTAAACATCATCTCCATTCATGTAGCCATTTTGTGGGCCCCCTGCGAGGCAAGGCCTGGAACTTGGGACTCTCAGGAGCCTCCCCTGTTACAGCTTTGAGGGGTCCGTTTAAATCACATTATAAACCTAATGAAACACAGCTAATGAAGCACAGATGTCCTATCGGATTGGAGCTCTGACTCCCTGTAAAAAGACCAGTAAAAATAAATGAAAGGAGCCTTGTATCCATGGAAATGGGCAGCTCACGTGTTAATCCCTTCCCCTCAGCCATCTATGAGTTCATTACCATCTCTAATTTCAAGGCTTCTGAAAGCACTGTGGCTTCTGGGTCAGTCATTTCCTGGAAACTCATGACAGACTGGACTTGAACATCCTTTGCTTGGCCTCTTTGTTCAGAGCATTGAGAAAGTAAGTAGGTGTTCACTGCTTATCAGCTGCACAGGCTCGTGGTTACTTTTTGCTTGTCTGGTGGCTCAGATGGTAAAGAATTTGCCTACAATGCAGGAGACCTGGGTTCAATCCCTGGGTTGGGGAGATCCCCTGGAGAAATGAATGGCTACCCACTCCAGTATTCTTGCCTGGAGAATTCCATAGACAGAGGAGCCTGGGGGACTACAGTCCATGGTGTTGCAAAGAGTCAGACATGAATAAGAAACTAACATTGGGCTTCCCTTGTGGCTCAGCTGGTAAAGAATCCACCTGCGATGCAGGAGACCTGGGTTGGGAAGATCCCCTGGAGAAGGGAAAAACTACCCATTCCAGTATTCTTGCCTGGAGAATCCCATGGACCATATAGTTCATGGGGTCGCGATGAGTCAGACACATCTGAGCAACATTCACTTTCAGTTTTTGAACTGATGAGATGACTCTTGAGCCCTGTGCTCTCCTGGGACCTAGAAACAGGCCTTTCATAGACAGACTTCCATGTCTGTTGAGAATAACACACAGGAATTGGATCAGAGTGATTTGATAGCAAAGAGCTCTCCATCACAGCATTGATTATGCCCAGCATTCTTTTCTCCTGTAGATAAAACATTAATATTCCTTCATCGGACAGACATGTTTTCATTCATTATTATAGTAGCTATTACTGTTAGACAAGGTCATGAAGGAAAATAATAAAAGAGGGGAATTTTGTTGGAAAATAAGATTGGATGAAATTCAGAGTACTCCCTAGGGTAACAGGTATAGGCAGAACACTTAGGAAGAGCTGAGAAGCATCTTGAGGGCATCAGCTGCCCAGGGATCAGAGAACCTGTGAGAAGAGAGGACATAGTATAGAAGGAAGGAGAAAGGGAATACAGAGCATCTTTGAAAACAAAACTTGCCTTCCTCACGTTTCAGCTTAAAAATAACTAAGCAGCTTCTTTGAGGTACATAACAGGGGATAAGAGGCCCTCTCTGCTAATCAGAAGTTGTGTTTTTGTTTTTGTTTTTTTCTTTTAGATTTTTGATTACTGGGTAGTTTCATTTTCTCTGTTAGATATTTGCTTACAGAAAAAAATGTTGGTGTTGGAGCCATAGTGTTTCTCTCAGGGACATCCTTTGGGGACAACTCTGCACATGAGTTTCCCTGGTGGTTCAGACGGTAAAGAATCCATCTGCCAATCCAGGAGACCTGGGTTCAGTCTCTGGGTTGGGATGATCCCCTGGAGAAGAGAATGGCAATCCACTCCAGTTTTCTTGCCTGGGAAAGGCATTGACAGAGGAGTCTTAACAGGCAATAGTCCAAGGGGTCAGACACGACTGAGTGACTAAGCAAACATTATTTTTTAGGTTTATAATTTTAAATTCTTAAATTTTCAAAAATGTCTTCTGAAGGAAAGAATTTAAATTCTCAGTTTAAAAACACATATCTGAGTGTCAATAATACCTTGCATTAAAGAGCCCCCTCTAGAGAAACTGATTATATGTCTCTGTCACTTCATCAGTGCTGGGAACTGAAGATAAAAGATGTTATAGATGAGGAAACTGAGGCAGAGTGTGATAGAGAGACGCTCCTGGGGCCATGCCTTAGTCTGAGCAATAGAACTGAGGCTCTAGTCGATAAATTCAGGTCTCAAGTAAGAAAGCATTACAAGCTCTAGACATTTTTTCAAAACAATTTTGTCTACCCTAATAGCTGAAAAATGAATGCTCTATAAAAATGGTCCAAGAAATTAAAGCTTAGGCTTGTGATTATTACAGTGATTTGTCAGCGGTAGTGTATGATTTTTGGAAGAGGACCAGCTGTATTAACAAGAGGATAAGAGCGCTGCTCATTTTTCATTTGCCTAATATAGATATCCTTGCCTGGCCAAAGAAAAAGCGAAAAAATAAGTGATAAAGCATCCGTGATGTAGCAACATAAGCAACTTCACAGAAAATGATTTAAGCCTTTCACTGCACGCTAACATGAGAGATTTCTACCATAGATTTATGCGATGAACTATCTTAACTGTCAGAAACAGAAATAACCCTGAGCAAAAAAAAAAGGAAAAGTTATGTGAGCAGCTAAGACTATTCACCTACTCTCTACTGTCTGAGTCAGGACCTCAGAGGGGTAAAGTGTGTCACAAAATTAAACACAACCTGTATGTTGACAGGAACAGTGTTGAAAGGGCCAACTGCTTACCATGACAAAGTGTGAGATGTGCTCTGATCAACAACCTGTTGCTCCAGTGCTTTCTTCTTGCTGTTAAGACAAAGCCGTTACATTTGAGCAATAAACTCAGTTACTAGACAAACTCAGGCAGACAGCTGTCCTGCATTCTTCAGCTGGCACTCTTTCCTTTCTTGTCAGCTATCTTCTTTCCTTCTTTGGCCTTTTATTCAACCCACCCCTGTCACAGTTAGTCATACATTTCAGACAATGTCTTAGTTCAAATTCATACAACATCTTAAACATTTAAGATGCTTAAAAATTTCCCTCCACCATTTCAAAAGTGAAATAGGGACTAAAGTGTTCTTTAGAAGCAATGGTGAGTAATTGTTGACATTGTAAATTGAGAGATCACCAACGTTTTTGGCAGAGTAGATGCTTTGAAGTGATGGATTATCTTAAGTTCTAGAAGTCTCAGAATTAACTTTTGCTTCACTGATGGCCCCAGCCAGAGGGCAGGTGTGTGACATGGAGGAGACAGGCTAGGAGTTGAAACCCTCTGCTGCTGCTGCTAAGTCACTTCAGTCGTGTCCGACTCTGTGTGACCCCATCGATGGCAGCCCACCAGGCTCTCCCATTCCTGGGATTCTCCAGGAAAGAATACTGGAGTGGGTTGCCATTTCCTTCTCCAATGTATGAAAGTGAAAAGTGAAAGTGAAGTCGCTCAGTCCTGTCCAACTCTTGGCGACCCCATGGACTGCAGCCTACCAGGCTCCTCTGTCTGTGGGATTTTCCAGGCAAGAGTACTGGAGTGGGGTGCCATCGCCTTCTCCATTGAAACCCTCAGCCTAGTGTTATTATCCTTTGTTCTTAACCTTCTCTCCAAAGTTAACATTTTTTCTCCTTGGTGAAAGTCTACAAAGAAAGTAATACCTGGCATTTTGAAATAAAGTCCTCAGGAGTATGTCTTAAGCTAATAGCTCTGTATATTAACATAAACAGAGGAATGCAATTCCATTCTGTAAAGAAAGTGTGTTTCAAAACACTTTGATTTAACTTTGCTCCTGTGTGTCCCCATGATCCTACAAGGGAAAGAAGGCATTTTACAGACAAGCTACCAGAGCTAAGCAGAACTTGACAGCCTGCAGAAAGCTGGGGGCAGAGTCAGACCAGAGCCCAGCTCTGCCATTGCCTCTTCCCTGCTCTGCTCTGTGCTGCCACTTTTTTCTAGAATCAGAAACTCAGAAAATAAGTCAGTCTTATACTTTGACTCAGTGGCTCTATTTCTTCTGAAAAAGCATGACTAATATATAATCAAGTACATAATTAAAAGAGCAGTTTCCACAAAACTGTATCTTGGAAATGTACTGCTTTATTCTTGGACTAGGAATTAAATGATCTCTTCCTCTACTAAAAAGTTATAAGTAAATTTTTATAATCAAATAATGTTAAAACTTTAACTGAATAATGATTCAAGTACTTGTATCACCAAATAAGTCCTGGACCAGAGGCTCAAGGTTTGGTCCTGATTCTAGTACTGGGTGATCCTTAGGTATCAATTTTCCCCTTTTTAAAATGAAAAGATTAAATCAGTTTATTTCTTTTAGGTCCAGACTTTATGAATCTGAAATCTTTTAGGATACTAAGATTTTTTGTAAATGCCATATCTATACTGAACCTGCCTCACTTTCCCCAATAAGAAAGAACAAGCAGTGCTTTCACCTCTGCTCCTACCAAAGCTCCCTGCAGAATGTAGAGGAATGAGAGGAGGTTCGTGCCTGCTAAGTCACTTCAGTCGTGTCTGCCTCTTTACAACCCCGTGGTATAGCCCATCAGGCTCCTCTGTCCATGGGATTCTCCAGGCAAGAATACTGGAATGGGTTGCCATGCCCTCCTCCAGGGGATCTTTCCAACCCAGGAATTGAACCTGTGTCTCTTAAGTCTCCTAGCACTAGAAGAGGGGTTCCTTACCACTAGCGCCACCTGCGAAGAGGTTCATGGTCCTATGATATTTATCTATTCTGAAAACCCATAAACCCCAAAGAGAAACTGTCCAGAGTAGGACTGAAGAGCAACAGGTCCCAGAAAATGAGAGGAAATTTGCCCAGCCAGCTCCCCTCCCTCAGAGTGTGACTATGATCCTTCCCAAGAAGTCCACAGACCCCTCCCTGTCAGCAACCCAGTGACCTCTGGTCTCTATGCAAAGACTGTCCTTCTGGACAAAGGGCTGTGAAAAGAAAGTGAATCTGCTCAGCTTTGCCCCAGGAAGAAGTTCTCCACACACAGAGTCCAGAAAAAAATTATGCCCCACCACCTACTATCTCATAGGAATAATAAGGAGAGAAAGAATGAATTAGTCACCAAAGAGTGCTTGAAATCCTATACCTCTAAGAACACTACCTAATAGTCTGGTGATGATGATGGTTGTGATGGTATGCTCCATAGTGACAGCAATAGATATCAACCAATATCCACATGACAAACCAATTAAGTATTCTATTAAGCACAACTACTAAAATATATTTGGCAAAGCAATACCTCCATTCTCACGTTTGCCTTGATAAATTCACTCTGAACGCCTATCTTGAGACTATTCCTAAGAAAAATACATGTAAATACATTATCTTGTTCATTTCTTTTAAGAATGAATTTATTAACAAATTTGCGGATTACTCTTTATATTACAGGCGCTGTGTAAAGGACGAAAGAAGGAAAGTCAGAAAGACACAGTTATCAGTCCTCAGAGGCCATACAGTCTAGGAGACAAACTGATATCAACAGTGACGTAAGTGTTAGGAAAATAACACCACAAAATACAGTGACAGCCTAGGAGAAGAGAACTTTGGTAGGGATTCCTTTGAGAGAGGAAAAATGAAAAAAAAAAAAACTTGCCATTTAAAAAATAAACTAACTTTAAGCTTATTCCTAGTAAATGACTTAAAGGGAAAAAAAATCATGATTATGAAGAAAAGACCCTTAAAATAATATGGACTTGGAAATATACAGATGTCAGAGTCTGGCATCTTTAGAGTGGCAGGTGTACAGAAGAGATGCTGTAATATAGGACTGAGATACCGAGGGAAACTTGAGTTTCAGTCATTCCGATTACATTTACACAGGAAAATCCTTATCTTTCTCCAAGGCACTTACATGCTTCACATGAGCTGGAAATTGGCAGAACATTTACAGTATCCTACAATGTGTTCCATCACCTCTGAGCAGTCCACTTCTGTGGAGACAGTGGAGGGTGGGTGCCAAACGGACTCTACAATGGAAAATGTGCTTATAACTCCAAACTTGCGCATTCAGTCTTAAGCACAGACAACCCTGCCACACCCTGACATCTGAGCCCCATCAACATTAGTTGGAGCGGTCAAGGTGTCTGAGTATGGCACTGTCATTGCTTAGATGTTGCAGGATTTCTGGCCATGTGTTGGGAAATCTTGGCTGTTAAGGTTTTACCCACAATTCCACCTCAGTCCTGCTGCCATGACGATGCCCATCATAGCCATCCTCACCCAGTGCCTATCACTCATTTTCCCTTTCTCCTGCCACACAGTCCTTTCTTCTACCCAAAAGGCAAGTCGTCCAGCCACATTTTCTCCTGAGGTCTGGGAACATGCACCCTCTACTGTTATCGTCTTGTTTTGTGTTCCTATTGTCTCTCTCATAGCTCTTCTTATCTTCTTTTTCATCCTGCTTTCCTTGTACTTTAAGTTTCTATTCTTCCTCCCTCTTTCTTTCCATAGCAGTGTACCAAAACAACATTCTTTGCAGACCTGTTCTTCATTCTTTAAGCCACCACATCATCTACTGTCTGTACATATTCTTTGATATAAACAAGGAAGGAAATTTCTCCAATTAAGTCATAACGAATCTAAAAATCTGTGTATACATGATCAAACTGAGTTAAGTAAGAAGCAAAATAACCCCTCTTCCATTTAAGCTAAGGACAGGACAAGAAATTCTGCCATCAGTTATGACCATGATACTGGCAGTCCTGGCCAATGCAAGAAGTACAGAAAAGAAATGAGATGGGGAAATGGAAAGAAATTCCTACAAAGCTAATTATCTGTGTATGATGTGATAATCTACCCAGAAATCTAAAATAACCAACTGAAAAACTATTGTGACTAATATAAGAGAAACCACTAGCATCTTTACTTCTCAATAATGTCCACTTTAAAAATGTAGTAGACAGAGGATCATATCATGATAACAGCAAAGCACTAAGATTAGCCTGATAATAAATGCGATAAAGGATTCAATAGTTTGCATGTAACTGTGCTGTGCTTAGTTGCTCAGTTGTGTTCAACTCTTTGTGACCATATGGACTGTAGCCTGCCAGGCACCTCTGTCCATGGGGATTCTCTAGGCAAAAATACCAGAGTGGTTTGCCATGCGCTCCTCCAGGGGATCGTCCCAACCCAGGGATTGAACCCAGGTCTCCCTCATTACAGGCAGATTCTTTACCATCTGAGCTACCAGGGAAGCCCAAGAATACTGGAGTGGGTAACCTATCCCTTCTCCAGGGGAACTTCCCAACCCAGGAATCAAACAGGAGCCTCATACATTGCAGTAAAGTCTTTACCACTTGAGCTACTAGAGAAGTCCCTTTGTATGTAATGATTCTCTCCAAATTAATATATATTAAAAATAATCTGAAAAAACAACATACTGAGTATAAAGTTCTTATAAAGGAAAATATGATAATTGAATATTTAAAATACACAAGAAACGTAAGGAAAAAATTAAATGTGAATTTGCATGACCAAATATTAAATATACCATATAGTTATTGAATATTTACCTACCAGAGAGTTTTAAAATATCAAATGGATTAATAAGACCGACATTGCCAAGAGTGTAGAGAAATAGTAACTCTCCTACTCAATTATTCGGGATGTCTATTGTGTAGTATATTTAGAGGGCCATTTAGCAGTGTCCATCAAGCTTACAAGGACATATCCTTTGACCAACAATTCCATTTCTGTCCCATAGAAATATTTAGACATGTGCTCAGAGACACACAAAGAGAAAAACTGAAAATAGCCTGTATGTCCATCAGTAAGGGAATGATTAGCAAAACAGTTAAACATCCAATCATGAATTGAATGTAGTAACAAAGATAATGAATTATAGCTATGAGAATTGATATGGACTCTAAAACAGATAGCCAGTAGGAAGTTGCTATATAACAGGGAATTCAACCCAGTACTCTGTAACAACCTAGAGGGGTGGGATAGGACAGAGGGTTAGAGGGAGGTTCAGAAAGGAAGGGACTCATGTACACTTATGGCTGATTCACATTCTTGTATGGCAGAAATAAACACAACATTTTAAAGCAATTATCCTCCAATTAAAAATAAATATTTAAAAATAAATTAATTTTAAAAGAGAAAAAAAAAAGAACTGATCTGGAAAGATCCATAAAACATATCATGAAATGGAAAAAGCAATTCATCAAGTAATGTGTATATATTGATCTCATATGAATATGTATATTTCGTATTCATTTATTCACTCACTTCAGTTCAGTCGCTCAGTCATGTCCGACTCTTTGCGACCCCATGAATTGCAGCATGCCAGGCCTCCCTGTCCACACCAACTCCCGGAGTTCACCCAGACTCATGTCCATTGAGTCAGTGATGCCATCCAGCCATCTCATCCTCTATCATCCCCTTCTCCTCCTGCCCCCAATCCCTCCCAGAATCAGAGTCTTTTCCAATAAATCAACTCCGCGTGAGGTGGCCAAAGTACTGGAGTTTCAGCTTCAGCATCATTCCCTCCAAAGAAATCCCATGGCTGATCTCCTTCAGAATGGACTGGTTGGATCTCCTTGCAGTCCAAGGGACTCTCAAGAGTCTTCTCCAACACCACAGTTCAAAAGCATCAATTCTTCGGCGCTCAGCCTTCTTCACAGTCCTACTCTAACATCCATACATGACTACTGGAAAAACCATAGCCTCGACTAGACTGGTTCCAAATAGGAAAAGGAGTACGTCAAGGCTGTATATTGTCACCCTGCTTATTTAACTTCTATGCAGAGTACATCATGAGAAATGCTGGACTGGAAGAAACACAAGCTGGAATCAAGATTGCTGGGAGAAATATCAATAATCTCAGATATGCAGATGACACCACCCTTATGGCAGAAAGTGAGGAGGAGCTAAAAAGCCTCTTGTTGAAAGTGAAAGAGGAGAGTGGAAAAGTTGGCTTAAAGCTCAACATTCAGAAAACGAAGATCATGGCATCTGGCCCCATCACTTCATGGGAAATAGATGGGGAAACAGTAGAAACAGTGTCAGACTTTGTTTTTTTGGGCTCCAAAATCACTGCAGATGGTGACTGCAGCCATGAAATTAAAAGGCGCTTACTCCTTGGAAGAAAAGTTATGACCAACCTAGATAGTATATTCAAAAGCAGAGACATTACTTTGCCGACTAAGGTCCGTCTAGTCAAGGCTATGGTTTTTCCTGTGGTCATGTATGGATGTGAGAGTTGGACTGTGAAGAAGGCTGAGCACAGAAGAATTGATGCTTTTGAACTGTGGTGTTGGAGAAGACTCTTGAGAGTCCCTTGGACTGCAAGGAGATCCAACCAGTCCATCCTGAAGGAGATCAGCCTGGGATTTCTTTGGAGGGAATGATGCTAAAGCTGAAACTCCAGTACTTTGGCCACCTCATGCGAAGAGTTGACTCATTGGAAAAGACTATGATGCTAGGAGGGATTGGGGGCAGGAGGAGAAGGGGACAACAGAGGATGAGATGGCTGGAAGGCATCACGGACTCGATGGACCTGAGTCTGGGTGAACTCCGGGAGTTGATGATGGACAGGGAGGCCTGGCATGCTGCAATTCATGGGGTCGCAAAGAGTTGGACATGACTGAGCGACTGAACTGAACTGAACAGACTAGACAGACCTTAGTCGGCAAAGTAATGTCTCTGCTTTTGAATATGCTATCTAGGTTGGTCATAACTTTTCTTCCAAGAAGTAAGCATCTTTTAATTTCATGGCTGCAGTCACCATCTGCAGTGATTTTGGAGCCCCCCAAAATAAAGTCTGACACTGTTTCCACTGTTTCCCAATCTATTTCCCATGAAGTGATGGGACTGCAAAATTAGCACCTACTGAATTATTCTAGTCAATAGAGACAAAGTGGCGGCCAGTAGACAAAGGCTCTCCTAAAGCTGACTTTCAATTGGGCAGGCAAGCAATAAATAAGAAAACCAATTAAAAACCAAGATGATTCTGATGATGAATTAGTTTTCTGTCATTTCCATAACAAATAACCACACACTTAGAGGCTCAAACAACACAAATTTATTACCTCCCAGTTTCTTGCAGTTTTAGGACAGAGGCCTCCATTTTCTTGCTGCCTATTATCTGAAGGCTGTTCCCAGATTCTAGAAGCCACTTGCATTCGTTTTGGCTGCTCCCCACTTGAAAGTGTTCGTCACTCAGTCATGTCTGACTCTTTGAGACCCCTTGGACTGTTGCCCGCCAGGCTTCTCCGTCCATGGGATTCTCCAGGAAACAATACTGGAGTGGGCAGCCATTCCCTTCTCCAGCAGATATTCTCAACCCAGGGATCGAACCTGGGTCTCCTGCATTGCAGGCAGATTCTTTACCATCTGAGCCTAAAGTACCTCCACAATGGAAACATAGATGGATGAGAAAAGGTGGGAGTTAACTGAGATCCTGTCTTCAGAGAAGGCCTCCCTGAAGAAACAGCATCTGAACTCAAAGAGACAGCTGTGTGACTACCTGGGGACAGAGCATTTCAGTTATATATTATATTTAAATACACAGAAAAAGACACAGAAAGCTATATATCAAACTGTTTACCAGCTACCTCCTGAAAGGAATGGAATTCAAGGGAGGGATAAGATAACACATTCTACTCATTAATGTCTATCTTTCTGTTTGTGAATGTTTGACTTGCATAATTTTAAAAAATTATGTTTCTAAAAACTTCAAAACAAAAAAAGAAAAATACTTTTTCTTGGGCCCCATTGAATCAAAGAGAGTTTAAGATTTAGATACTGGTGAAAATTAAACATACTATGAATTTTGACACACACTATAGAAAGTAATAAAATCTTGGTGTAGATTCTATGAAAGAATCAGTTCTAGAAATGAGGTAATAAATCCATGCCCTTCCACTTGTGAGCCTTTAAGGAGGGTGCATTGGCCAATCAGACATTTTCACCCATCAGCAATTTTGGATATTTCCAGCTATAACCTCATTCCTCTGCTTCTAAGTTCTAACTTGGTGCACATTTGCAGAGTTCCCACCTTACCCATATTACCTACCACACCTTGTTTCATGTGGTTTTCCAAGGAGAACACTATAGTGTTCTGAGCTTCTCTCAGATGAAGGACAGCAGAAGAAAAGTTACTTGAGGCTACGGAAAATGCAGTCCTTCTATTCAAGAAATGAGGAAGAGATCTCAGGATAACACACAGTGGTTCCTATCGGAGAATGAGAATGGAGGGACCACACGAAGCAGACAGAAGAAGGGCTCTCCCGGGATATAGGAAAGCAAAACTTCCAGCAATTTGGTATAGTTTCAAGGTCCTAGGGTGCAACCACAGAAAACAGACTTCTCAGAATGTGTGTTTGGAGGGGAAGGGTACATGCATGTACAAACGTATGATAATCAAATTACCACTCCTTTGGAGCAAAGACACTACACTGAAAGGCAGTAAAACACAAACAATGGCTACAGCTACAAGCTATGGAGTTCCTATTTATCTGCTCATCACATATATTTTTCAGGCACCCTGACTGTGAATGGCAGGAATTCTTTAAGTTGTTTACAATAGCCTAGGAGACTCTTCTATCTGAATATGCGTCATCACCTCAAGAGTGACAAATCCAAAACTGAACACGTCATTGTCTGCTCACAAGTATTTTCTCCTCCCAGCCCTTCCTGACTCAGATAGGAATACCCTTCTTTTCCTCATCACTCAGGCTTGGGGAGTTAGGGTCATTCTTAACTCATTCCTCACCTTCAACTAGTCATTCCCTTCAAATCCTTCTCAGCAGTAGGTGAAGTATGGATTGTACATAAATAAAGATAACATTTAATCATTGAACATTAAATACATCATCAACAGTCAGATCAGTCTTTTCCTCTCTGTTCCCACTGTCATTCCCTTGGTTCAGGATTTTATCCCAGAAACGTTTATCTGAAGCATTTTCCCAGTAGCCTCCTCCACCCACTGCTTATCATCTCAGTCCAACCTTCCTGTATTTCTCCAGCTGGTGAGCCTAAACACAGCCATTATCATCTAGTGACCAAATTATGTTTCTGAGCCCTTTTCATGACTTACTGGGTGTTTAAAGGGAGGAAGTAGGACTTTCACAACGTATGCCGTCCTAAGTCTTTCTGATGCACAGGACTGCACGGACATACCCACACCCTGGCCCTCCATTCCTGGATGTACAGAGCCTTTCCACTCAAATGCAGAGGCGGAGATAATGCCTTCCTCCACGGGTCCTTGGGAGGGGCCCTGAGCAACTCGGTGTCAGCAGCTTCTGAGCACCACGAATGCAGGGCTAGTTCCCTTCTACTGCCTTTCCTTCCAGGAAAGATGGCCCAGCAGGACTGAGAACTGACCGCCTGACCTCTCTGCAGCTCAGAGACAGAGTGAAGTGCAAAACGAGACAAAACCACAGTCACCCAGCAAGGAGAGAACAACTTGTGTTTGTGCAGTGAGCACAGATACTTTCTTCGAGCCTTAAAGTGACAGGCGAGAGAGAGGAAGGAAAGAAGGAAAGCAAGCAGGAAGGGAAGGAGGGAGGGAGGGAAGAGGGGAGAAGTACATCTATGCCCACACGCGAAAGTCTACCTTCCCAAATTAAACCTTACTTTTCTATTTATGTCTTCTTGCAACAGATAATTTTCAAGTATCTACTTTGTGCCAACCACTAAACAGAGCGGACAGGAGCACCAGCCTCCAGGAGTTTAAGCTTGGATGTGGGAAAAAAGATGATTTTAAAAAAACCAACAAAGGTACCACCTCAGACCTGTCAGAAAGGCCATTATTAAAAAGTCTACAGATAACAAATGCTGGAGAAGGTGCAGAGAAAAGGGAACCCTCTTACACTGTTGGTGGGAATGTAAGTTGGGGCAGCCACTATGGAGAACAATATGGAGGTTCCTCAGAAAACTAACAATAAAATTATCATATGATCCAGCCATTCCACTCCAGGGAGTATACCTGGACAAAGCCATAATTCAAAAAGCTACATGCACCCCCATGTTCACAGCAGCCCTATTTGCAAAAGCCAAAGCATGGAAGCAATCTAACTGTCCATTGATAGAGGAATGGGTAAAGAAGATATGGTGCATATTTACTGTGGAATACTACACAGCCATAAAAAGAACTAGACAATGCCATTTGTAGCAGCATAGCTGCAACTAGAGATTATCATATTAAGTGAAACAAGTCAGAAAGAGAAAAACAAATACCATATCTAGAATTTAAAATATGATACAAATGAACCTTTGTACAAAACAGAAACAGACTCATAGACAACAGATCTGTAGCTACCAATGGGAATGGGGGAAAGAGGGATGGACTGGGAGTTTGGGGTTGGTAGATGCAAACTATTACATTTATAATGGATAAACAACAAAGTCCTAATATATAGCACAGGGAAGTATATTCAGTATCCTGTGATTAAACTATAATGGGATCTCTGCTATCTTCTAATAAAATAGAGCTGTAACACTGACCCCAAAAAAAAACTATAATGGGAAAGAATACAACGAAAGAATGTGTATGTGTGTTTAACTGAGTCATTTTGCTGTACAGCAGAAAGTGGCACAACATTGTAAATTAACCATACTTCATTATTTTTTAAATTGGGAAATAAATCAACAAAAATAAGCAAGGTCATGTCAGTCAGTGGCAAATCTATGAAACAATAGAATTCTCCCTGTGGGGTGCTTGTGTCTAAATGTCCTCATTTTATAAGGATTATAAAGTCCTATTGGATTAGCCCCACATACACACATCCCGAGTAAAACCTCACCTTAACTAATTATATCTGCAATGACTCTGTTCAAGGAGGTCCATTCAGCTACGGTGGGGGACAAGATTTATCTCTCAAGGTCTGACCACCTCTACAGAGCAGAGCTGTTTTCCGCTGTCTCCCCCACATCACATAATAAATGAATGAATACTTGTTGATGGCTGATTAATGGTACATTTTATAGTGTGCGTGTTACTGTGTTTGTGTTAAGGTAGTTTGAGATTTGTTTGTGTGCCAGCAACAGATCTCACGCTTAGCAGATAGGAACGTCTTCAATTGTTTCAGGGTCTGATATGATTAGTAACTGTTCCCAGAGACCATGCGGAAAAAAAATAGCTGGCATCTAACGAGGAGCCAGCCCCCTTTGTCTGCCGGCCTGCCTCCCAGAGGCAGCAGAGCTGAGGAGCTCAGACACAGCTGGCAGAGGTTACGTTTGTTGAAGATCCGAGAAGAGAGCACGGTGAAAGTACAGTAGCAAGAAAGCATCCAGCCAGGCCTCAAGGCAGTTCATCCTCCTCGCCCAGCCTGGGGACACACAGCTGCCCCATCCAGCCTCAGAGGGGCAGATTCCCCCACTTCAGAAAAGCAGCCCTGGGCTGCTAAATGGAAACCTGGCCAGCAAGGAAGCAGCTGGTCTTGGCAAACAGAAAACAATGCCCCAGGCAAAAACAAAGCAGGAGGGAGCCTGAAGAGCTTCATTCTGAGGAACCACTCCCTCCCTAAACCAATTCTTTAATCCAACATAAAATTCAATGCCTATTTCAGAAAACACGATGGCAAATTCCTTCAATCGAAATTCTTTGTGATTTGGAACTCCTAGAAAGTTTACTTCTTCCTTTTCTAACAATTTGCTCCAATAGAATCATTCTCACGGTGGCTGGCTATTTTGCTATCCAATCTTCTTTTTCAGTGTAATACAATCACAAGATCTTGTGTAATTTCATGAAGATTTGTGTGACCCAGAATTGCATTTTTAAGTGTCATTTACTGGTTTCCTATCTTTTTATCTCATGAAATAAACTATTTATGACAAGTTACTTTTCATTGTTGAAAATTGTATTTATGTATACACATATAAATACAGCAATCTTTTATGAAATATGTGCTTAATTCATTTATTAGTTTCCCACTGTGTAAGAAGAACTCATGAGCCTAAAACCAGCTGTGAATAATGTGTCTTTCAATAAGAAAAGTAATTCCACAGATACAGACAAAACAAGGTCAGGTGAAATTTTCAAAGAATAATGTAGTTATAGTTAGGTTAGAGAGGCTAAATCAGAAAATTTATCATTCTTATAATAATAGCTAGAATTGATTATAGCATTTCTAATATATGATAGGCTGGGTTAAATGTTTTGTACCTACCTTGTCTTCGTAACAATATGTGACTTGCCTGTGATCACAACTGTTTGAGAGTTGAGATTCAGACCCTAATTTGTCTAACTCCAAACCCAAAAAATACACAACTAGAACATTAATTGTCGAAGATTAAGTGCTATAGGAAAAATATCACTAGTATATTTTTTTAGAGAGTTGATTAATAAAAAGAACTGTAAAAATCTAGAAACAATGTTATAGAGGCATAGATTTTGTAGACACAGCTTTTTAGAGCGTACTCTAAAACACAACTGCATCAAAAGTATCATTTTGCAGTATTTTTGAAGGTAAATTCTAGAAGCACTGGAGACTTATAATGATAAAAATTACAAATAACCTTTTATGCAATAGACTTATTGAATACAACATTATGTTAGTGATGCTATTCTAAGAAGAACTAGTCATGCTGGGCTAAATTTTCTAAGAATGCAATTTAAACCCACAGTAAGGTATATTATAAAATGAATGGAATACCGTGGTTCAAACACAGCCCCCCGAATGGTCCATCTGTGGACCTTATCTCACCGATTCTCATTAAACAGTGATTTCATTTCTCTGCATCATCACAAGCTCCACTCCTGGGCAGTCGCTCAGCTGCCTGGCTAGTCTCACAACACATGCAAATATGAATCAAAGGCGGCCGCGCCACAAGGCAGAGGAGAGTTTGCTGATACCCTTCCCAGTGTGAAGCGCGGGGCCCAGCCATCACAGATGGGAAAAAGAAATTGGTGGTCCCAGCAGGCCTCCCTTTTATTACCCCCTGCGGCCTCCTCTGGAGCGTGGCGGGCACACACATGCGCATGACACACGTGCACACACACTCACATCCACATGCTCACACACACAGATCTAAACCACTTCACCTGCCCTCCTCGTTTCACGTGCTAGAAGGTTAAAGAGGTGTTTGGATGCTGTGAAAATGAAATCCCAAAGCCTTTTCAGATACCTTGTCACTAACTCATGACTCCCCAGCAAGACATGTAAAAAGAAGGTATGTTTTCCTCATTAGACATCTGGGGAAATTGAAGTGGGACATTTAATAATTCGTCTGGAGCTGGGAGGAGAATCAAAGACAGAAAACAGAAGTGGAATTTTTCTGTCCTCTGACCTCCTGTAACAGGCAGTTTGCACCTTTCTTCAGGCTGCACTCGTTTCTGCAGTATGGCCTGGTTATTTGTAAATGCATCTTTTCTGCCTTACACAAGCATTAGCTCCTCAGGATGAGGTATGCTTTCTGGTTTGTTTTTGCGTTCTCACCACAGCACAGCTCTCTCCAGGGAAACTGGGAACTCCACCTGTGGGTATGGATTGGAATAAGAGGAAACAGGATACAAACAGAGAAGTTGAGTGGAAAGGTGACGGTGGCTGTCGGCTGGGGCAATGCGTGGGCATTGAAGGCTTTTCTTTATGGTACTCATGTCTTCCACCAGCTCTGTCTACTGTTAGTCATCATGAACAGAGGCCAGAGAGCACATGCTTGAGAGAGAAAATACACTCAATGGTGGTTGCAAAAGAGCAATGAAAGATGAAAAGGCGGAGCCTGAGATGAGAAGCAATGGTCTCTCGCCATCTACCGCATGTGAGGTGGCACGTGGCCCCCGGGAGGACTCACCCTTTGGGTTCCCTAAAGCCCTAAACACTCAGTACAAAAATGATGTTAGTCCCAAGGAAACCTCACAGGGAGTCACACATCCACTGGCTGAAAGCAGCCTGCCCCTGGTCCATGTGGAGATCTGAGTCAGTCTCGAACTAACCCAGAATAGTCAAAGTCTGTCATTGTTGCTGCTGTTGTTTGGTCACTAAATCATGTCCGACTCATTTGTGACCACATGGACTGTAACCCGCCAGGCACCTCTGTTCACAGGGTTCTCCAGACAAGAATACTGGAGTGGATTGCCATTTCCTCTTCTGGAGGATCTTCCCAACCCAGAGATCAAACAATATCTCCTGCATTGTCAGATGGATTCTTTACCGCTGAGCCTCCAGGGAAGCCACCGTCAAAGTCTACCGGTGTTTATCATTCTCTGCTCAAGACCAGGACTGCAAGTATCAACTGCCAGCCATGTAGGGAACCATGTTGGACCTTTCAGCCCAGTCAAGCCAAAGATGACCCAGCATCACCCCACCTGGAGCAGAACATCCCAGGGGAGCCCAAACATCCCACAGAATCACAATAATAAAATGGCAGCTAAAGCCACAGTTTTGGAGTGCTCTGTTATACAGCAATAGATAACCAGAACACTGAGCCCAATGCCAAAATGAGACAAGATTTTGTGAGGGAAAGGGGGTAGTGTCTTGGAAGGAGGGGTGAGTATACTTTGCATGTGGAATTGTTTGAATTATTAGAGGTAAAATGTAGACTAAAATAACTACTCTCAAAGATGGTCCCATGTGAACCAAGCCTCCAATGTTTAAGACCTTAGGTATTATGTTGTACCTTCCACAGTGAATATGTGACCAATAGTGAATGCGGTAAAAATCATTCATTGTGACTTCTGAAGTTATAAGAAACCTTGCAGCTTTCGCTCTGCAAGGAGCCACCCACTGTGTAACAAGTCTTACTATCCTAAGAGTCGCATGACAAGGAGAGGTCCCATGGTCCTCAGCTCTGCCAGGCCTCCTAGATGAGGTATGAGGAATGAGGAAGCACTAGGGGTTTTCCAGCCCCGGCAACACTTCAAATGACTCCAGATTCAACTATGTCTGACTTCCATCACATGAAACATCCCAAGCAAGAACCCTTCAGCCTAGCCAACCAACAGAACTTGAAGAGGTGATATGAAATTGTTCTCAACCCAGTAAGTCTGGATTGGTTCCTTTTTTATTATTATTTGTTTTGGCCACCCTGCACCACATGTGGGATCTTAGTTCCCTGACCAGAGATGAAACCCATGTCCCCTGCATTGAAAGTGTGGAGTCTTAACTGCTGGACCAACAGGGAGGTCCCCTGGGTTGGTTTCTTTACAAGCAATAGGTAACTGAAAAATTAGGTATGTACAACATAAATATTCCAAACCTTCTGGTTCTTTTGTGCACAAACAACTTCTTCTACTAGTGACAAATGAAAAATCTGACACATCCTATGACCAAAATGTCAAAACAGATCATTTCTATAAGGGTCATAGGAAGAAAAAAAAAAGTGGAGAGAATGACATGCTCAGTCAGTCAGTTCAGTCACTCAGTCATTCTACCATATATCAAAAGGACTTATGACATTGTGAGCTATTTCTAGGATAGCAATGAAAATGGGGCAACTAAATATTTAGGTTAAAGAACAAGTGATCCAAAAGGACTTGGAGCTGGCATGGACATGGGGGAGCCAGCACTAAATGAGGATGAAATGATTACACCGTAGACTCCAAGTGCTCACCATGGCCCACTTACAAGAAATTTCCCCCGATGCCTTTCAGATTACAAACCCAGCAAATCGTGCTACATCAAAGAAGTTCCTAAATTATGTAGAAGTCTAGATGATATCAGAAAGCTGAACTAAAGGGATCGCTATGGAAAAATAGTTGCTAGGCAGTGTAAGGAAAGGAAGTAAGCTCAGCAGCCATGGCCATCGGTGCAGGAAATGGGGTCTTGAGCCTCCCTAGCTGTCCATCTGGCAGAGCTTCCTCTCCCATTAAACACTGGTACTATCATACATTGCCATTTCTTGTTACACATCCTCTCTCACTCGGGTGCCTGGGTCATCTCTCACTGACACTCACGTATCATCTATGTTCTCAGACATTTCCGATATCAGCAGTACATATCCAGTCCAGTAAAAGTACTTTGCTATAAACATAAATACATGATTTGATTCTGTAACTTTGCATAGTGCCATAGTTAAAAGACAAGCTCTAGTGTCACACCACCATCCAATTGAAACCATGCTCTGACACTGACTAGCTATGAGAATGTGGATAAGTTATTTCACTTCCCTGAACCTCAGTTTCCCCATTGGTAGAATGGGTATAACAATGGGGCCTAGAAAATGGGATGATGACTGAGTCTATTTAGTGCATGAAGACTGCTTGGAACATTGAACACACTGAAATATCAAAGATTATATTATCCTCGAAAAATGATGTGGATTTTTTCCCCTTCTTCTCCCTCTTCCTAGGATTTGTACATAGAGAACTAAAATGGCTGAAGGAGACAGAGACACTCTCCATCTTAAATTCCTCACAGGATGGTTAGCTGTGGTCTGGAAGAAATTTTATTATTTTACAAGTACTTTATCATCCCAACTCTGTGAAGGTACCTTTCCATTCCTCCCTTCACCCACACCACCCTCAGCCTCCTGAGAGGTAACAAGGAGGCAGAGAGAGCAGGAGAACTGGCCAGCACAAGAGAGACTCTTGGGACAGAGAAACAAGGAGGGGATGAGTAGCACAGAAGGTCCTGGGATGGGTTGGGGAGAAGACAGAGAGTCAATAAGAAGTCCCTCTACTCCATGATCAGAGTGCTGGACTGAGCACCCTGCCAAGGAGGCAATTGGCTGGAGGCAAAATCTGTAGACAGAGCAGACAAGCCACCCAAATCTCTAGCTGCTCTGGAAAACTCCAAAATAGTTCAGAAGTTATTATTTAAATCCCCAAATAGAAGACATCTTGGGTCTTACAATGGCTAACAGCAAAACCAAGAACATACTGCACACATCTTGCACACAGAGATAGTACATCGCTGTATTTTCTACACAGAGTAAAGCACAACACAGAAAAACTCTTTTCCAGACTACAAATCCTAATTTGAAGGAGAACCAGGAAATACTATCACTAGCCGTATAGGCTCCAGCAAAGAAACATTCCTAAAGCACTCTCTTCTGCAGCCTCCTGGTGCCCAGTTAAGCCAACAGCATTCTTAGGAGCCACCTTCTCTCGTCCATGCCAGCCCAGTGTTCTCAGTCATTCCCACCACCCAGCCTCAGGCCACGCACACCTGGGGAAACCCTGTCTGAGAGGAGCAGTGGAGAAGCTGTGGGCACCGGCTCCTTCTCAGTTGCCAGCCGTTGCTCGTCACAACTGTTGTGAATACGTTCTGTGGTTTTGCTCTGCTCCCTTGGTTTATAATCACTGAATTAGGCAACACAAGCTGCCATGACAAAATATCATAGGCTGGAGTGGCTTAACAACAGAAATTCCTTTTCTCACAGTTGTAGAGGCTAAAAGTCCCAGATCAAAGCATCGGCCTCTTCAATTCCTAGTGCGAACTCTCTGACTTGCAGATGGCATCTTCTTACAGCATCTTCGCAGGACAGAGAGAAATATCTGTTTCTCTTAATCTTATAAAATCACAATCCTATCAGATCAGGTTCCCACTATCTTGACCTAATTTTCCTCCGAAAAACCCATGTCCAGTTACAGTGGCACTGGGTAATGCAACACATGAATTTGAGAGGGCGCCAAGTCTATTCCATAGCACTCAGATCAGCAGGATGTCTGCCCTTCCCTGGGCCCTTTCTCCAGCCCTTCCCATGAGGTGTCCACGCCTCCTTGCCTCTCTAGGGTGCTAGGCCCTCGAACATCAAAAAAGCAAACAGAGAAACTGAAGACTGTTTATCAATAAAATTAGATTCCTGGGACAATCATTTGACATCACCAAGGACTTCCACATTTTGTTTCAGTTGACTCTCTTAACAGGTGTTCTTAAACTCTTTTTCCTAAATGGAGAAACTAAGAGCAAGAGAGGATGAATGTTTTGGCCAAGTTAAATAGCCAGCAAGTAGCAGAGTTGAACTCAGGCTACATCTGCTGGAGACCAATGTCTAGATAATCTACAAAGTGGCATCTATGAAATTAAAAAATGCTTGCTTCTGGAAGAAAAGCTATGATGAACCTAGAACCTATTATACAGAGTGAAGTGAGAGAGAAAGAGAAAGATAAATATCGTATTCTAATACACATATACAGAATCCAGAAAAATGGTTCTGAAGAATTTATTTAGAGGGCAACAATGGAGAAACAGGCATAGAGAATAGACTACAGACATGAAGAGAGGGGAGGAGAGGGTGAGATGTATGGAAAGAGTAACATGGAAACTTACATTACTATAGGGCTGTGTAGGGCCACCCAAGATGGAAGAATCATGGTTGAGAGTTCTGACAAAATGTGGTCCACTGGAGAAGGGAATGGCAAACCACTTCATTGTTCTTGCCTTGAGAAGCCCATGAACAGCATGAAAAGGCAAAAAGGACGTGGAAACATGAACTCCCCAGGTTGGTAGTTTCCCAATATGCTACTGGAGATAAGTGGAGAATAACTCCAGAAAGAATGAAGGGAAGAAGCCAAAGCAAAAACAACACACAGTTGTGGATGTGACTGGTGATGGAAGCAAGGTCCGATGCTATAAAGAGCAACATTGCATAGGAACCTGTAATATTACATCCATGAATCAACGCACAGGAGATGGCAAGAGTGAACGTTGACATTCTAGGAATCAGTGAACTAAAATGGACTGGAATGGGTGAATTTAACTCANTTGCTTTTTTGCATTTCTTTTCCATGAGGATGGTCTTATCCCTGTGTCCTATACAATGTCACGAACCTCAGTCCATAGTTCATCAGGCACTCTATCTATCAGATCTAGGCCCTTAAATCTATTTCTCACTTCCACTGTATAAGGGATTTGCTTTAGGTCATACCTGAATGGTCTAGCAGTTTTCCCTACTTTCTTCAATTTCAGTCTGAATTTGGCAATAAGGAGTTCATGATCTGAGCCACAGTCAGCTCCTGGTCTTGTCTTTGTTGACTGTATAGAGCTTCTCCATCTTTGGCTGCAAAGAATATAATCAATCTGATTTTGGTGCTGACCATCTGGTGATGTCCATGTGTAGAATCTTCTCTTGTGTTGTTGGAAGAGGGTGTTTGCTATGACCAGTGCATTTTCTAAAATTAGTAGATTAATTTTTCTTAAATGATATATTTCCATGAAAGCACATCACAAGAACAAAAGTTGCCCTTTGGAGCACACAACAATAGCATTTTTACCACTAGTTGTATTTCTTACATGCGTGGTTCCAGCTCTTTATAAACTTCCAAGTACTCTGGCATATTGTTGTTTAATGTATTTGCTAAGTAAGACTCCATGCACTCTCCACCAGGTCCTGGTGAGGTTCTGGATGAAGGGACATAGACCCAGGAGTCATTGGTTGACTTGACATCCATGAAATTGATAAATTCAGGAATAAAGTCAAGAATGGATTTAGTGATTGCCTGCCAGGTGGGAGACTTGGACGCTGTGCCATGGGATTTGGTCAGCTTCCTGTTGGCCTGTGGGCCATGAAGGAGAATTCTTGGGCCATCAGCCTAGATTCATAACTCAAGTGCTGTGAATGCTGGCTGGAGCTGGATAAACCCAGAGCTGAAGCCCAAGGCATCTCAAAAGTCTGGGGACAAAGGTCAGATCTGAGACCCGACCCATGCCCACATCAGGGCTCTTTCTAGAACCTCATTTCTTAGTCACCAGATGGTTTGGTGGCTGAATGTTCTGCAGTGCTGTCTCCAAACAGAAGGACTCTGCCCACACAGCTGGGTCTGGAGCCCTGTTGGATCCTTATATGCGACTTTGAAGCTAACCAGAAACTCTGCTGGCAAACACATTGTTGGGATTTATTGTTTGTGTAACTCAAAATCCAGGAAGAATAAACAAGGCCATGTCTGCCACCCACTCCTAGGAGTCATCAGGATGTCCTGTACCAGACATGTCCACCCAGGCTTTCTGTGAGGGAGCGTGGTACAGACACACACACACACACCCTAAACACATGCACACACATACATGCTTACTCACTCACACTTCTTCTCTGTCTAATCAGATCCCTGCCCCAAAGGAGAGCTGCCTTTATTACCCTCTTCTCTGCATTCTTGATGTCAGGGAGACTTTAACATTTTTGCTGAAACCAATGCAAGGGGAAAAAAAATGGCTGCATTTTGAAACTTTTTTTTTTGCAGGGGAGTGGTGAGGAATGGAGAATTGTTCCAAACTGAATCTTCCATGGACAAAGTTACTCAGTTTAAAGCCAGGTGAGCAGCCCAGGCCCTGGCCACTGGGCAGCAGCCTCCTCAGCCCCTACTGTTGTCTGAGAAATCCTGGAAAAACAGGCGAGGATGGCCAACTGGTGACCGGGGTCAAGAGCGCCAGGCTTCCGTGCCCCCCATGGCTGCACCTGCACCTCTTGGGGAGACCACAGGAGGGACACTCAGGCCCTGGCGCTTGCCCTGGCAGAGACTCAGTTTCCCATCTGTAAAGACAGGATGCTCAGGTATGTAAGGATGCCTGGGACCCCAGGTTTCCTACTCCCTGCCTTCCCCGTGGTGAACGCCACCTGGTCTCTGAGCTGATTTCGAACATCATGATTTCACAGGGGAAGGATGTCCTGTACCAGACCTGTCCACCCAGGCTTTCTGTGAAGGAGTGTGGTACACACACACACACACCAAGCACACACACACACACACACACACACCCTAAACACATGAACACACATACATGCTTACTCACTCACTCACTTCTTCTCTGTCTAATCAGATCCCTGCCCCAAAGGCAGAGCTGCCTTTATCTTTATGGATAATACCCTTAAGGCCATTATGGATATAATACAGAACCAGAAAAAATTAAGCCATATTTGGGAAAGTTGAGGGACCTCCCAGGAGAAGTGTTGAGGCTGCTCTTACTCTTATTCCCTTCCTTCCAATCAAACTTAAACCATTATGTACTTTTTATCTTCAAAGCTATTTTGGAAACTTGGGACAGATTGTGGTTAAGAGGGGAATTTGCAGGCAATCATGTTAACTCTTTCAAGCCCATGGCTGCCATTTTCAAGGATTTGGTGGCAATATAGACAAAAAGGAATTTCCATTTTATAGATGGGAAAACTGAGGCCCCAAAGGTAATAGGATCAGGTTAGAGGACAACCAGTGGAGAGGGACCCAGTGTTTCTAGCTTTGTTTCACTGCAGGTAACTTAAGAGGAAGGTCTTCAAAGTTAAAAACACCTTCCATGGAATCCTAGCTCAGACAACTTAAAGTCCTACAACTTAAAGTCCCTGACCCAGGGACAGAACCTGGTGTCTCTTATGTCTCCTGCATTAGCATGTGGGTTCTTTCCCACCAGCACCACCTGGGAAGCCCCGGAAATACATTGCTCCAGTTTGACTGCCCCATTATCTGGAGAGGCAAACTGAGGCTCAGAAAGGCCCAGCCTTTGCAGCGTGTGAATCCAGGGCCTGTGTCCCTAACCACCACACCATGCAGTTTGTGCAGAGGGAGAAAAACTCTGCATCTCAAATTCCTTTCAACAAGAGCATATTATGTCTTGAAAAGAAACTCCAGAGCTAAGCCCATGTGGGACACAAGCTGAGCATCCAGGGACCTGCGTGAGGACAGAGGAAGATGCTGGTGAGTCTGATGTGTGTTTGCGTGGAGAAGAGGCGGGTGAGATGGAGCGAGGAGGGGAAGAGTTCAGACCCAGGCAGAGGGAGATGAAGCCCTTGGCCACACCTGCCTTTAGTTGTTAAACTTACAAAATGTGGCCACGGAGGCACCCTTGGGCTTCTGAGTGGAACCCTGAGCTTGCATCAAGCCAGCATCCAGGATGCAGAAGCACAGAGCTGGAGAGAAAAGCTCGAGGAAGCAGGTCTTGGAGAAATCATGGAAATCACTTTGGAGGTGGCGGGTTGGGGTGCGGAGGAGAAGGACACTTTGGAGATTCAGAGGCCATAAGTTAGGAGTTTGGGTGAAAGGTCTCCAAATCTCCAAGGGGCAGGGAGGCCCAGATGACCCCTACATTCAGAATGTATAAGTCAGTTGAGTTAGTTTTCCATGAAGCTGGGGAAGCCCGAGACTTTTGCTCTTTCCATCCAGATGAGTACAGCTCCTTGGCTGCATCTGACATCTTGGGGTTCTGCTGGTTTGAGCTCTGAGCTCCAGGACCAACCCTGCCAAGCTTTAAACACCCATCCTCTCAGCCTCTGGCAGAATCAGAGCCTCCTGGGTCACCCAGAACCCGCCAATTCCTACAGATGCTCTAAACATTCCTTGTTTGACCCCATTACCCAAGCTCCTTTCCCTCCCCCACCCCCATTTTGCTGAGCCTTCCGGAACTCAGAGTCAATCCAGAGTTCTGCTAATTTCACTTCATACTAATTCAAACCCAGGCCACCTGGAACATGCTTCCCTTGCAATTCTCTCCAGAGGCTGGTACTTTTCTGTCACACGCCACAGTTTCAGGATCTGGAAATAGCTGTCAGTGCTGCTGTGCTTCACTCCACTGCCAAGCTGCCTCCTCCCTCTTCAAGGCCTCCAGCTCCTTTGAAGTGCGTTGCCGATGTTCATGACCCTTGCCCCTTCTCGTGGGTGTCAATTTCCTGGCTCCCCCATCACCCCCCTTAGTCTTCAGTAATGTTAGTACTGATTTACTAACTCTTTCTCCATCACCATGCCCTTCACCCTTCTCGGGGTGTGCACATCTCTTTCCTAGAAGATGGATTTTTGTTCAAACGAATTTTTTAAAGAGTTGGCCCTAGAAAAGAGGAGTGAGAATAGGGCAGGTGGAAAAGCTAAGCAATAAAGTTCTCTCAGCTGGAGACCTGCTTTTGCCTGATCCCATGGGGAGCTCTGGGGCATTCATTGTACCGCAGAGCTCGCAGAGCTCGTTGCATCTCCAGGGAGCCACATCTGTACCCACTGCCAGCCTGCCATTGACTGAGGTCTGCAGAGTGCAGGGAGCTTGGCTGCCTGGAATCTGAGTGGCAGTTATGCCACCATCTAACCCCAAACAACTTCCGATTGCCTGATCTCAAAGGACAGTCAACTACCTCCTCTGCCACCCATTTCAGCCACCCACTGGCAATCTCGATTTGAAACCTCCCACTTTTCAACTACTCTCTCTTATTCTTCAACTCATTTCCTCTCCAATCTTTTCTTTTCTAACCATCTTCTCAATCCTCTGCCTGCACCTGTAGTCTGATTATCATCACCACAACTGTGTGCTCGGTTATGTTTGACTCTTTGCAATCCCGTGGGACTATAGCCCACCAGGCTCCTCTGTCCATTGGATTTTCCCAGCACGAGGATAATCCAGAGAGAGGGTGTGGGGCGGGAGAGGGGAGGTGGGGGTCGGGATTGGGAGTTCATGTATACTCGTGGCTGATTCATGTCAATGTATAGCAAAATGAATACAGTATTGTAAAGCAAAACAAACTAAAAAAATAAAAATTAATTAAAAAAAAACAAAAAGAATACTGCAGTAGGTTGTCATTTCCTCCTCCAGGGAATCCTCCCAATCCAGGGATCAAACCTGTGTCTCCTCCATTGGGAGGCAGATTCTTAACCACGGCACCATCTGGGAATCCTCATAAGGAACTGCAGAAGACCCCAAGCAGGTTATAGCTGGAGAAAATGATGCAATGGAGCTGCTCTTCTCATTTCAAATAAACTGTGGAAAATTCTGAAAGAGATGGGAATACCAGACCACCTGACCTGCCTCTTGAGAAACCTGTATGCAGGTCAGGAAGCAACAGTTAGAACTGGACTTGGAACAACAGACTGATTCCAAATAGGAAAAGGAGTACGTCAAGGCTGTATATTGTCACCCTGCTTATTTAACTTCTATGCAGAGTACATCATGAGAAACGCTGGGCTGGAAGAAGCACAAGCTGGAATCAAGACTGCCGGGAGAAATATCAGTAATCTCAGATATGCAGATGACACCACCCTTATGGAAGAAATTGAAGAAGAACTAAAGAGCCTCTTGATGAAAAGTGAAAGAGGAGAGTGAAAAGGTTGGCTTAAAGCTCAACATTCAGAAAACTAAGATCACCGCATCTGGTCCCATCACTTTATGGCAGATAGATGGGGAAACAGTGGAAACCGTGTCAGACTTTATTTTTTTGAGCTCCAAAATCACTGCAGATGGTGATGAAGCAATGAAATTAAAAGGCACTTACTTCTTGGAAGGAAAGTTATGACCAACCTAGACAGCATATTAAAAAGCAGAGACATTACTTTGCCAACAAAGGTCCATCTAGTCAAAGCTATGGTTTTTCCAGTGGTCATGTATGGATGTGAGAGTTGGACTGTAAAGAAAGCTGAGCACAGAAGAATTGATGCTTTTGAACTGTGGTGTTGGAGAAGACTCTTGAGAATCCCTTGGACTGCAAGGAGATCCAACCAGTCCATCCTAAAGGAGATCAGTCCTGGGTGTTCTTTGGAAGGACTGATGTTGAAGTTGAAACTCCAATACTCTGGCCACCTGATGCAAAGAGCTGACTCATTGGGAAAGACCCTCATGCTGGGCAAGATTGAGGGCAGGAGGAGAAGGGTTCAACAGAGGATGAGATGGTTGGATGGCATCATTGACTCAATGGCATGAGTTTGGGTAGACTCCAGGAGTTGGAGATGGACAGGGAGGCCTGGCGTGCTGCGGTTCACAGGGTCGCAAAAAGTTGGACACGACTGAGCAACTGAACTGAACTGAATGAGCATGTTCAGTAAATCTATCTCCACTTTCCTAGAAATTTCACCTCCATTTTCCTGGTTTATGGCTTCTTCCTTCTTTCCATCTTTGACATTGCTTTCTTCCCTTCCGCTTGGCTGATGACCTGTTTACATATTTTATAGAGACAGTATTTAGATGGAGACATCCCATCACCAAGTCCTAGTTTCCCAGGATTGCTCTCCACGTGCTCCACAATAGAAGACATGTCTCTCTGCTTCACTTGGCCAGGGATTTCCTTCCCCTTCACTCTCTCAAGGTCTTTGCTTCTATAATTATCTCCTCTTTTCCCCATCACCAATGATTCTTTCTGCAGGACTGCTCAAAGATGCCCAAAGAGCAGCCTGACTATTCTTCCTACTCTGCCCACCACCCCACTTCCTTCCCAGTACCACAAAGAGATGTCTATTTTTAAAATTTTATTTGAATTTATATTTGAAATACAGTGATTTACAATATGGTATTAATTTTGCTGTACAGGAAAGCCTTTCCATTATACATATGTGCTTAGTCATTCAGTCATGTCCAACTCTTTGTGACACCATGGACTGTAGCCAGCCAGACTCCTCTGTCTGTGGAGATTCTCCAGGCAAGAATACAGGCAATACAAGTTGCCATGCCCCGCTTCAGGGGATCTTCCCAACCCAGGGATCAAACCCAGGTCTCCTGCATTGCAGGCAGGTTCTTAACCATCTGAACCACCAGTGAAGCCCAAGAATACTGGAGTGGGTAGCCTATCCCTTCTCCAGGGAAGTTTTCTGACCCAGGAATCGAACCAGGGTCTCCTGAATTGCATGTGGATTCTTTACCAGCTGAGCTACCCGGGAAGCCAGTTATAGATATCTATATATTGTTTTCATATTCTTCTCCATTACAGTTTTTCACAGGATATTGACTACAATTCTCTGTGCTATACAATAAGACTTTGTTGTTTATCCACTCTCTGTGTAATAGTTTGTATGGTGTTTTTGACCTCTATCATTTCCTTACTTAATAGTTAGCATCTGCTAATCCCAAAGTCCCACTTCACCCCTTCCCTGCACCTCTCCCCCTTGGGAAACACAAGTCTGCTCTTTATTTCTGTGAGTTTGTTTCTGTTTTGTAGATAAGTGCATTTGGATCATACTTTTTTAAATCAATTTTTACTTTATGTTGGAGTATAGTTGATTTACATATATCATAGTTGATTTACATATATCATAGTTGATTTACATATGTCTATGCTTTTTCAGATTCTTTTCCCATATAAGTTATTACTGAATATCGAGTAGAGTTCCCAGTGCTAAGCAGTAGGTCCTTGTTGATTACCTATCTTATGTATAGTAGTGTGTATATGTTAATCCCAGACTCCTAATTTATCCTTCCCCCTATGGTAACCATAAGTTTGTTTTCTAAGTCTAAGAGTCTGTTGTTATGTTGGAAATAAGTTCATTTGTATCATTTTTTTTAAGATTCCATTTATTAGTGATTATGATACTGGGCTTTCTTTGATACAATTCAGTAGGCTTATCTCTAGATTCATCCATGTTGCTGTGAATGGCATTATTTCATTGTTTTTAATGGCTGAATAATATTCCATCGTATGTATGGAATTCCCACTTCCCACTTCACTCTCCCCATTGCATATATGTACCTCCTTTATCCATTCCTCTGTCTGTGGACACTTAGGCTTTTTCCACAAAGTTGCCTTGACGTGTTATCTCCACTTTCTCACCTTCTGCTCCCGTCTTCCTAAGCAGGATCTTGTCCTCACGATTCCCCACATGATGGCTGGAGGTAGCCAGTGCCTTCCGTCCTGCCAAAGCTCAGTTCTCTGTCTCCTCGTCCTCGACCTCTTGCTGTCATTTGGTGTGACTAGCCACATGGTCCTTCTGGAACTCTCCCCTCCCTAAGCTTCCCACCGACGGGCTTCCCACCTTGCACGCTGTACCCTCCCTTTCAGCAGACGCCTCAAGGCCGGTGTGCCCCAGGGCCAGCCCTCAGCCTTCCCCTGGTCTCTGCCCACACTCTGCAGCCGGGTATTGCAGCCCATGGCTTCAAAGGCCATCATGTGCTGACTCCAAAGTCCCTGTCTTCATCCCACGTGTCTCTGGACTCTTCCTCTCCGTGCCAACCTCACCCCTCCACCCACGTGAATAACAGACCCCTCATGCCTAACGGGATAAGGCTGAGCTTCTGACCCTCACCCCCACGTCTCAGTCTGTCTCTTCTGGAATCTTCCTCAAGACTGGAAACTGCATCCCTGGCGGCTTTCTGGCTTGGTCAGAAACCCAGGGGACACCCTTGATTCTACTTTCCCCTCAGAGCCTGATTCCAAGCCGCCTGGTAGTTAATCCTGGGGGCGCCACCCCCGCCCCAGCCCCACAGCACTCCAGCTGAGCCCAGGTCACCGCCAGCTCTCACCTGCTCCTCACGGGGCTCCTGACGGGCTTCCCACTTCACCCTTCCCTTGGAGCTGAGTGACCTCATGGAGGCCCGAAGCTGACATGGAGCCCGCTGACGTCAGACCACGCAGTGCCCGGCCAGCCACACTTCAGATGGGAGCCGGATCTTTATGGCACCTCCTGGCCTTGCTGACCTCACGCCCTCCCCTGCTCCACGCCATCCCTCTAAGCTCCAGCCACACATGCCTGCTTTCTGCTCCTCCTGCCACACTCTCCTGGTCTCTCAGGGTCTTGATAGTCCTTCATCCTTCAGTTCGGATTGTTTCACCTGAGATCTTTTTTTTTTTAATTAAAAAAAATTTATACAATTTTTAAAAGTTACTTTCCACTTACAGCTATTACAAAATATTGATTGTGTTTCCCATGTTGTAGAATACATCTTTCAGCCTATCTTACACCCAACAGTTTGTAGCTCCTGCTCCCAGACTCCTAAGTGTCCCTCCCCCACTCCTAAGTACCCCTTCCCCACTCCTATGGTGCCCCTCCGCCCCCAACTGCCCTCCTCACTTTCACTGGTCACCACTAGTTTGTTCTCTGTATCTGTGAGCATGCTTCTTTTGTGTTTTATGCACTAGTTTGTTGTATTTTTTAGATTCCACATGTGACATCATATAGTATTTATCTTTCTCTGTATGACTTATTTCACTTAGTATGATCAACTCTGCAAGGAGATCAAACCAGTCCATCCTAAAAGAAATCAGTCCTGAATATTCATCGGAAGGACTCAAGCTCAAGCTCAAGCTCAAGCTCCAAAACTTTGACCACCTTGTAGATGCGAAAAACTGACTCATTGGAAATGACCCTGATGCCGGGAAAGACTGAAGGCATGAGGAGAAGGGGATGACAGAGGATGAGCTGGTTGGATGGTATCACCAACTTGATGGACATGAGTTTGAACAAGCTCTGGGAATTGGCGATAGACAGGAAAACCTGGTGTGCTGCAGTCCATGGGGTTGCAAACAGTCGGACATGACTAAGTGACTGAACTGAACTGATGAGCACCTCTAGTTGCATCCATAGACAGCAGCAAATGGCATTATTTTGCTCTTTTTCATGGTTGAGTAATATTTATTATGGAGCTTCCCAGGTGGCACAGTGGTAAAGAAGCCACCTGAAATGCAGGAGACTCAATCCCTGGGTCAGAAAGATCCCCTGGAGTAGGAGATGGCACCTCACTCCTGTATTCTTGCCTGGGAAATTCCATGGATAAGGAGGCTTGGCAGGGTACAGTCCATGGGGTTGCAAAGTCAGACAGAGCTGAGCACACAGACACATAGTATTCCATCATGTATGCGTACCACACCCTCTTTACTTCCTGGTGGCTCAGATGGTAAAGAGTCCGCCTGCAATGCAGGAGATCTGAGTTCCATCCCTGGGTAGGGAAGATCCCTTGGAGAACGGAATGGCAACCCACTCCAGTATTCTTGCCTGGAGAATCCATGGACAGAGGAGCCTAGAGGGCTACAGCCCATGGGGTTGCAAAGAGTCGGACACGACTGAGTGACTAACACTTCATTTTTCATCCTCTTCATCCACTCCTCTGCTGATGGACACTTAGGTTGCTTCTGTATTCTGCCTGAGGTCTTGGTGTTGCCTTCTTATCACTCAGAACTCAAAGCCTCTGGGAGCTCCCCTGACCACCGAGGTTGCCCGGGCACCCTCTCCACCCACCTCCATCTCGTCTCCTTCACAGGCTTCCTCAGTCCCTGACATCATCTCACTTCTATCTGCTTACATGTTACCACGTGGCCCCACGAGAACGTGAGCTCCTTGAGGGCCAGGTTCCACTTGAAGCTTCTATGACCTGTGGCTCCATGTATCGGAAGATGTTGCTCATCCTAGCTGTTCGGGAAGTGTTACTCACCAGACAGATTCAGACCTGCAGGTGCCCAGAGGTGACAGCCAGCCCCTCAAGGTGAGAAGAATAAGCAAACATTCAAGGGTTGGTGGCAGGAAGCCCCTTGCCCGTGGTGGAGCTGGCTCAGGACACCAGAGGACGGGAACACAGAGGTTGGCAAAACACCAGGAGCTGCCAGGGTCTGTAAGCTCTGCCAAGACGAAATTTCCTTCAGGGCCAGGGATGAGAAGGCACCACTTGGAGCGGGAAGAAATGCATCCGTTAAACCCAGTCTCCTGCAGCGGAAGTAAAAACAGCCTCACCTTCACACTCAGGGCTCCACCTGAAAACAGTCCAGAAGAGGGACTTTTGCAGCTGAGAGGCACCATCCAGCTAGCCTGCGGCTCTCCGTCAGAGGCCGTCACTGTGTTCAATTAAACCCATCAGTTCAAATTCATCCATGCCTATGCCTTATCTTCACCTCAGTGGGGAGCAAAATGGGGCTGGCTGCTTGAAGAACTAGGCAGGAACCCAGCAGACCCACGTCAAAGTCATGGCCCAACCATACCTGGGGCTGTGTCTCAGGCTCCCTGGGCCAGGCCCTGTGGGCCAGGCCCTGTGCCCTGGACAGGGCTCTCCGAGGGGCAGAGACAGGAGTCAGATGGGGCTGGACACTCCATCTGAAGTTGGATGGAGACTGGAAGGGCTCCAGGGTCAGTGGACCTTAGCTGAATCACTGAGCAAGATTTTGAACTTTTTTGAGCCTCAGTTTTGTCATCTGTAGGGTGAGTTCCTTTACCCTAGGATCAGACAAAGAGCAGATGAAGCTCTGGACTTAAGGGACAGAGCTGGGGCATCCAATCAAAATGGTCAGGTGGTTTGATATTTCAAATATTGGTGCACAGTAGTCAGCTCAGGCAGGTGGGACTTTTGGCATTCCCTGATATTTACTATAAAAGAAAAGTTAACCTGCCAGTTAAATCATAGCACTTTAGGTAACACATAATAGGTGCCCAGTAGATATTGTTGCTTCCTTCTGTCTTGTCTTCTCAGAGGTGAAGTGGGAAGAGGCCACAGAAAGGTCTCACCAAGCTGGCCCCTTGGCCAGGGGCCTGCTGACCCTTTACTGGAGGGCTCTTCTCTGAAAGCCACATCCTTTGCGTCCGGCATCCCTGGAAGCCCCGTGCATGGTTGTGAGTGTGGAGTTCCAGCTCCCAACAAAGCGCTTGCCCTGGGGTGGGGCCACCTTGTGAACTGAGGGCTGAGTCAATGAGGAATGACTATGCACCCTGCCAGGTGTTGGCATCTAGGGTGGCACATGTGATGGCGTGACATTTGAGGAGCGGCCCAAAGGAGGGGAGGGAATGAGCTATACGGGTCCCTGGGGGTGAAGCTTTGCAGAAGGAAGGGCACGTGTGAGGCCTTAGCATGTATGGGCCTGAAATGCCCAAAGCACACGGGGAGGGGAGAAGGGTGGGGGAAGGGAGGGAAAGGGCAAGCATGGGGCGGATCAGAATGAGCCGGGAGAGCAGAGGGTTAAGGAGAGGGAGGACCATGATGGGACATGAAGCCAAAGAAGTGACTCATTTTGTCTTTTATTCTAGGTAGAATGGCAGGGGACCGCTGGAGGGTTCTGAGCCCAGGAGAGTCAGATCTAACTTAACCCCTTAACAGAAGACTCTGGCTGCTGTGTGCATAGATGAGGAACTTCCAGTGGTTAAGAATTAACCTGCCAAAGCAGGGGACGCTGGTTCAATCCCTGGGCCGGGAAGATTGTAAATGCTGCAGGGAGACTCAGCCTGAGAGCTGCTGCTACTGAAGCCAGGTGCCCTGGACCCCGTGCTCCGCAACGAGAGAAGCCACTGCGATGAGAAGGCCGCGTACCACAACTAGAGAGCGGACCCCGCTCGCTGCAACTAGAGAAAACCTGTGCACAGCAACACACGCACGGTCAGCCAAGAGTAAATGCAGAAACAAAATAAAAAGCTTTAAAAAATAGATGAGGAGGCAACAGTGAATAGCCAAGAACAGTTATGAACGTTTTCCGACAGTTCAGGGCAGAGATGGTGGTGGCTTGAGCGGGAGGTTCGCCGGATGTACATGGATTGCCCTTCATAATGAAAAGCAGGTCAGCCCATGTTCCCTGTGGACACTGTCCTGGAACTAAGACGGCAGATATCTTCCAGCACTGACGTGGGGCGGGTGCTTTTCATGCTAGTTCACCCAATAAAAGGAATAACACTTATGAAATGTCTGCAGTGTGCCTGCCAGGCACTGCCAGCCTGAGTGGAGCAAGTGCAGAACCAGAGATGCTGGCAGGAGTCTTCATTTCACACCTACTATCGAGTGTCATTTACTAAGCAGATGCCAAGGTTCAGGGAGAAGCTAAGAACAGTGTGGCTAACGCAGTTCAGCAGAATGGGGGTGTCAGGAAGCAGGCGGTGACCTGAGGCTCCCAGATGAAGCAGGGGGGACCTCCCTTGTGTCCCTAGCATCTTGGTTTCTTCCCTTCCCCTCCCTGTGGGGACGGAGCTCTGTGCCAGGCCAGGGGAACAAAGTGAAACATACAATAGAGCTTGCCTGTCAAAGGGTTTCAGCTCAGCCAAGGAGAGATGCACCGCGCTTTCTGGGGATGAGACAGGCTAGAACCCGGGGTCTGGGGCCCTGTGCTGCAGTGCTTGCACCTGGACAGATGTCTCCTCATGCAATAAAAGACAAAGAAACCACTGGGGACTGAAGACAATTGTGTACATGTGCGCAGTTGGGGCAAATTATAGACAAGATACAAAAAGAACAAAAGAACCCCAGCTGCCACTTCTGAAGAGCTAGAAGCAACAGCAGGGTGTTGGGAGCAGAAGCAGGATACAGCCCATGCCCCTGCACACCCCACCACCAAAGGGGTGGGCAGACCACCTGGCCACACCCCTACCCTCACCCGCTGTAAGGAACCAGCTCACGACCACGGGGAGTGAACAAGGGAACCTGTATGTTTTCGCTCCCTCGTGCTGCAGCGGGGGCCCCAGGAAAGCCTTGCTTATATTCCTTGTCTGGCCTCTAGTCAATTCCTATTAATTAAGGAGGCCAAGAACCAGAGTCAGTAAGAAGAAAACTCTTTCGAACATAGGTAATAGAATATCAAAGGAAAACAGATTCAAGAGAAGGATTTCATAGCTTAACAGCTGGAGTCCAGGGCTATGCCTAGCTTCAGGAGAAGCTTAATCAAGGCTCATAGGATATTGCCAGAACCTCAGTTCCCCATCAGGATGGATCCCCAAGAGGACATTACTGGAAGTAGAGAGATGGGAGCTGGGCAGCCACAACCATCCAAGAAACTCCGCAACGGCAAGCTGGAGGCCAAGCCAAACTATGGAATGCTATCCAAGAGGAACATTGAGGAGGGAGAGGTTGACTCCAACTGGGGTGATCAGCAAGTGGTCACAGGGAAGATGGCATTTGCGCTGAGACTTAAGGGCGCATTTCCATAATGCCATTTGCAGCTGCACGGATGGACCCAGAGATGATCGTACTAAGTGAAGTAAGTCAGACGGAGAAAGACAAATGCCATCACTTGTATGTGGATTCCAACATGTGACACAAACGAACTTACCTACGAAACATACAGACTCACAGAGAACAGAATCATGGTTGCCAAGACGGAGTGGGGCGGGTGAAAGATGGAGTGAGGGGTTGGAAATAGCAGAGGCAAAGTAGCATGTATGGAATGGATAAACAGCAAGGTCCTGCGGTAGAGTCCAGGGAACCATTTTCAATATCCTGTGATAAATCATGATGGAAAGGGGTATGAAAAATAATGTATGTATATGGATAACTGAATCAGTTTGCTATACAGCAGAAACTAGCAAAACAGTGTCAATCAACTGTACTTCAATAAAATAAAATTTAAAATAAAGGAGCATTTCCGAGAGGTAGAACATGCAGGAAGGTGTGGGGAGTGGGAGCGAGTGGCTGGACCATCAGGAGTTTAGAAGATAAGGAAAGAAGAGAGATGAGCTGGATTGTAAAGGGCCTTCAGCTTCAGCTTGAGGAATCTGGCCAGCCTTTTATAAGCAATGGAGAGGGATTAGAGGTCGGAGGGCAGGGCGGGCATGTATCCTGATTGCTGGGTAGCAGCGGGCAGCAGGGACAGGAGAAGAGGTGAGTCTGGCAGAGAACCCAGTTAGAGGAGGTAACTATGAGCCTGAACTAGGTAGAAATCTTGGCAAGGGGAAGAGAGATGGGTTAGAGGCAAGAGAACTTAGACTATACGCAATGCAGGGGCTGGTTAAATGTGGGAGCTTTGCAGCAAGCAATTGATTGCTTATCCAATATCCATTCTCCTTTTTGCCAACAGAAAGCCAGTTTTGCTCAGGGCAAGCAATATTACCTCATGGCATTTTGCCTTCCCAGGCGTCTGGCAGTGGAAGGTACAGGGCAACTAGTTAGCTGTGTATCCCAGTTGTGCCAAAGCAATATGTACAGTAGACCAGGCAAAGCTATTGCTTCTCACATAAAAAGGAACGAACTCAGGTGAAGTGAGCATTTGTCCTGCATCATCTTCCCTTTGGAATGTCCTGCTTGGAAGGTAGCTGCAATGTTTGGAGATGAAGCAGCCTTTTTGTGACCATAAGGATGAGCGCTTTAAGGTAAGGATGGAGGAGCAGACGGCTACAAGGAAGCTGGGTTCTTGATGACTTTCTCATGCACCAACCCAGACTGCCTGGCTCCAGCTGTCACATTACACTACACGAACCACTTAACCTTTTTGGTTAAGTCACTGTTGTTTGAATTATGACACATACAGTTCAAGTCAATCTTAGGAGATAGAGTGGACGTGGTGACAATGTTGGAAATGACTTTGGAAATTTGAAGGACAGGTGGCGCTTGATGCCATTAGCTGAGATTGAAAACAGGTTTAGAAGGATTAGCATGGCAGAAAAAATAAAGGCTTGCAACCCAGAACCAGACTGGTCTGAGGCCAAGGGAGAAATCCTTCATCCTTCTCAGATTGGGAACTTGGGTTCCCAATCTATGAAATGGGACTTTAAAGCCTAATTTATCAAGAAAGCCAGAGACAGCAGATCCACGATGTAAATCATCTGATACCTGCTTTGGCTCCCCAATAACTTATCTGAACTTGTTTCTGGAGTGTCAGGAAGGAGGAGGCCAGCCTTGCAGGGGATTTAAAGTAGAGATTGGAGAAGCTGGTACCGGAAGGGCAGTGAGAGCTGTGGCCCAGGTGTCCCAGCCCGAAGGCCCGTCAGCTCCCTGAGGGGTGAGGATGCTCCTGAGCCAGTGGTGGGGAGAGGAAGGGCTCTGGAGGGGTGAGCCAGTCAGGTGCAGGGAGCTATTGCCCCCACGCCTCACAGCACAAGTGTGTTTAGTGTGGGTAACACACAGACCAGACACAGAGAAGACTAAATACGGGTGGTTCGAGGTCTGTGTGTTCGTCTTTGATACTACATTTCGTACAGCCACATAAACTCCAAGAAGCAAACAAACAGGGCTGACCGGCAACGTGTTTATAATGGTTATTAGGAAGGGAGGTGACTTTGATTCAGGCATTCCAAACCGTGACTCAGCTCTCCTTCCACACACGGATGGCTTGTTGGAAATTGGCAGCAAACATCTGGGAGCCAGCATCTCGCTGGACCCTGACCCCAGGGAGTCAGGGATCCAAGGGCCAGAAGGGGCGCTGGAAGCATCGAGGTCACTGCCCATCAGAGCTCCAGTGCCCACCGAGTTCTCTGCACAGGTGCTCAGCTGTGTCCCTGTACCTCCAGAGATGGGGACCTCACTGCCTCAGGATGGCCGATTCATTAAGACTGTGAGGACCCCAGGGGCGGCAAGTCTTATCTGACTTGCACCGGCAGAGCCCGGCCCAGGGTCAGATTCCAGAAATGTCCATCCCGTTCCCTCCATCCAGCACTTTACTGAGCTTTGAGCTAAATTCTGGAGGTTCCAAGTAAAGCCAGTCTCTGGCCTTGAGGATTCGAGTCCAGAGGGGGAGGAAAGAGGCAAACAGGTGGTGATAACGCGGTGCTATGGGCGCCACAGTGGGGTTTGTGGCTGTGACTGTTGAGTGGGCGCACGGAGGGGACCCTCATCAGGCACTGTGTGTGTGGGGGGGAGGGGAGGGACAGGCACGTGGGAATGAATGGTCGAAAGACCCAAGGTCATTAGAGATTTCTCTGACTCACACCATCTACATCAGATCCACCGGAGCCGCTCGACTTCTCACCCTGGATAAACCCAAAACTTTCCCCAGTATTTCTTGGGGATTTAAGTTCCCACGGTTACCTCTGGCCCCAAGCCTCTGATTCCACGGAATTCAGTTCACGGCTCATCTACCTGCTTCACATCCCAACGGGGACCCTGCCTCTTTGTTTTGCAAGTGAAACAAATCAGACAGAGCTAACATGAAGTTTGCACGGGGACCCATGCGCAGAAGAAGCCCCTAAGGTCTGGGAGAAGGGGCGGGGCGTGCACCGGGGACAGCCCCCTCAGGCGCCCTTCCTGTGGCCTCACCCCCATCCTCAGCCTACCCAGGGCTCCGCCCTTCCATTCCACCTCCTCACCCACCTCACTGCTGCTATTGCTACTGCTAAGTCGCTTCAGTCGTGTCCGACTCTGTGCAACCCCATAGACAGCAGCCCACCAGGCTCCCCAGTCCCTGGGATTCTCCAGGCAAGAACACTGGAGTGGGTTGCCATTTCCTTCTCCAGTGCATGAAAGTGAAAAGTGAAAGTGAAGTCGCTCAGTTGTGTCTGACTCTTCACGATCCCATGGACTGCAGCCTACCAGGCTCCTCCATCCATGGGATTTTCCAGGCAAGAGTACTGGAGTGGGGTGCCATTGCTTTCTCTGACCCACATCACTCACTGCTGATCCCCAAATCCTGTGTTCACACAATCCTCATAGCAACCCAGCTCTCGACAGCCTACATTTATCTGTCTGAACCCACCCATTCTCAGCAGGACAGGGGCACCTCTCCCAGAGCAGGGCTCTTCCCCTTTAGTAGCAAGATATTTACAAATAGACCTGGCACCAGGGACTCCTGGGTTCCTGGCAAGCTCCAACCAGTCTCCCCTCAGTCTTTGTTCTGTCCTTCAGGCTGCGGAGAAGACCCAGTGTGTCCCCTCCTTTCCTGAGCAGAGGGTCATGCCAGCATCCTGTCCTCAGTCTGTGCTGACCTCGAAGGGAAAGTGATGACCAGCCTCCCACTTCCCACCGTGGACCACAGGGTCACTTGTTCCAAGGCCGTGCTTCTAAATATCCCTGCCATGTCCCCCAGCAGGCACTCCAGGGTGCACAAAGACTTATCTGTGCTGTCCCTGGGGTCAAGGGTTTTAAGCAATTCTATTGTGGCAAAAGGTGGTGTCAGAAAAATTATGTGGTCAGAAGGCATTTCTGAGAAGCCTATGGTTTGGGCTTTCATCTCCTTCTGGATTCCTTAGGACTGCCAGTTGCTCACCACCAGGGCAGGAAAGGAGCCTGGAAACTCTCAAGACTCCTGTCACCTTGGGAGTCTGCCCTGAGGTCCTCACAGGTGCGGAGAAATGAATCAATCTGTCCTCAGCCCTCGTCACTCATGGGACGCACCCCTGCCCGTCCACCAGTGGTCCTGGCCTCTGATGTGGGGCCAGGGGCAGAGAAGAGGGGCTCCTAGAGGAGAGAGGGAGGCAGCTGGTTGGCTGGCATATCCCTCTTCGCTTCCCGCTGTCCCTCCAGCCTTGAGGATGTACTGTTCCTTCTGCTTTTCCCCAAGGATGGGGTGGGGATTGGGTTTCCCTGGTGGCTCAGCGCCTGCAAGGCAAGAGATGCAGGAGACGCTGGTTCGATCCCTGGGTCGGGAAGATCCCTGGAGGAGGGCCTGGCAACCCACTCCAGTACTCTCGCCTGGAGAATCCCATGGACAGAGGAGCCTGGTGGACTATAGTCCATGGGGTCGCAGAGAGTTGGAGATGACTGAAGCAACTGAGCATGCATGCATGGGGTGAGGATTAGAACAGCTGGAATCAGCAACGTGGCAAGGGGTCCTCATTCCTTCCTAGCTTCTAGGGGACCAAAGGGCCCACCGTTGCCATCTGGATGGAAGAAGGGAACTCCAGGGGTCAGGAGAGGCGGGCAGAAACCTGGCTTTGCTGCTAACTCCCCTTTCAGCTCTGAAACTGAGGGTGTTGCAACTCACACTGTACAGTGAGGGCTGTGACTGAGTTCAGCTAATTCCTTCCTTCCTAATTCCCACATCACTAGGAATTCTCCACAAACCCATGGGCGCCTTGGGGCCAAAGGCTTTGCTGGGTCCCCAGCCTCCAGCCCAGGGCCAGCCAGCCCATGATGCATGCTTCAAAGATGCAGCTCGTGAGGCTAGGATTTATAGCCTCAGCCTGCAGTCCTGGGGCCTCTGGGCAACCCTGGCATGTTATGAACTCTCAGAGCCTCACCTTAAAAAGCATACGAGAGCATCCACCAAGCAGAACTGGTGGGTTAAGGACTACGGATTATAGAAGGGCATCACTTTTCTTTCATTGCATAAGCCATTACCCAAGATTTAGCAACTTAAAACCCATTTATTTTCTCAGAGTTCCAAAGTCAGAAGTCCAGGCAGACCCACCAGGCTCCCGGTTTCCCTTCTCTTAAGGCCAGAATCAAGGTGTCAGCCAGGCTGAGTTCTTACCGGGAGGCCCCGGAAAGAATATTCCTTCAACAAGAATAGTTCTTGTTCTTGGCTGAACCAAATTCCTTGCAGCTGTAGAATCAAGATCCTCATTTCCTTCTGCTGTGAGCTGGGGCCATTCTCACTTCCTAGAGGCTACCCTATTCCTCGGTACCTCCTTCACCTCCAAAGAATGAAGGTGCATAGAATCCTTCTGGGTTTCTAGCATCTCTGACTTCTTTTGCCTCCACCTTGAAAAAATTTTCTGCTTTTTAAGACTCACCTGATTGGGCCAGGCCCCTGCCAAGTTTCTCCACAAAAGTACCTAGAATAGTGTTTATTGAATAATCAGGTGATGGAATCTGAGGCCAACTCTAGAATCCTGTTGATGTCAAGTGCTTGGCAGAGTAACGGGCAGCTGGTAAGAGCTGAACCTTATCAGGGAGCTTGGATGGTCCAGTGAGGGTGGCCCTGTCACCCACTGGGCTCATGTAAATCACAGAGGTGCCCCTGGGGCATGACTCACTGAGAATACTGGTAAGTATAAGGGTCAGATCCCAAGCACTTCCTGCCTGGATGAGGTGGCCTTTTTGTGACCATGTGGGAAAAACCAAGACCATCACAGAAACAAAGGCCCTGACATTACGCAGCCACTGATCCTGTACCACCACCACTGAGAATCACCAGGGGGTCGGGGGAGCGGGGTTTAAGCATGGATGACCTGATCTAGAATGAATAGAATCTCTAATCCGCCTGCCAAGGCAGGAGACATCAGAGACCTGGATTTGATCCCTGGTCGGGAAGATCCCGTGGAATAGGGCATGGCAACCCACTCCAGTATTCTTTTTCTTTAAAATTTATTTATTTATTAATTGAAGGATAATTGCTTTAAATAATTTTGTTATTTTCTGTCAAACATCAACATGACAGTCGAGTATTCTTGCCTGGAGAATCTCAAGGTCAGAGGAGCCTGGCAGGCTACAGTCTACAAAGAGTTGGACACAACTGAAGGATTTAGCATGCACAAAGGGATGAGTGTGGTTGCTGTGTGGAGGATGGATTTTAGGGGACACAAAGGGAATCTGAGAGACAAAGAATGAAGTTATTTCTTTAGGCATGATGACGTAGACCAGGGTGAGTGGCAGGGAGATGAGCAAACTAGTGGATTCAAGATACTTCACAGGAAGTGCAATGGAGTTTGTTGATGGACTCGATGTAGTTTATGCCGTAAAAAGAGGAACCAGAGAAATGTGGGCAAGTCTGTGGGAGGGCGGTTGAGGGGCCAGAGGGTGGACAGGGCCCAGCTGGAGATGCCTCTGGAAGAGAGAGCAGAGGAGTCCAGCAGGCAGAGAGAAGTGCAGACCAGGTCTAAGGAGAGAGATGGGTAACTCACTCTCCTCTCAGAAGCAATTCCTGACACTATTGGGCTCGTCTGCTTTTAGAGTTAATCTCTGATGCCTTGTTCTATTCTGTATTCTTTGCCAGAGTTGTAATCATGTTATATATACAAGTGGGTGGACTCTGTTTTTCCCCACTTAACATTATATCCTAAGTGTTTCTCCCAAGTTACTACTTATCAGTGTGTTTTTTAAACAGTTGCATAATCTTCCACCAAGGAGATTTGTCATAGTTTATTTAGTTGATCCCTGTTATTAGAAACGACGTTGTTGCCACATTTTCAGTGTCATAAATAACACTGTGATGACACAATGTCGTACACAGCAGGTGCTTTACTTGGAGACGCGGGGGCCACTTGACCCAGCCTGGGATATGCCAGGCTGAGACTTGGTTAGGCATAAGCAGCCGCAGAATTATTCTTTTGGCCCGTACAGTGTTGATCTGATTTTTTTTTTTTTTTAATGAAGACTTCACATGCAACTTCTATTTTACAGGGTCTTTAAAATTTTTTAATTCGTATACAATACTAAAGGTTAGTTTCCGTTTACAGTTATTATAAAATATTGATTCTATTCCCCATGTTATATAATACATCCTCAAGCCTGTCTTAGACCCAGCCATTTGTGCTTCCCCTTCCCCTACCCCTATAGCGGGCTTCCCTCCCCTCTTCTCCTCCCTCCCACCGATAACTACTAGTTTGTTCTCTGTATCTGTGAGTCTGCTTCTTTTGTGTTATATCCCCTAGCTCGTTGTATATTTTTAGATTCCACCTAGAGCAACATCAGACAGTATGTATCATTGTCTGACTTACTTCACTTAAGCATAATGCCCTTCAAGTCCGTCCATCATTTGAAGGGTCAGAAGATTAGGTGGCTGGCCCTGGAGCCACGTTCCTGCCAGTCACCATCTGCTAAAGCCCTTGAGGTGGGGTAAGATGCTGTCTTTAACCCCAGTCTTCACTACTCTCTATTGTCTCCTTCACATGGAGGCCATGTGATAGTAGCCACTTTCCACTGCACTGATTCTTTTTTTTTTTTTTTTTTAACAGGAAGAGAGAGGGACTTCCGTGATGGTCCGGTGCCTAAGACTCTGAGTTCAAAATGCGGGGGGCCTGAGTTTGAGTCCATGGTCAGGGAACTATGTCCCACATGCTGCAAGTGAAGGTGCTGCAAGGAAGATGGAAGATCCTGAGTGCTGCAACTAAGCCCCGGTGCAGCCAAATAAATAAATTCACCAAAAACAGGAGAGTGAGCTATCTCTCACCTCAATATGTACTTCTTTCAAAAATGGGAAATATTGAGTATAGTTTCCTGTGCGGTACAGTGGGTGCCTGTTGGTCATCTAGTGTGTGTGTGTGTATATATATAGTATTGTTGGTGTTCAGTCGCTCAGTCGTGTCTGACTCTTTGCAAACCCATGAACTGCAGCACACCGGGCTTCCCGTCCTTCATCATCTCCTGGAGCTTGATCAAACTCATGTCCATCGAATCAGTGATGCCATCCTACTATCTTATCCTCTGCGGTCCCCTTCTCTTCCTGCCTTTAATCTTTCCCAGCATCAGGGTCTTTTCCAATGACTCGGCTCTTCGCATCACGTGGCCAAAGTATTGAAGTCAACTATATTTCAGTAAAAAAACTTCTTAACTGGGAAAATAAAGGGCAGACTGAGAGGGCCTTGGGTTTCATAAAACACAGGAGTAATATTTTCAATCTGAAAGAATGAAAGAATATTCCTAATACTTGATATGCAAATCAGATATATCTTTGTAGACAAAAATGCCACGAAAGAAGACAAGTCCTGGAAGTCTGAGTCTGGACTGATAGGTTCTGACGCCTTGGCTGCATTCATTACAACGCTTCCTAGGCTCTGGCCTAGTTTCTGTGGCCAAACCCTTCTATGGGGGGCTGTACCAGTGAGGAAGTTAGGACAGCAAATAAAAGACATCTGATGCCAAAAAAGCTTAAATAACGAGGAAATGTATTTCTCACATAACTAGCTGTCCAGACAGGGCAGGCTTCAGGCCCAGTTCAATCAATGTTTGATGCTTTCGTCAGAGACCCAGATTCTTCCCAGTCTCTCTACTCGGTCACCCTGAAGCTGGTCTAGTGCCTGACTTCCAGAAGGTGGCCAGTGATGAGTGGGGCAGGGTGCTTCCTTACACCCACCAGGAGAAGACAGGGAAACCTTCTACCCAAATGACTGAATCTTTCCCTTCAGTCTGATCAGGTCAACTCGGGACACATGTCCAACCCTGGACAGAAAAGAGTCACCAGGGGAGTGCTTTGAGCCTATCTGGGGAGATGGGTGGATGGATTTAGGGAGGCAACCTCACGCCCAGGACACACTCCTCCTTGAGCCCTCCTGACTCAGCTCACTGTCATTCTTGGCCATGCTTTGTATTTGTAGGGATTCAAATTCAGCCCTTCTTGAGTCTCAGCCGGTATCAAACCCCAGCATAAGCCATTGTGCCCCCAAACCAGGCAATCAGCGTGCCCACCTGCATCTCTCCCGCTGCAGAGCAGAGGGACTGCTCCGTTCTCAGCCTCAGCCTTCAATTCCCTCTTTGAATTGGGACTTCAGCGATTTCACAGCTCCACATTTCAAGGTCTAATTATTTTTTCCTAGCCTCCCTATGACCCCAGGAGACTGGATAGTTAGGACGGCACCTCAGGAGTTTGTGGAACAGAAATATTTCCGTGATCACGGTCTTTTCTCCATCAGACTCCTGATTTCCTCCCTGTGGCTGCTCTACATGCTGATATAAGCCATAATTACCAGCGGGGTGCTCCTCTGTGAACCAGTTGTGGTGTATTGTGGGGGCGTGGCTTCTCTCATTTCCAGGTTCTGCGCCTCATGCCATTGATTTTGGGGGTTAAGGAGGTTTTCCAGCCAACAAATCCGTCACAGAGCTCTCAGCTAAGCTGACCCCGGCATGATGGACCAGGGCCAGCCACCACCCAGGAAGTCCAGGTCCCTAAAATGACTAGGTTCTGCAGCTGTGTTCCTGATGCCAGTGTAATTATGCCTCTGGTACCATTACCCTGGCCAGGAGATTATTCTCTGGGGAGGGAGGGTGTTTGTGTGTGGGGAGGTGGTCTCCCTAAATGCACACTGGGCCCACAGCCAAGGCTGCTCTCTCAGCTGCCTGTGGACCGCTTGCGAAAACACTCGTTTATGCTTACAGGAGGGTTTAGTCTCAGAATACGGGAAGGGACTGGGTTTTGTAACTGGGGAATCGGCAAGCTGAATCTTTGGAGAACTTGCATTAGGGTCACTCGGGGTGCTGGTCGGAAGGGCCAATTCTTGGGCGTCAGTGACAGAAGATGAGATGGTTGGCTGGCATCACCAACTCAATGGACATGAGTTTGAGCAAGCCCCAGGAGTTGGTGATGGACATGGAGGCCTGGTGTACTGCAGTCCGTGGGGTCACAAAGAGTGGGACACAACTGAAGGACTGAACTGAACTGAATGCCATATTCCCCGCAAGCCTAAGAGCTGGCGAGCCAGAATCCCATCCCCAGTCTTCCCCAGTCACACAGTCCCCCACACACGCGGGCTCTTGCCTGCGTGTGCTCAGTTCCTCAGTCGTGTCCGACTCTGCGATCCGTGGACCTTAGCCCACCAGGCTCCCCTGTCCACGGGATTTTCCGCGCAAGAATACTGGAGCGTGTTGCCATTTCCCACACCAACAAAGGCTTTTGTTTAGAAACAGTAGGGTCACAACTGGAATTTATGGTGCAGTCATAAAAGAATCCGGTCTCCACATTCTCATGACTGCTCCAGCTTGGGAGCTGGGCGCTTAGTATGCTGATTTTTCATCCCTGTTCTTCCACATATCAGGGCATGGCTGCCTGGTAGATACCTACAGATGGTGCCCTGCCCAAGGGGGTCTAGTCAAGGGGACGGGTGGGCCTCTCTTTCTATTCGTTGAGCCATGCCCTCTGCCATAGGCCCATTGCTGGAAGAAACGTCTTTACTATTATTTTCTTAATGTTGTATCAGAGTCAAGTGTACAGGAAGTGGTTCTGTTTCTATATACATATATATTCTTTTTCAGATCTTTTCTATTATAGGTGATTACAAGATACTATATATAGTTCCTTGTGTTATACAGTAGGTCCTTGCTGTTTATCTCTGTTGTATATACTCGTATGTATCTGTTGATCCGAAACTTCTAATTTATCCCCCCTTCCCCCATTTACCTCTGCTAAGCGTAAGTTTTCTATGTCTGTGAGTTTGTTTCTGTTTTGTAAGTAAGTTCATTTATATCATTTTTTTTAGATTCCACACATAAGTGATACAATACGATATTTATCTTTCTCTCTCTGATTTACTTCACTTACTATGATAATCTCTAAATACATCCATGTTGTTGAAAATGCTATTTCTATTTTTTTATGACTGAGTAATATTTCATTATATATATGTATAAACACACACACACACACACACACCATATCTTCTTTATTCATTCATCTGTTGGTGGATATTTAGGTTGCTTCACGTCTGGCTTATTGCTGCTATGAATACTGGCAGCATGAATCTTTTCAAATTAGAATTCTCATCTTTTCTGGATATATGCCCAGAAACACATGATCCAGGAATTGCTGGATCATAAGGTAACTCTATTCTTAAGTTTTTAAGAAGCCTCAGTACCATTCTCCTTAGTGACTACACCAATTTACACTCCCACCAGCAGTGTAAGAGGATTCCCTTTACACCATAGTCTCTCCAGAAGCTCTGTCCTGTTTATATTTCTTTCCTCCGCCTTTTACTATTCAATTTTTGCAATCTATATTCAAATTTCTTTTTCTTTTTATATTGTTTAAGCATAGTATGTAGGCAAATTTAAAATTGATAAAAAATTACGATGAAGTGTACAATGTGATGGATTTTAAGCAGAGTTCCAAAGAATAGCAAGGAGAGATAAGAAAGCCTTCCTCAGTGATCAATGCAAAGAAATAGAGGAAAATAATAGAATGGGAAAGTCTAGAGATCTCTTCAAGAAAATTAGAGACACCAAGGGAACATTTCATGCAAAGATGGGCTCAATAAAGGACAGAAGTGGTAGGGACCTAACAGAAGCAGAAGCTATTAAGAAGAGGTGGCAAGAATACACAGAAGAACTGTACAAAAAAGATCTTCACAACCCAGATAATCACAATGGTATGATCACTCACCTAGAGCCAGACATCCTGGAATGAGAAGTCAAGTGGGCCTTAGGAAGCATCACTATGAACAAAGCTAGTAGAGGTGATGGAATTCCAGTTGAGCTATTTCAAACCCTAAAATATGATGCTGTGAAAGTGCTGCACTCAATATGCCAGCAAATTTGGAAAACTCAGCAGTGGCCACAGGACTGGAAAAGGTCAGTTTTCATTCCAATCCCAAAGAAAGGCAATGCCAAAGAATGCTCAGACTACTGAACAGTTGCACTCATCTCACACACTAGTAAAGTAATGCTCAAAATTCTCCAAGCCAGACATCAGCAATATGTGAACCGTGAACTCCCTGATGTTCAAGCTGATTTAGAAAAGGCAGCGGAACCAGAGATCAAATTGCCAACATCCGCTGGATCTTTGAAAAAGCAAGAGAGTTCCGGAAAAACATCTATTTCTGCTTCATTGACTCTGCCAAACCTTTGACTGTGTGGATCACAATAAACTGTGAAAAATTCTGAAAGAGATGGGAATATCAGAGCACCTGACTGGCCTCTTGAGAAATCTGTATGCAAGTCAGGAAGCAACAGTTAGACTTGGACATGAAACGACACACTGATTCCAAATAGGGAAAGGAGTACGCCAAGGCTGTATATTGTCACCCTACTCATTTAACTTATATGCAAGTACATCATGAGAAATGCTGGACTGGAAGAAGCACAAGCTGGAATCAAGATTACCAGGAGAAATATCAATAACCTCAGATACGCAGATGACACCACCCTTATGGTAGAAAGTGAAGAAGAACTAAATAGCCTCTTGATGAAAGTGAAAGAGGAGAGTGAAAAAGTTGGCTGAAAGCTCAACATTCAAAAAACTAAGATCATGGCATCCAGTCCCATCATTTGATGGCAAACAGATGGAGAAACAGTGGACACTGACTTTATTTTTCTGGGCTCCAAAATCACTGCAGATGGTGACTGCAGCCATGAAATTAAAAGACGTTTACTCCTTGGAAAGAAAGTTATGACCAACCTAGATAGCATATTGAAAAGCAGAGATATTACTTTGTCAACAAATGTCCGTCTATTCAAGGCTATGGTTTTTCCAGTGGTCATGTATAGATATGAGAGTTGGACTATAAAGAAAGCTGAGCACAGAAGAATTGATGCTTTTGAACTGTGGTGTTGGAGAAGACTCTTGAGAGTCCCTTGGACTGCAAGGAGATCCAACCAGTCCATCCTAAAGGAGATCAGTCCTGGGTGTTCATTGGAAGGACTGATGCTGAAACTGAAACTCTAATACTTTGGCCACCTGATGCGAAGAGCTGACTCATTGGAAAAGACCCTGATGTTGGGAAAAACTGTGGGCAGGAGGAGAAGGGGATGACAGGGATGAGATGGTTGGATGGTATCACTGACTCGATGGACATGGGTTTGGGTAGACTCTGGGAGTTGGTGATGGACAGAGAGGCCTGTTGTGCTGTGGTTCATGGGGTTGCAAAGAGTTGGACACGACTGAGCGAGTGAACTGAACTATGCCCATAGGACCAACTCCCAGTCAAGGGAACAGATATGTCCATTTCTACAAAGTGTTCTCTTGTGGCCCCACTAGTCAACCTCTACTTCACCAAGGCAACCACTGTTTGGATTTATATCACCATTGAACATAATGGTTTGACCTGTTCTCAAACTTCATATAAAAAGAATCCCATGTGGTCTTCTGTGTGTGGCTTCCTTTATTCAGTATAATATCAATCAGAATTATACGCATTGTTGTCTGTACTGGTGTCATTTTCTATCGCTGAACTGTATTCTTTTGTAAGAATATGTGGCAATCTATTTATCCACTCATCTGTTGAGAGATATTTGAGTTGCTTCTAGTGTGGGGTATTTTAAATATACCTACTGTAAATATTGTTTTTTGCTTTGGCTCTATCCCTTCATTCTGTCTGGAGTTATTTCGCCACTGATCTCCAGTAGCATATTGGGCACCTAATGACCTGGGGAGTTTCTCTTTTGCTATCCTATCATTTTGCCTTTTCATACTGTTCATGGGGTTCTCAAGGCAAGAATACTGAAGTGGCTTGCCATTCCCTTCTTCAGTGGACCACATATGCGAAGAGTTGACTCATTGGAAAAGACCCTGATGCTGGGAGGCATTGGGGGCAGGAGGAGAAAGGGACGACCAAGGATGAGATGGCTGGATGGCATCATGGACTCAACGGACGTGAGTCTGAGTGAACTCCAGGAGTTGGTGATGGACAGGGAGGCCTGGCGCTGCGATTCATGGGGTCGCAAAGAGTCGGACACGACTGCGCGACTGAGCTGAACTGTAAATATTCTTGTACTTGGGTTTTTGTGGGTGTGTTTTTTATGTTTGTTTTGTTTCTTTTTTTAATTGAAGGATAGTTGTTTACAATATTGGTTTGATTTCTGCCATAGAGCAACATGACTTAATTACAGATGTACATATGTCCCCTCACTCTTAAACCTCCCTCCCACCTCCTACCCTTTCCCACCTCTCTGGTTGCTACAGAGTTTGTGAGCATAAATCAATATCTACTTTCATTCTTTTCCTTGGGTAAATATCTAGAAGCAGAATTCTAGGTCCAATAGTAAGTAGACACTGAACTTCAGAAGAAACTGTATGATTGTTTACAGTGATAGTTTATACCGTCTGAGTGTATGAAGCGTACCTGTAAACTCTATAAGAAGATGATAGCGCCAGGGGCCCCACATGTTCACCAACACTTTGTGTTATTTGATTTTTAAACTTTTGCTCCTCAAGGAGTATGAAGTGGTATCTCATAGCTTTAGTTTGCATTTCCCTAGTGACTAATACGGAGAAGGCAATGTCACCCGACTCCAGTACGCTTGCCGGGAAAATCTCATGGATAGAGGAGCCTGGTAGGCTGCAGTTCATGGGGTTGCTAAGAATCGGACACGACTGAGTGACTTCACTTTGACTTTTCGCTTTCATGCACTGGAGAAGGAAATGGCAACCCACTCTAGTGTTCTTGCTTGGAGAATCCCAGGGACGGGGGAGCCTGGTGGGCTGCCGTCTATGGGGTCACACAGAGTCGGACACGACTGAAGCAACTCAGCAGCAGCAGCAGTGACTAATAACACTGAAGACTTGTCATGTGCGTAATGGCCATTTGTATATCTTCTTTTGTGAAATGCCTCTTCAACTTTTGTCCAGCTTTTATTGAACAGGCTCTAGAGCCTGTCCTCTGCAATAAGGGAAGCCACTGCAATGAGAAGCCTACTCACCACAATGAAGAGTAGCCCCCAGCTCACCACAACTAGCAAAAGCCTGCGTGCAGCAACAGACTCAGTGCAGCCAAAAATAAATAAAGAAATAAATATTTTTAAAAGTATCTCCAGAAAGATCATAAGAATTGGAGGACTTCTGCACACAGTGCAGAGATGGCACAAGTCCCATCCCCTGTCTCAGTGACATTACTTCCTCTTTCTCTTTAAAACTTTCATGGCCAAGCAGAATCTTGAAGCCAGTTTTCAGAGACATGAGCCCATCTTCTCCCCAGTTTGCCAGCTTTCTGATTAAAAACAGTGTTTTCCTCTCTGCCAACACTTGCCTTTCAATTATTGATTTTTGAAAGGCGAGCAGCCAGACTCAAGTTTGGTAACAGATTTTTTTAGCCTTTTTTAGATTATAGCCTGAGTTCGCTTTAAATCACGATACCCTTCTGTTCAAAAAGTGGCAAAGGGTGCGCAGAGTGCCCAGTGCTAGGCCAAGCCCCGTAGCTAGCACGGCTTTCCAGGGACTCCAGGCTCCCGCCCCGCCAGCTTCTCCAGCCTCACCTTTCAGCTCACAGTGCCACCAGGGTGTCCATGAGGGGTCTCATGGCACCAGTGATCACGTGGAGGAGCATGGGAAGTGTCAGGGAGCAGAACTTGTTTTCTCAGGCCTCCCTGGAGTGTGACAAGCCACACCCCAGCTATCGCAAGGACTTTCATTGTGTTGGCCCTTTGAAAGCACCCCGATGGAACAACAGCTTGAGAGCGTCACTTAGCAACCGGCAGTTTTCAGCAGGCAAAAAACACGCTCCCAGTGTGTCAACCTTTGTTTTCTGGTTATTTGTCAAACTGAAACAAGCAGTGAGAAGGAAGCAATGTGACACCATGATATCACAAAGAACACGGGCTGCTCTCCAGTTTCTGAAGAGGCATTTGCGATCATTTTTAGATAAGTGATAGGGGTTATGGAACAGGTGAGGATAGAGAGAGGCCTTCTTGAAGACCAGTGAAGTGGCCATCAGCAGTTCAATAGAGCTGATTTATTCTGGCACTGCCAAACTTTTGAGTGTCTCCTGTAGGACCTCTAGACTCCAGCTCTCACACACTCACCCTGGCAGCTCCTTCAGTGGAAAATGTCATGTCCCTTCCTCACTTTTTGGAACTGAGCTCATCAAAGTCCTGCCTCAGTGCCACCCCTCCATAAAGCCTTCCTTGATTTTCTTCTCAGAGTTGCTTCCCCAGCCCCATAAGAGTCTGCTCATATCCTGTGTTGGTGTAAAGGAATGGAAATAAATTGAAGCTCTGGAGACAGACTCAGGTTTGTGTCCTGGGACTGCCACATGTTCATGTTAAGATGCTGAACCAGTTACCCAAACTTTCTAAGCCTTTGTTTTCTAATCTGTAAAATGAATAATTGGAAATTCTCATAAGTTGTTCTGGTATTAAATGAGGTGATACCTGTAAAGTACTGCTGCTCTAGCATGTAATAGGCACTCAATGACACAAAGTATTTTGATGATAAAGTAACAACAATCTTGATTACTTGGTTGATTCTGTCTTGAATTACAGTGGTTGTTTTCAGTATCTCCTCTTCTGAACTGTAACCTCCTAGAAGAAACCTGTCTTGTTTTTTTGTATCTCAAACATCTATTGTGTACGTAGACCCTAGTAAGCACTCAATAAATGTCTTTTAAAATGCAAAATGAGATGAAGCAGACTCTAAAACTGAAACTCAAAGGCTGAGTTTGCTCCCTGAGTTGGGAAGATCCCTTGGAGGAGGAAATGGCAACCCACTCCAGTATTCTTGCCAGGAAAACCCCATGAACAGAGGAGCCTGGCAGGCCACAGTCCATCCACAGGGCCACAAAGAGTCGGATATGACTGAGCAACTGGACATACACAAACATCTTGATATTGTAAAGGGCCCATGGTTTCTGGAGTCATCCAGAAGGGTACGCATTCTATCAGAGAAACATTTTTGCGGGTTTATCAAATGTGTTTGCTTGAGCTGCAGGGCACGCCAGGGGAAATGTGAAGTCAGACCTACTCCTGACTTGTATCTTGGAGGTCTTGTTGGCGTGTCGCCCTTGCTGAGTTCCTGTGGTTGTAGTTACAGGATGCAGAATGGGGTTGCTTGGGAGTTGTTAACCCTGCTTTGGAAGCTGGCTCTGTCCCACTTATTAAACACTTCCCTCCTCTGCACACTGGGTGATGGTGGGGGGAAGGGAACGAGGGATGGTCCAAGGCCAGCCTCGCACATCACCACTAATGTGCTGGTCCAGAGGGAACTGGCTGGCCTGGACTTTCCCATTCTTGGCACACAGAAGTGTTTGTTCTGCCATGTCCAGGGGAGCTGCAGGCCTCAAACAATGGTGAATGATTTATTTGGTAAAATGTATTTGAGTTCCAAAGCGTTGCTAAGCATATTAAGTAGCTGTCCTCGCTTTTCAAACCCAACCAGTGGTTTCCGCATTTACCCAGAGGGAATTTCACTTAGTTTCCATGAGTTTTTCAAGGTGTTTTCTCTCTCCTTTCAATCTTCCTAACATTCAGAAAACGATTACTGTGTCTCTCAATCTTCTAGCCAAGGGTGATCAACGTTACGAAAATTTAAAAAATTAAATTAAAAAGTTCCATAGATCAAAATGTTCAAAGATCAATCACAATCCTTATCCATTCTGTATTAGAATCATAGTTCTTTATGTTCTGCCCCACTGTGTGGATGCCATGTCTACATGTCTAAACTGGTAAGATGTCCTACCTAAATGTACTGCAGTTCAGCAGTTGCTCAGTCATGTTTGACTCTGTGACCCCATGGTCTGCAGGATGTCAGGCTTCCCTGACCATCACCAACTCCCAGAACTTGCTCAAACTCATGTCTATCGAGTTGATGATGCCATCCAACCATTTCATCCTCTCTCATCCCCTTCTCCTTTTGCCTTCAATCTTTCCCAGCATCACAGTCTTTTCCAATAAGTCATTTCTTTGCATCAGGTGGCCAAAGTATTGGAGTTTCAGCTTCAGCATCAGTCCTTCCAATGAATATTCAGGACTGATTTCCTTTAGGATGGACTGGTTGGATCTCCTTGCAGTCGAAGGGACTCTCAAGAGTCTTCTCCGACACCACAGTTCAAAAGCATCAGTTCTTCATGCTCAGTTTTCTTTATAGTCAAACTCTCACATCCGTACAGGACTACCGGAAAAGCCACAGCTTTGACTCAGTTCAGTTCAGTTCAGTCCTCAGTCGTGTCCGACTCTTCATGACCCCATGGACTGCAGCATGCTAGGCCTCCCTGTCCATCACCAACTCCCAGAGCTTGCTCAAAATCATGTCCATTGAGTCAGTGATGCCATCCAACCATCTCATCCTCTGTCGTCCCCTTTTCCTCCTGCCTTCAATCTTTCCCAGCATCAGGGTCTTTTCCAATGAGTCATTTCTTCACATCAAGTGGCTAAAGTATTGGAGTTTTAGCTTCAGAATCAATCCTTCCAAAGAACATTCAGGATTGATTTCCTTTAGGATTGACTGGTTGGATCCTCTTGCAGTCCAAAGGACTCTCAAGAATCTTCTCCAACACCACAGTTCAAAAGCGTCAATCCTTCGGTGCTCAGCTTTCTTTATAGTCCAACTCCTTCATCCATACGTGATTAATGGAAAAACCATAGCTTTGACTAGATGGACCTTTGTTGGCAAAGTAATGTCTCTGCTTTTTAATATGCTATCTAGGTTGGTCATAACTTTTCTTCCAAGGAGTAAGCTTCTTTTTATTTCATGGCTGCAGTCACCATCTGCAGCGATTTTGGAGCTCAAAAAAATAGTCTGTCACTGTTTCCACTGTTTCCCCATCTATTGGCCATGAAGTGATGGGACCAGATAGTTTTAAGCCAACTTTTTCACTCTCCTGTTTCACTTTCATCGAGAGCCTCTTTAGTTATTCTTCGCTTTCTGCCATAAAGGTGGTGTCATCTGCATATCTGAGGTTATTGATATTGATAGCTTTGACTGGAGGGACCTTTGTTGGCAAACACACCTCCTTTCCAGCTTGCACCATGGCTTTAAAAATAACCATGAACTAAACAAGTTCTTCCCTTGGAGGGTGAGTCTTCAGTAGAAACTCCAGCAGATTCATGAAGCATTTGTTTCCCCAAAATGAATTGGATGCAGGAGTTGGTTGATGCGTTGTCAAGCTATGGAATATATTTTGTATTTTTTGAAAAGTAAAATTGCTTGCAATTTATACGCTATTTTGTAGCATTCTCCAGAACTTCAATATATTATGAGCATTTTCTCATATCATTGAGTATTTTCCTCCACTATCATTTTTAGTGGTTGCCCAGAGTATTTCATTGAATGATTGTCCAATAGTTTATTTCTCTAAAATATTATTGTTGGATGTCTGAAATAATTATGTCTTTGTGCGTGCTAAGTTGCTTCAGTTGTGTCTGACTTTGAGACCCTGTGAACTGTAGCCTGCCAGGCTCCCCTGTCATGGGGCTTCTCTAGGCATGAATATATGCACTCCTCTGAGGGATCTTTCTGACCCAGGGATCGAACCCGTGTCTCTTATGTCTCCTGCATTGGCAAGTGGGTTCTTTACCACTAGCACCACCCGAGAAGCTCCTTATACTACATAGAAGAGGGAAAAAAATCTTTTTTCCCTTTCATCCTCTAGGTTCTCTGCTGGGATGCTATAAAAAAAAACAGATTAATGAAAGAAAAACAGAAATATATTAGCATGTTTATCTCCTAGTTGCATGAGAGAAACTCAGGGATGAGTAACTCAAAGCAATGACCAAAACTTGGGCTTATCTAGCATCTCCAATAAAGAACAAGACATTAGTAGAGAAATGACAGGACAAGGGAAATGATTTTAAGGTTCCAAGGGCAGCAGACTGGGAAGATAAATATATGGGAGAAATTAAAGTTTGTTTACTGATTCCTCTTGTGCCATCTCTGGGCTGATAAGAGTCTAGAGTGGTCTCCAATAAAAGAAAATCTACACCTCGCCTTTAGTAAGAGGGAAGTGAGTAGAGAGAGCTTTTTCTTACGTCAAAGAAGCATAATTTGGGGTAACATATTCTGATTTCCTTTAATACCCATTATCAAAACATTTATATAAATACATAAATGATTCTTAAAGTTACATGTTTGATATGGTTCTTTTTTTCTTTGAACTTATATTGAAGAAGGAATTCATAGGGCCTGGGCTCCATTTTAGGCCCATTCATGCTGATCATGCTCGACCACCTTTCCAATGGACTCTGAACTCTGTGTTTAGTGCCATGGAAACAAGAACAGAAGGATAAGACCCCCTCCAGACAGGGGAACCTTCAAGATGGTATCTAGGTTACTCATTGCCTAAGAGAAAACATACACTAATCACCTCTTCCTCCAGACAGGCCACAGATTTTTCTGTATCAATCAGAGTGTAACCTCAGGTTTATTGATTATTAGCTAATTGTTTGAGCACATAGCACGTGAATGATGGGGTTATTGGGATTGTATTTTCCTTGGTTTATGTAAGTCTCAAGAAATTTGGAGTGGCGGGTTCAGACATGTACACATGGGGTATAAAAGATTTTCACAAATGCTGGTTGGGGTCCTTGGCTAAGAGGAGACTCTGCCTTGGGCCCACCAGAGTAATCAACTGCACTCCACTATCTGCATTGTCCTTCTGAGTGAGTTTGTTTCCCGGAACGTGTGGCTACAACAATATTTCCACTCCACTTCTCTCTCTCAATCTTGTCTCAGTATAAAAAACCCATTCTTTGCCTGCCATGAAGATATGGATGTAAATAGAAATACAGAAAGCCATAATTCCCTCTGGGCATGGGCCACAAAGAGTTGGACATGACTAAGCAACCGTACACAGCACAGTATAACACATGGGCTCTAAGTATTAAAAAGGGCTTCAAAATTGAGTTATCATTATGATTATCAGCAGTTCACAACTGACTCAACAACAGAACATTTTTGCAAATTACATTAATTATTAAACAAAAAAGTAAAATGTTATTGGAAATGTATCTCCATGAATAGAGATGTATAAGTTTTCTCCCTCCATTAGTTCATACTCATGAGTGTTTATTATTGAAAGAACGCAGCATCAGTTCTATTTCTATTTTCCATTTATGTAGATGCAAGTTCTGGGAAGCCTTTCTCACATAAATAAGTAGATGGGAATGGGAGGGGTTTTGTTTCAGATGCTACCCAATTCTTTGAGTTGTTAAAGAGAGAAACCACAGGTCCCCAGTAGTCCCACCAGGCTCCTCTGTCCATGGAATTCTCCAGGCAAGAATACTGAGTGGGTTGCCATTCCCTTCTCCAAGGGGTCTTCCTGACTCAGGGATAGAACTCAGGTCTCTTGCATTACAGGCAGATTCTTTACCATCTGAGCCACCAGAAAACCCCCTCAAAGGCATCATTTGTGCTAAAGTTCATGATACCAATGCCAAAAGTTCAGCCCCTGGGCACCAGAGCTGAATCGCATCTCAGAGACAGTTTTGGGTGAAGTAGAAAAGAATAGCATTATTGCTTTGCCAGCCAATGAGAGACATAGTAGGCTTGTGTCCTTCCAAACTGTGTGTTGCAAGCTGGGTGGTTTTGGTGAGAAGTTTCATAGTGATGGTTCCAGGGTGGGGCTGCTAAGAATCAGTGTCTGCGCAGGGTCTGGCCTCAGGTAGCCTCCTGATGAGCTTCTTGAGGTTATCAAACCGTGACCTTCTCTCTGGTATTTCTTTTCGTCTGTCTTCTTTTTCTCTTTTTGGCTGCATGGCAACATATGGAATCTTAGTTCCTGAGCCAGGGATTGAACCCATGCCCTCTGCAATGGACGCACAGTCTTAACCACTGGGCCACTAGGGAAGTCCCAATGTGACCTTCTCTCTGGAATGAAGAACATTTCATCAACACTATCCTCGGCTGATTGGGAGATTTAGTTCTGTAGAAGAGCTCAAGGATACTGTCCTGTGTAACCCTTGAGGGGAACCGGGACCCTGCCCCAAGGCTGCACTGTTGTTTTCCAACTGGGAAACAGTTGGAAATATTGTTCATCCTTTGTCTCTGCATCCCCTCCCTTGCCTGATTAGCGCTGTTTGAACCTGCCCTTTGGAACTCAGGGAAGGTCAAAAGATGGGGGGCACAGAAAGGCTTTCGTGCCCAGGAGCCCCATAGGGGTCCTGCTCGGTTTCAGTACCAAACCCAGATTTTAAATGTGCCCTAAATGCAGTCTCAATGTTCGCCTAGAATGTAGTCTTAATTGGCCAGTCTGGAATTTCCTGTCGGCTCTGTTAAAGTTATCTGTCCTGTACACCCTCTCTACCTCCCAGGAAGAAGAGGTAATTTGCATGGTAGACCATCACCCTTCCCCCAAAAGAATATGACCAGCCTGAAACCATTTCTTTTCTTTTGTTAATAACTTCCTTGCCCCACCCTCCTTCTGTGCAAATGCTTCATTTTGTTTCAAAGCGCCTGAAGCACCTTTCTGCTTGCCAGATAGGATGCTTCCTGATCTCTGAATCATTGAATAAAGCCAAAGAGTCAATTGACTTGGCTGAATTTTTGTTTTTTAACAGTTTGTCTTCCAAGTTCTACACCAAAAGTCACAGTTATCTCTTATCAAAAATGATTTTTAATAGTCTATCAGGACAACTGGGCTTCCTTGGTGGTTTAGACGGTAAAGAATCTGCCTGCAATGCGGGTTCAATCCCTGCATTGGAAAGATCCCCTGGAGAAGCGAATGGCAACCCACACCAATATGCTTGCCTGGAGAATTCCACGGGCAGAGGAGCCAGGCGAGCTAGAGTCCTCTGGGTCACAAAGAGTCGGACATGACTGAGTGCCTGACTCCTGCACATCAGACAATTAGGGCCTTCAATTTAGTTGGAAGAATGGAAATCCTCTTGATCTCAGGTGGCCTCAACCTGCAGTGGCTTGCAGCCAGATTTCAGTTCCCTGGCCAGAGACTTAAGTCAGGCCTTGGTGAAGGGGGAAACAGACAGAACAGGCTCCATCTTGAAAGCAGGACTCCATCTTGGGCCAGAATGTGGATTTTGAGCTATATGCCCAGTATCCATGGAAACAACATGCCAACTGGAAAACCAGGCCCCCCGGATGGAAGAACTCCAGGGCTCATACCTAGACTCTCCATTGCCTAAAAGAATACCCTAATTATCTGTGTAACCAAATAGAATCATAAATTCTATTATGCTTATTGGGGTATGACCACAAGCCTATTGATAATTGTCCACTGTTAACTACTTAGGCTTAAGGCATATGAATCACGGGTTAACTTTGATTGTATCTTTCTCTTCCTTTGTTCAGATTAGTTTCAGGGAATTTGGGGAGGTGGTTTGAGCGCGTACACTTAGGGTATATAAGGTTTTCACAAAAACTGGTTGGGGTCCTTGGCTAAGGAGACTCTGCCTTGGGCCCACAGGTGGGATAAACTGCATTCCACTATCTGCATTGTCCTTCTAAGTGAGTTTGTTTTCCGGAACGGGTGGCTACAACATTGGCAGTGGGAGTGATGCAGGAGGGGGGACCCCTTCCAGGGCCTGAAAGGAGGCACTTGTCTTGTTGCAGAAACCAGTACTCAAGAAACCAAGCTCCACACTCGGAGACTTGGAGAACTCAGGTTTTTATGCCAGCAGGCACAGAGGAGTTAACATTCCAAGTTCTGAGCCCTGAACAAAGGGGTTACAAAGTTTTTATACATGGACAAGCATGATTAAGTGTGTTTGCAGGTTTGCAGGGGCTGGGCAATTGCAAAGAGTACAACAAGGGTGAGTGAGATAAGCTCCAGTTCCTAGTATTGTTGAGTCTCCACGTTCTGAGACCTACGTGATCCAGACTTTACAGGGAGCAAGTCGAGTCACAGAGGCAGAAGGAGCAGGAGGTTATGTAAAATTTTAACTTTTCCTCTTCATTTCCTCTTTCTTGATGCTTCTAGCACTCATTGTAGAAAGCATCATCTCATGCGTTGGTAGGACATTCAGAGCTCTCCACTGCTGAGGGGGCTATATTTGAGCTATTATCATTTGTAACTTTATGGATTCAATTTGAGAGGTTATGAACTGGGTAATAGCATTGAGAACACAAGGGCCAAACAAGAGCGTTGCAAAGAACATGAAGAGAGGACTGGTTAAAGGGGGAAGTCATGATGCCAGCTCCAGATATTGTTCCAGTTACCCCAGAAATTAACTAGTTCCTCTCTCCTCTTCAGGATTCGTTCCCTTAGCTGTTGGGCTATGTCCCTGACTACTCCTGATTGGTTTACATAAAAGCAGCATTCTTTGTTTAAGAAGAGGCAGAGTCCTCCCTTTTCAGCTGTCAGTAGGTCTAGCCCTCTCCTATTCTATAAAACCACCTCGCCAGGGAGTCTAGTTGGTCCTGTAATGAAGAGCACAGCAATAATACCAATTAGGGTTAGAGGCCAGGGAGGACAATGAAAATCCGTCTATATTTTGATAGCTGGATCCTCAAGCTTCTGCCGTGCGTTGACCAGCCAGTTGCTGGAGTGTGGCTGGAGCAAGGCTGAAGAATCCTCAAGCTTCTGCTGTGTGTTGACCAGTCAGCTTCCAAACTGACGAGAGCAGGGCTCAGCATCCTTTGTTGAGGGCCGTTGCTTTGGAATCAGACCTTGGGGAGGTTTTTGGGGTCCTGAACTGCTTCCCAGGTGTCCGCATCACAGAAAGTAGCTGCTTTCTTGACACTGGTGTGGTGGAGCCAAGGGATGACAGCTGTAACTCTAACAGCAGTAGGGGTTGCCAGGACAACCGTATGAGGGCCTGTCTATACTGGCTGAAATTTTTTTTTTCCTAATCTTTAACCCATACCTCATTTCCTGGCTGATAGGGATGAACCCAATTGCCCAAAGGAATGGGTGCCCTCTCTAACGTTTATTGTGCAATATGGTGGAAGACTTCCCAGGGCCTGGAGGTGTTGGGACAATTCCAGGTCAGCTAGTTGTTGGTGGTCTCCCTTGAGCTTTTCTATCACTGGGGGTGGTCTCCCATATGAGATCTCAAGGGGAGAATAGCCTAAGGACCTTGGGGTGCATTTACAGAGGGAGACGAGAGTCCACAGAATAAGGCAGCTTGTTCCATCACTGTCTGGGTGTTGGCCGGGGGAAATTCTTGTCATACTACTACTTGGAGAAACAAACTTAACAAGAAAGCTAAAGATATATGGCCCAAAGATTAACAGAAGTAGGAAAGCTGTTGTGGGGCTAGCCAGGAGACATTGATTTGTGACATTAGTGCTTCTCTAGGTATGAGAAGATGCAAGAACTTGGACTCATAAAAATCTTTACCTGGAAACATCTGACTATGTGAAGGCCTGTTTTCTGGGTTTTTCCTAGAGCACAGAGAGCCTTATTTTTTGTCTCCACCCGAACTCCTTGCAAGGGGGTGTTGAAGGTCAGCATCTTGTAGTGGTCATGATTTAATCTTTGCAGAGGCAGCTGGCAAGGGCCAACTTCCAGTCAGCAAGGCCCCTTCATAGCCACTTATTTGACCATGTTTTGGGGGCATTTCATAGTCAGTGTGTCCCACGGTGCTGGGAAGGCTTATTCCCAGGTCTAACAAAGATTCCATTGACAGGCCACTCCAATGTGTTGTCACTAGGCCAGGCCTTGTAAGTAGCAAAAGTCTCTGGACCATATGTGTCTTACTAGCCTCTTGGTCCAGGAACATATTTCCTCTTGTTGCTTCTTCCCATATCTAGAGTTACATTACTACAATTATTGATCTCATATGGAACTGCACATCAGCATTTTATCATGGGCTCAGTCACACACTTGGTAACATAAGAAATAATCTTCTGAAGCAAGCTACATAGAAAATAATATAGCTAACAGTTATTAGTAAGGTCACAAGCAAGAATTTAAGTCAAGAACTTTCATTGGGTATAGCCTGGTATACCCCAGGCCATCTGAGTCAGTTAAATGACTATAGCCAAGTATTAATCTCCTGGTTGTATATCATGGAGCATCTGACCTTCATCCAAAGATTGGTTACTGAGATAAGCTTTAGAAATAATCTTAGAGTGTCCCTTTTAATAACTTAATTAAACTTTTTAGCAATATAACATAACAAGGAACTATAGCAGAAGTGAGTCTTAAGCACAGACCTTAATTAACAAAACTAGGATTTAATATTCAGTGAAACATAATTTTTTCTTTTTTTGGAGAACTCATTGTGAGGGCATTAACACTGTAGCCAGGGAAAGCTTTAACCCATCAAATAGGGAGCCAGGAAAAGCCAAGCAGCCATCTTGGATTTCCCATAGCCCTGGCTCTTTGATTTTCAGCTGTTGTTTATCCATTTTTAATTTCCTGATTTAGGAGCAAACTATTGCCATGTTTTAAGGACATCAAGATAGCAAAAGTCTAACCATGAGGGGTTATTCTTTTTTAGAAGCAGAATGAGCTTTGTCTACATGTACCATAATCTTAAATAATGTTTATTTACTTTAGCAAAGTAACAAAAAGATTTTAAAAACAAATATAAATCAGTTAAAGGCAAAGAAATTAATAATCTTTTATCTAAAGCTGTAGTCTAAGAAAACTTTGTTCTCTAAATAGAGAGAAGACCAAATTCCAGTCTGGTACCAGCTTACTATTTATTAATAATGGAATTTGTTTATCTGCTTAATCTTAGAAGGTCTTTTCCATAAATCTTGAAGAACTAGCAGTATTCTTCTAAAGGCATGCGAGTAAAACCATAGAAGGCAGTTTAAAATCTGATTCTATTGCAATTGACAAAGAAACCTGATCATAACAATTTAATATGATAACTAGAATTATAACTGACCAAGTTTTATCAGGGCATATTAGATCTATATGAATTTCACATAATTTTAGGATATCTATATTAGTAACATCAATCATATAGTATAACCTGAAAAGATTTATCACCCCTTCAACAGTACTTCTCACATAATTTAACATGTCCAATGAACCCAGGTATCTTAATAACTCTTTGGGATGTCTCAGGGGCCCTCTGAAGCATCCCAAAGTTAGCTACAAGTCATTTAGGAAGTTTTGTCAATAAATATCAAAAGGATTTATAACACTCAGTCAGGTAGGATCATATAAGTCACTGTGAAATAGTAGTTATTTACTCAGCCAATGGTAACAAAAGATTTCAAAGGCAAGTATAGAACAGATCAATTAAGAGGTAAAGAAACTTAAATCTATTATTAAAAGCAATTCAACATCTGAAGAAAGTATGTTCTCTTAACAGAGAGAAAGGCCAAATTCAAGTTTTGCACCAGCTTACTTTAAACTCATTTAGGTGAACTTAATTAAATTTATTTTAAACTTAGTCCTAACTATGCATAAAACTGTTTTTTCAGGGTCCATTTTCCACAAACTTTTTAGTCACTTTCTGTAACAGCCACCTATAAGTCAGACATACTTTCTTTTCCCTTTATAAATATAATTTTATTTTTAATACCTTCTTTATTAAAAATATACATCCTATTTTCCTTATTAGATTAGCAAACAAACATTAATACTAGATATTTAATATTGAATATTTCCCAGTTCACATGAATCTGAAATTTATTTAGGTTAATTTTTCTTGTATTTAGAATTGTTTGATTTGTAAGCATTTACTTTTCTTTAGGCCAATTAAATTAGAACTCATTTACAACTTCAACAATACTATCAGGAAAAAAAAAAAAAAAAAAAACATACACTGAGACACATAAATCCAGACAGACAGACAGACAGAGAGAGAGATCTCATAGTTTTCTGTTTGAGATTTAAAATATCTTTTTGACCCCTTCTTTTTTTTCTTTTCTTGAAGTTCTAATTTGCCCAAGGCTGAGGTCTCAGGTGAAGTTGGATGTGTATTTCAAGGACATAGAAAGGGTTAACTTCAAGTTTTTTCCTAGGCCTTTTAACAAGTTAGTTGTTTTTAATTGCATATGTAAAAAGAATTGGTTTTGCAATTTTCAAAAAGAAAAATTTCTCTCACTCTGTTCAATCAGCAAGCACTCATTCAGCATCATTCAGAGGCTCACAATGCCTCCCTTCTCCTGAGTCCTCAGTTCTCCCTATCTGATGCTGCCTTCCTGGGAGCTCCAAGGAGGTGATCTGTCTCCTTCTGTACATCTTGGAGTAGGGCCTGACTGGGGACTGGCCCTGGGGCCTTACCTGATCCTGTGGCCATTCCTGGTGAGTTGGTTCGTCCCTCCAATGAGTCCAGTCAGGGCTTGGAGGTCCCGAGAGTCAGAACACCGGGCCTAAAGAGAACCCAGAATACCGTCAGGTGGCACGCCTCCTCGTTTATCTCAGGGTTCCTTTGCTCCATCCCGGCCAAGCCATCAGTCCAGGAGCTCAAGGGGCCAGTGTGATTGGAATCTCTCTGGGGCCTCCAGAAATGTTGCAGAAATCACCACTCGAGAAACCAAGCACTGCACTTGGAGAATTGGACAACTTGAGTTTAGTATCCAGTGGGCCCAGAGGAGTTAACACTTCAAGCTCTGAGCCCCAAACAAAGGGGTTACAAAGTTTTCATACATGGACAGGCAGATTAAGCAGGTTTGTGGGTTCTCAGGGACTGGGTGATTGCAAAGAGCAGGACAAGGGTGAGTGAGACAAGGTCCAGTTCCTAGTACTGTGACTCCCACTTTCGGAGACCTGTGTGATCCAGACTTTGCAAGGAGCAAGTTGAGTTACAGAGGCACAAGGAGCAGGAGGTTATGTGAACTTTTCCTCTTCAGTCTAACACTCAGAAATGAATTATCTGAGAAGACACACATGCTGACTAAGCAATAGACTACTGGGAAGGGATGTCTGGGTGGAGAGCAAGAGGTTAAGGAAAACCAGGACTGCTCTGCTACGTGGCTGACAGTCTCAGGTTTTGTGGTGATGGGATTAGTTTCCAGGTTGTCTCTGGCCAATCATTCTGACTTAAGGTACTTCCTGGTGGTGCACGCATTGCTCGGCCAAGACGGATTTCAGCGAGGAAGATTCTGGGAGGTGGTAGGACATGCAGCATATGCTTTTGACCTTTCCCAAATTCTTCCAATTGGTGGTGGCTCGTTACTTCCATGTTCCTTACTAGGGCCTCCTGTCATAAAATAACTCATGAAAATGGTTACTATAGTGTCTGGCCAGGGGGGTGGTTACAGTCAGTGTATTTCCCCTAACAAGAGTGCTGAAACCTAGCCACTAGCCAGTGTGCAGTGACAAGGCTCTGGTCTGGGGGCTTTGTAGAAATGAATTTCCACAAAGAGACAGAAAGTAGTGAAGCAAGTAAAGTGCTTATTAGGAGGAAAAAGAGTATGTGTGAGTAGACTCACATGGGCAGACTCAGAGGAGTTTCCCACTCATGGTGGTTTAAGTTACTTGAAGGTGAAGTCACTCAGTCGTGTCCGACTCTTTGCGACCCCATGGACTGAAGCCCACTAGGCTCCTCAGTCCATGGAATTTTCCAGGCAAGAGTACTGGAGTGGGTTGCCATTTCCTTTCCAGAGGATCTTCCCAACCCAGGGATCGAACCCAGGTCTTCCGCACTGCAGGCAGACGCTTTAACCTCTGAGCCACCAGGGAAGCCCATTTCTTCCAGATTTCCTTCGGCCAGTCATCTTGCTTTGTTGGTTCTGAGGTCTGTTTGGTGTGTCTCAGGACCCTCCCCTGTATGTGTCCACGTCTCTTAGCCAAGACAGATTCTAGCAAAGAGACTTATGGGTAGGTTGACATAACTTATTATGAGGTGGCGTCCCTTCCTATATTTTTAACCTTTAGGAGGTTTTCTGTGCATGTGTAGTCAGGGAGATCTCCTTGATCTTAAGAATGAGGAATATGTGGTCTCTTTATCTCTTTGCTGGGCAGAGCTCAGCTCCTCCTCACTCCTGTTCCCTTACCGGGTCAAGCTCCAGCTGCTCAGCACGGGGCCCATCCATCTCCTGCTTCACTCTAACAAAAAGGGCATTTAGATACATGTATTTCTCTCCATCTCTTTGCTTGGCAGTCTGAGGTTTTTACAACCCAAGGGTCACCTGAAAAAAAAAAGCACAATCTAAAAATTGAGCATTCTGCTTTATTTGGCAGACAAAACTGAGGATGTTAGCTTAGTTTTGTTAGCCCTCAGATAGCTCTGAGGGACCACTCGGAAGAGGTAAAGAAGAGCCAGGATATACAGGAATTCTTGCAACAAAGACAAGCTGGTTGGAATTTCAAAAGATTATTGTCCATTAAAGAAAACCGGATATCTCAAATTAAGGAGTTTAGCACACTGCACTATGAGGGAAGATGCAAGAATCTGGGCTCACTGCAATCCTTCCTTTGACCTGCTCCTCGGCTATCTGGGGCCAGTACCCTGTGCTTTCTCATCCTGAGTCTCCTCAGGGGACAGCGTTGGGAGGCGGTGGCTGCAATGACTGACCGTGGGATGAGGAGGCATCCTGTTTCCACCCCGAGTTTCCTCTGGGCTCACTGTGGGGGCGACCGTAAAGTGACTGCTTGATGGCTGCAACATCCTTTGTTTACGATATGGCAGGCAACGACTTTTCATTGACACAAGGAATTTACTGCAGAAGAGGGGCAAGAGGTCTGCCTGCCCCGAGAGGTGGGAGAAGGCAGGAGGAGAGAGGAGGACGCTGCCTGCTTCTTGGACCACACGCTGGGTTCTGGGGCAGATGGGCTTCAGGAAAGAGTCAACCAGAAATGGAGGGTCTGGAGCGTCATCCCCATAAATGAGACATGTCTCACTATCCCTTGGGTGAGTCGTCCTGTGCCCCGAGGGGCGTGTGTAGCCCTATTTGAAGACTATTGTCTAGACTGTCTTGGAGAAATGAGGAGAGGCACCCTGGAGCTCCATAACCCCAGCCACAGAAGAACCCTGTGGGGTCCTGGATCCAGTCTGTCAAAGTCTAGACGACGATATTTTGGGCTACATTTGTTCAGTTTCCAAAACACTGCTTCTGGGTGCCCTGGGATGCTTACTGTGTTGGTATTCACTTCCCATCTCTGAGAGTTTTACACAAAAACTCAAACAAGGAGAACAACAGCAATCCTCTCTAAGATAATAAGGTGCTTGAGTGGGCTATATGGTCTCGAAGGAGCAGAAAAGCTGAGGTCAGTTACAGGGGAGTTTCAGGAAGCTGACTTATTCCAAGGTTCCATAGAGGTCTTCCTTACAATGGAGCTTTCAGAAACTGAGAACACCAACAGCACAAGGTTTCCTAAATTAGAACGTCAAAGGGTTTCCACGAGGCTTTATCTTCAAGTCAATAGCCTCTGTTTCCTTTTCAGAGTTTCTTGGACAGAAATCCTTCTTGTGAAACTGAGAGAGGGGAAAAAAGTATCAAGGAAAAAAATAAAAAATGGAAACTCAAGAGGCAAAATGATTTGGAGTGTTTCCTGAAGGAGAAAACCAGGCTGTCTTCAAGCTGAGTTTCATGATCCCTTTACTGAATTTCAGAAGGAGACGATATTCTTGGAGCTGCCAGGAAATCAGAAAATCTGCCCACACTGTAAGCAGTAGACCACGTGCCCCAGGATGTATCCCCCTCCGCTGAACCCTCTTCTTGAGACCTGCTGTGTGCCAAGCTGGGACACTCAGGAATGGGACCCAAGGAAAGATTGGCATGGACTCTTCCACTGTGAATCATGCACAGCTTGTATTTCTTTCTGATGCTCTTTCAGCATCTCTTAGAGGTTCGTTTCCCTTGAAACTGGAACCAGATGGTGTGGAGACCGGTCAGAGATTCAGGGAGCCCAGGTGCTGGGTAAGGAGCAGAGTGGGCAAAGAGAAAGAAGAGGTGGGTTCAGTTCTCTGGTGTCTGCAATAGAGTGACCTGGTGGCCTCATTCCCAGAGCATCATGGAGAGACCCGTGTGCATTAAGGAGCTAGAGTCAGGTGAGCTGAACAGTGAAAGAGCCGTTCTTGACCCCTCACATTCACACCTCTGTGAATATGATGGATTTCAAGATGGAACTCAAAGCCAACATGAAGCCCATGTGCCCTGGACAGTCTTTTGGACTTTGCATGTGTGCTCTTGAATGCCCCCACACTAGAATGTTCAATAACAAATGCCCCCCCCCCAACCACCCACAGAAGAAGTTTCGATGCTGGGCTTCTTGGTAGAATCCCAGCTGCTCCCAGTGACCTTGAAGAAGCTGCAGTATAAGAGGAGCCAGTGCAGGTGGGGATGGGTGGTATAACTAGGACATTGGAGGTTTTTATCTCAAGCCTGTTCTGAGATGGATCAAGGAATAGTTCTAGGTCTCCAAATTGCACATTCACAAGCCCTGGGGTAGAACTGCAGGAATGGATTAGACTCATGGGAAAGCAAATCCAGAGCCAGGTTGACCATAGGCTCCAAATGCCATATGTACATCCACAGACCAGGTGGCTCACACAGGAAGAGGCATAGTAGGAACAAGAAAGGCAGAAACATTTAACACATTCCAAATGGGGTTGTTCAGTTCAGTTCAGTTCATTTCAGTTCAGTCCAGTCGCTCAGTCGTGTCTGACTCTTTGTGACTCCATGGACTGCAGCACATCAGGCCTCCCTGTCCATCACCAATTCCCAAGCTTGCTCAAATTCATGTCCATTGAGTCGATGATGCCATCCAACCATCTCATCCTCTGTCGTCCCCTTCTCCCACCTTCAGTCTTTCCCAGCATCAGGGTCTTTTCCAACGAGTCAGTTCTTCACATCAGGTGGCCAAAGTATTGGAGCTTCAGCATCAGTTCTTCCAATGAAAATTCAGGGTTGATTTCCTTTAGGATGGACTGGCTGGATCTTCTTGCAATCGAAGGGACTCTCAAGAGTCTTCTCCAACACCATAGTTCAAAAGCATCAATTCTTTGGCACTCAGCTTTCTTTATGGTCCAACTCTCACATCCATGTATGACTACTGGAAAAACCACAGCCTTGACTAGATGGACCTTTGTCACAAAGTAATGTCTCTGCTTTTTAATATGCTATCTAGGTTGGTTTTCTTCCAAGGAGTAGGTGTCTTTTAGTTTCATGGTTGCAGTCACCATCTGCAGTGATTCTGGAGCCCAGGAAAATAAAATCTTTCACTGTTTCCATTGTTTCCCCATCTACTTGCCATGAAGTAATGGGACTGGATGCCATGATCTTAGTTTTTTGATGGTGATTTTTAAGTCAAATTTTCACTCCTTTCATCAAGAAGCTTTTTAGTTCTTCATCACTTTCTGCCATAAGGGTGATGTCATCTGCATATCTGAGGTTATTGGTATTTCTCCTGACAATCTTGATCCCAGCTTGTGCTTCATCCAGCCCAGCATTTCTCATGATGTACTCTGCATATAAGTGAAATAAGCAGGGTGACAATATACAGTGTTGAGGTACTCCTTTCTCAATTTGGAACCAGTTGATTGATCCATGTCCGGTTCTAACTATTGCTTCTTGGCCAGCATACAGATTTCTCAGGAGGCAGGCCAGGTGGTCTGGTATTCCCATCTCTTGAAGAACTTTCCAGTTTGTTGTGATCCACAAAGTCAAAGGCCTTGGTGTAGTCAATAAAGCAAAAGTAGATGCTTTTCTGGAACTCTCTTGCTTTTTCTGTGATCCAATGGATTTGGCAATTTGGTCTGGTTCCTCTGCCTTTTCTAAATCCTGCTTGAACGTCTGAAAGTTCACAGTTCATGTACTGTTGAAGTCTCACTTGGAGAATTTTGACCGTTACTTGCTAGAGTGTGAGATGAGTGCAATTGTGTGGTAGTTTGAACATTCTTTGGCATTGCCTTTCTTTAGGACTGGAATGAAAATTGACTTTTTCCAGTCCTGTTTGCTGAGTTTTCCAAATTTGCTGCCATATTGAGTGCAGCACTTTCACAGCATCATATTTTAGAATTTGAATTAGCTCAACTGGAATTCCATCACCTCCACTAGCTTTGTTCATAGTGATGCTTCCTAAGGCCCACTTGACTTCTCATTCCAGGATGTCTGGCTCTAGGTGAGTGATCACACCATTGTGGTTATCTGGGTCATGAAGATCTTTTTCATATAGTTCTGTGTATTCTTGCCACCTCTTCTTAATATCTTCAGCCTCTTTTAGGTCCATACCGTTTCTGCCCTTAAGTGTGCCCATCTTTGCATGAAATGTTCCCTTGGTGTCTCTAATTTTCTTGAAGAGATCTCTAGTCTTTCCCATTCTGTTGTTTGGGGACCATTCTATGTTCTTTCTGGAAGCTTCATATACTTGGGGAGAGGAAGTAGTATGCTAGAGATGGCTTCCCCACCTCACAACACTGGGTCTGCCTCTCTTCCTAACTCTGCATTTGATGACGCCAGGTGGAAAGTTTAAAAGTGGCCATGGTACGAATATTTACACCATAGCAATCAGCAATCATGTAGACAAGGACTTCTTTTTGCTCACAGAAATGGCTGGCAAGCATTTATCAGGACATCACTGGCAATGAGGAAAGGTGGTGGAAAGGCATGTAGGAAACAAGGAGATCGCTCAGCCAACTGAACATGAATCGCAGCTCTGGCCTGAGAGAGAGATGGTTGTTGTTGGGAAATGCAGCATCCAACTGTGGGAAGAAAAAGAGCATCTGAATCAGACAGGTCTGCCTGGGGTTGGACCCAAGCTTCACTCCTACCAGCTTGTATCCTTAGGTACCTTGAGTTTCAATTTCATCTGAGTGAAGAGGAGATGGCAACGGTATCTGTATCTTCAGAGGGCGCATCTGAAAGCAGCTCTTCTGTCCCTTTCCTGTTTACCACTTTCCATTCCCTCTAACCTTGAAAGAACCTAATTATAGGGAAGAGATAACTGGGCAATTTAACCTAACTCCTGATTAGTGCTCCCTTGATGCATGCCATGACTTGTCTAATCTCTTAATTCTTTTTCTAGATAAAAAGAAGGAAAAAGGAAAAATTAAGCAGTTAAGAAAATGACTAGGTCTCTACCCTCAAGAGCCTCCTTAGCAATCCTGCAGGCAGATCACGCAGGCAAGATAACATCTGAAGAGTCAGCCAGTCTGCACGCAATGGAGAAAGAAGTGAAACCCAGCCTCCCACCTTGTTGAGTCACTGAGATTCTTCCCTCTTTCTCCCCTTCAAAAACTGTCATGGCTGGGCAGAATCTTTGGATTTAGTCTCTGGACATAAGTTCACCTTCTCCCCAGACTGCCAGTTTTCCTGATTAAAGCATCTTTCCTTTCTACTGATGCTTGTCTCTTGAATTATTAGCTTTTGAGCTGTGAGCTGCCAGACTTGAGTTCATTGACACATAACGGTAAACCAGGCACTTTGTGTATGTTCTAATTCTCACATGCTTTTAATGAATGCAGAAAAGCATTTATGCACTTGGTAAAAATTTCTTAGGTACCTGCTAGATCCAGTGTGCTGGGTAATGTGATATCCGATAGGCCAGTAGTTCACGGGAGGTGTAGACTATCAGAGTGTGCAGGATGGGCGTGATTTTGTTGTGTGACCTGAGACCCAACCCTCCACATGGCGCTCAATGAGCCTCCCATCTTGGGGTTCACACCTTTGGATGGTCCTCTCCCACACTGACTCAGAGACACCCTGTGTGATCTATAACAAGTGGTGGAAGTCACGGCAGGTCCCTTCCAAGATTAGGTTGTAGAAAGCTGTGGTCTTGGTCTGGGCTCCTTTCCTTTGAGTCATTCTCGTTGAGGGGAGCCAGTCGCCATTCTGTGAGCAGCTCTTGGGGGGCTCACACAGTGAAGTGCTGGGTCATTTCTCCAACAACACGGGAGTGAGCCTGGAAATGGATTCTCCAGCCCAGTTGAGCCTTTCAGTGACTGCAGCCCCAGCCTGATTGCTGCCACATGAGAGACTCTCAACCAGACGGCCCCCTCCCCTCCCCAGCTAAGCCTCTTGCTGATTTTGACTCTCAGAAACTGTGTGAGACAATAAATATTCATTATTTCAAGCTGCTAAACGGGGGTAATTTGTTATCCAGTGATAGATAAATAACACAAATGAGTCTAAAGATTTCTCACTAGAAATCTACTATATAATTTTATGGATGGAGAAATATAAGATGAAATATAGATATACAGCCATAGAATGCTAGAGAGAGACGTCTTAGAAATCAGTGACTCAGATGGCAAAGAATCCGCCTGCAGTTTGGGAGACCCGGGTTCAAGGGGTCTTGGGAAGATTCCCTGGAGGAGGAAATAGCAACCCACTCCATTATTCTTCCCTGGAGACGTCCATGGACAAAGGAGCCTGGCCAGCTACAATCCAGGGGGTCACAAAGAATCAGACATGACTGAGTGACTACACTTTCTTTCTTTTTCTTTCTGGTGGTCCAGGTGGTTAAGAATCCACCGTCCAAAGCAAGGGATGCAGGTTCTAGCCCCACCAGGGATTGCTGCAGGGCAGCTAGACAGCTGGAGCACTGAGCCCACAGTCTACAACTAGAGAAGCTCCACCTGCAGCATCAGTCCTTCCAATGAATATTCAGGATGGATTTCCTTTAAGATTGAGTGGTTTGATCTCCTTGCTGTCCAAGGAACTCTCAAGAGTTTGCTCCACCAATTCTTTGGCACTCAGCCTTCTTTATGGTCCAACTCTCACATCCATACACGACTACTGGAAAAACCATAGCTTTGACTACACAGAGCTTGTCAACAAAGTGATGTCTCTGCTTTTTAATATGCTGTCTGGTTTGTCATAGCTTTTCTTCCAAGGAGCAAGTGTCTTTTAATTTCATGGCTTAGGAGAGAACTATACAAATTAAATTTTTTTTAGCTCTTGGTATATGGAGAAGGGATTGTGGTGCCTTAACTTTGTCCATCCTACAGTAAGATATACTTGGAGGTTCAGAAAGGGGTGCTCCCTCTGGGTGTCTGACATATAATTAGCCTCCAGGAAAAATTCACCTTGACAGCTGGTGGGGGACCAAGCCAGAGGCATAACAGCCACTATTTATTAACAACCCACTGTGTTATAGGCATGTTACAGTCACGATTTCTTATCTCTACAATTCTAATAGATATTTTCTGTGTGTGTGTGTGTGTGCACATGTCTGTGACACATATGTTTATACTCCATTTTATAGATGGAGAAAAGTAAGGCCACACAACTGGTAGGTGATCCAACCAGCAATTCGAACCGAGATCAACTGGACTCCAGTGTTTTATTCCACTCCCTTGTCTTGGGAGAAGGCGATGGCAACCCTCTCCAGTGCTCTTGCCTGGAGAATCCCATGGACGGAGGAGCCTGGTGGGCTGCAGTCCATGGGGTCGCAAAGAGTCGGACACGACTGAGCATATCCTTTCTTTCTTTCTATAGTTTCTTTTGGAGAAGGAAATGGCAACCCACTCCAGTGTTCTTGCCTGGAGAATCCCAGGGACAGAGGGGCCTGATGGGCTGCAGTCTATGGGGTTGCAAAGAGTCAGACACAACTAAGCAACTAACACACACACACACACACACACACACACACACACCTTGTCTTGAAATCAATTGCTCATTGGTGTTATATTTTATGACTACATTGACTCCAGCCCCCTTCAGTTGATACTGAAGGGGATACCCAGGTCACAAGTGTGTTTCCCTTCCCAAGGACCACATCAATTTCAGCCTCATGCATGACTGCATCTACTGACCGCACACACTCATCTGATCTGGGACCTAACAATTTCTTTCCTTTTCTCTGGTTTAAGGCAAACTTCTCAATTTAAATTGCAGGGCCTTGCTCTGGGTCACCCAGTGAGTTACCTGCGCGATTCCAGTAGGCTCCTCTCTGGATAATTCCCAGTTACCGGCTTGCTGTCCCTCCACCCTTCCCTGCCATCCAGCCTACCATCTGTATTGCAAGGCGAGGTTGAAAATAACCCCCTCTTCACAGTTCTCCAGGAAAACTGGTTGAGAATAAATTTGTGGAAGACGTCCCTCTTTTGAACACGGAGCCAGAGTATGACTAATTCCACACATTCAGGTTCATTGAGGGAGACAAAGCCAGGGACACGGACTTCTGAGCCCCTCCGCAAACCCCCGGAAACCTGGACAGGAGCCCTCTAACCTTTGAAGCGCCGCTTCCATAAAGCTGGGACTCCCAGACGGCAGGCCACCTCCCTCGGCTGGAGAACCAAGCGCCTCCGCGGAAGAACGTCTCCGTATATGGTGGTTGTTTTCCTAAGTTCTGGGCTGACTCCCAAAATAGGTCTTTTACTCACTGAGGGAAAGGCGGCTTCCAGAAAGGACGAGGACCTTCCAGAATAGAAGTAGGAAAAAGGAAGCAGAGGGACAATGAGACCTTTGAGGTTGGTAATTAAGGAAGAGACTGTGGACTCGCAGCCCATTAATCAGATGTAGGGGAGTGCAGGAGAGGGGCCTGACTGCCATGGCTAGTTCTGACAGAGTAGCTTGAAGTAGTTGCCGAGGTTTTGTTTTTTTCACGAAAAGATCCTGCAATATTCCTTCTTCTGTTTTGAAATTAAGGTGGAACTCACAGTAATACAAAATCAGCCAATTAAAAGTGTACCATACGTGGCATTTAGTTCATTTCCCATGGTTGTGCAATCACTGTTCCTACCTAGTTACAAACCATTTTCATAATCTCAAAAGAAAATCCTGTAGCCACCGAGGGGCTATTTTGCATTCCTCCCCCATCCCCACCCCTAAACCCAAGCCCACCTTTTCTGGTGCTTGCGACTTCAGTCAGCTAAAGCTTGCACTCTGTCAACCACCCCAGGATCCTTCATAAAATACATGTACCCTTAGCTTAAAACGTCCTGAATTTTGTTGTTCAGGGGAGCAATCCTTGGTGTTCTCTTTACTTGCGGCAAGTAATAAATCCTTCCTTCTCTCACACTTTGGCTTGGTTGTATGTTTTTGCTCAACACCCATCAGGAGGCAAACTCAGTTTAAGGTAGCAAGTCCCTGTTCCTTGCACCCTGTTCCCACATAGCATTCTTACACTCATGAACCGTGATGCATGAGAGTCCAGTGAGACTCAGAGTACATGGTGAGTGTCCTGTAGCTACAAGTGAACAAGAGGGCACCCTTTCCTTTCCAATCAGAACTTGCTTCAAAAGCAGAAAGTAAGGTGATGGTGTTTCAAGAAAGAGGAACCAAGGAACCTTATCATATCCTTTCTTATTAGCCAATCAGTTAAGGTGAAAATGGTGACAGAGAAGAAAAAGAAAAAATAGGGCACCTCATAACTCCTTTTCCTTTCAGTCCTTCTGATAGCTTATAGTGAAGGGTGTCAGAGTTGTGACCTCTGAAGAAGAAGAAGATTTAGCTTCAGGACCAGGGACCAGGCTTGATCACTCAAGAGCTTTTGTGTAGCAGAATTTTATTAAATTGGAAAGGGACAGAAAACACTTCTGACACAGACATCAGAAGGGGGGTGGAGAGTGCCCCCCTTGCTGGTGTTAGCAAGAGAGTTATATACTTTTTTAATTGGCTATTACAGTAAATCAAAAGAATGTCTCAAAGTTGTAAAGATCTTATTAGACTCACTTCCATAATATACATTTTAAGATAACAGTATTATTCAGAATGTAGAGAAAAAAAAAAGACATTTGTCCTTTTCTCCCCCTCAAGAGCCCCAGACCCCTCTCTCCTCTTCAGGAACCCCAGGCTTCTTATCAACCTACCTAGGAATTGACTCTCTTACTTCCTAAGCCATCAGTAAAGCCCAAAGTAAAGAGTTTAGGTAGAATGTGTGCATATGGAGAAATGAAGTGAAGGAAACCCTAATGCAATCTATGGACTTTAGTCATAATAATGTATCAATACTGGCTAATCAATTCTAACAAATATGTAATAGGGAAGAACCTTTGTATTCTATTATAAATTAATTATTGAAGGGATGTTGCCTATAAACTTAAATTATACATAATGGCCCATCTCCGGGAACCTTGCCTCCTGGATAATAAACCTTAAGCTAAAATACTTTTGTTTAGCTCACAGGAAACATTTTAACCATGCTCACCCTGTGAAAGACTACAGGAAGGAAGAAACTAACACACCCCTCCTGGAGACTGTCTAGAACCAGGAAATGTTTGACTTTACTTCCTTCCCTTTTAGTTTGAAAGAAGCAGAAATTCTAACTCAGGCAAGATGGTTCTTTGGGACATGAGTCCACCCTCTTTTGGTCTGCTGGCTTGCAGAATATAATTGCTATTCTTTGTACCAACAAATCATCTCTCAGTTTATTGGCAAGCAGAATAAACTTGGACTCAGTAACAAATACACCACATAATGTAAAATGTTAATAATAGAAAAAAACTAGGGAAGGCAGAGGTATTTTATGGGAACTCCTTAGCTTTCTGCTCAATATTCTGTAGACCTAAACACTGTTCTAAATAATCAGCTAATTAATAATAATAATAATAATAAAAGACAGTGAATCATGGGGAGGAGAAGTGAAGTGAAAATATTGAGTTAATTTTGTGCAGTGTTTCACCTGTTCTGGTAAAGAATCAAGTACACATGCACCTGTGAGCTATGAAATATGAATTGTGTCTTTTCAGAGATTCCACATATGAGCTCAGTGTTCTTACACTTGCACTTAAGACTGAAAATGCACAATGTAAACTTGAACAAAACTCACACTGATAATTTAACATTCTACTTTTTCTTTACTTAGAACAACATTAAATAGCAAACAAAAACCATCATGACAAACTGAGATAGTGACAGAAAGGAAAATTTTTGTATTTTAGTACATTACAAAGGCATTTTTCTGCTGTCTTTTTTGTTTTTTGGACAAAATTCCCACATTTTCATTTGAACCAGTACTATAAATTATGAAATCAGTCCTGAGAACAGAACTTGACTGAAGAAGAGTTTCTGAATGCTCTGGGCTCCAGATGACAGAACAGGGACCACTGAGCAGGCATAAAGGAGACAGATTTGATGGCGATTCTGGAAGTGTTTTGAAGAAAATAAGTGATTCACAGTGGAATGAGTATCCAGGACTTAAATAGTGGGGCCTCTGGCCCTGCAAGCTCCTAAGCAGAAATTAGAAGATCTCTATAGGGAATATGGTAGAAGAGATTCTGGACATGAATGTGAGTGACTTTAGAGACTTTTTTAAAAAGAACAATTATGCATCCTTTAAGATTTTTAGCTGTTGGGGGGAGAAGCTCACAGTCCCTTCTCTGAAACTCCTGTGTGACAGAATAGATAGACAATTTTTGACCCTGGCTCCTGACACCGAGCTTCTAAAACCTTTGGAATTTCCTGAGTGATAGGAGTGCCTATTGTTATCCATAATCTTATCAGACTTTATGCTAATGAGGTGACTCTTGGTAGACCCTTTGTGATCTCAGGATGGGGCTGATTGCCAGAGGAATTAACCATGTGACTAGAAGGTTGAACATTCAGCCTCACCCTTGGACCTCTTGGTAGGAGAGTGGCTGGAAATTTAATTCAGTCACCAATGGCCAATAATGCTGACAAAATGGAATCCCCACAAAACCTTTAAAAGACGGACTTGGGAGAGCTTCTGAGTTGGGCAGCACAGGCACATGCTAGGAAGATTGCTGCTTTTCTTGTTGTTCAGTCATTAAGTCACGTTTGCCTTTGTGACTCCATTGTCTGCAGCACATCAGGCCTCCCTATCCCTCACCATCTCCTGGAGTTTGCCCAAGTTCATATTCGTTGAATCAGTGATGCCATCCAACCATCTCACCCTCTGCCACTTCCTTCTGCCTTCAATATTTCACAGCATCAGGGTGTTCTACAAGCTCTTCGCATCAGGTGGCCAAAGTATTGGAGCTTCAACTTTAGCATTAGTCCTTCCAATCAGTATTCAGGTTGATTTCCCTTAGGATTGACTGGTTTGATCTCCTGGCAATCCAAAGACTCTCAAGAGTCTTCTCCAGCACCACAGTTCAAAAGCATCAATTCTTCAGCATTTAGCCTTCTTTATGGTTCCAACTCACACAACCATACATGACTATTGGAAAGACCATAGCTTTGACCTTTGTTGGCAAAGTGATGTCTTTGCTTTTTAATAGGCTGTATAGGTATGTCATAGCATTCCTTCCAAGAAGCAAGCACCTTCTAATTTCATGGCTAAAGTCACTGCCCACACTGATTTTGGAGCCCAAGAAGAGAAAATTTGTCACTGCTTTCACTTTGTCCCTTTCTATCTGTTATGAATGATAGGACCAGATTCCATGATCCTAGTTTCTTGAATGTTGAGTTTCATGCCAGCTTTTTCACTCTCCTCTTTCACCCTCATCAAGAGACTCTTTTTAGTTCCTCTTCACTTTCTGCCATTAGAGTGGTATCATCTGCACATATGAGGTTGTGGATATTTCTCCCAGCAATCTTGATTCTAGCTTATAACTCAACTAGCCCAGCATTTTGCATGGTGTAGTCTGCATGTAAATTAAATAAACTAGGTGACAATATACAGCCTTGATGTACTCCTTTCCCAATTTGGAACCAGTCAGTTGTTCCATGTAAGGTTCTAACTGTTGCTTCTTGACTTGCATACAGGTTTCTCAGGAGATAGGTGAGATGGTCTGGTATTCCCATCTCTTTCAGAATTTTCCACAGTTTGTTGTGATCCACAGTCAAAGGCTTTCTTGTAGTCAATGAAACAGAAATAGATGTTTCTCTGGAATCCCCTTGCTTTCTCTACAATCCAACGAAAATTGGCAATTTGATCTCTGGTTCCTCTGCCTTTTCTAAACTCAGCTTGTCCATCTGGAAGTTCTCAATTCAAGTACTGCTGAAGGCTAGCTTGAAGGATTTTGAGAATAGCCTCACTAGCATGGGAAATGAGTATAATTGCCTGGCAATTTGAACATTATTTAGCACTCTCTTCTTGGAATTGGGATAAAAACTGACCTTTTCCAGTCCTTTGGCTGCACATATTGAGTGCAGCACTTTAACACTATCATCTTTTGTATTTTAAATAACTCAGCTGGAGTTCCAGCACTTCCACTAGCTTTATTGGTGCTAATACTTCCAAGGCTCCCTTGACTTCACACTCCAGGATGTCTGGCTGTTGTGTCCTAGAGTGACATAACCTCACACCATCGAGGTTATCTTGGTCATCAAGACCTTTTTTGTACAGTTCTTCTGTGTATCCTTGGCAAATGATTCTGAAAGCTCAATTTCTCTACACTAGTGCTGAATCATATCTCAGAGACAGAGCTATGGGTCAAGTAGAGAAGTATAGTTTTATTTCTTTGTCCAGGGGGACACAGCATGTTAACGCCCTCAGAATCATTTGTCTCAATTTAAGGAAGATAGTGAGAAAGTTTTATAGTAATTGTTCTAACAGCTCATGGACACTCTTCTGATGGGTTGCTGCTGCTGCTGCTGCTAAGTCACTTCAGTCGTGTCCGACTCTGTGCGACCCCATAGATGGCAGCCCACCAGGCTCCACCGTCCCTGGGATTCTCCAGGCAAGAACACGAGTGGGTTGCCATTGCCTTCTCCAATGCATGAAAAGGAAAAGTGAAAGTGAAGTCGCTCAGTCATGTCTGACTCTTTGCGACCCCATGGACTGCAGCCTACCAGGTTCCTCCACCCATGGGATTTTCCAGGCAAGAATACTGGAGTGGGTTGCCATTGCCTTCTCCACTTCTGATGCGTTAGTGGTGAGGTAAGTAGAAGTCAGCATCATCAACCTTCAGGTCTAACTGGTTTGGGGTCTGCATGCTTGTGGGGTCTACATGCTTAACTTCTCCCACCTGGAGGACGTTTCAGTATCTGCAAAATATCTCAGATACTGTTGCACGTATCCATTGATGGGTAAGAAAGACCTTGCCCCAAGGCTGCTTTGGACTGTTTGTTTCTTCTTGATCTCACATCCCCTTCCCTCCCTAATTAACAACTGCTGAATCTGCCCATTGGCACTCAGGGCAGATCATGGAGGCTGAATGAAGCCTGTTTCCTGTAATCAAGAAATGGGGGCACAGGCTTTGTGCCCAGGAACGCCACCAGGCGTGCACAGTATCCCAAACTCTATAGGAACAGAAACTCCTGTGCCTAGGATTATTTCAGATAGACCTTGTCTTGCATACATCTTCATGTGGTTTTTCATTTATATCCTTTTTAATATCCTTTAAGATAGACAAGTAATGGTAAGTAAGGTATTTTCTGAAGGTTTTTTGAGTTGTTTTAACAAACTATAAATCTAAAAGGGAGGGAAGTTGTGGGAACCCTTAACTTGGTAGCCAGATGGACAGAAGCACTGGTCACTTGTGATGGGCAATTGAAGTGGGAGCAGTCTCGTGAGACTGAACTCTTAAACCTGCTGGTATGAGGCTGATTCTGAGTCATTGATGGCAGAATGGAGCTGAATTATAGGATACTCTGTTGGTATCTGGAAAGGTGGAGAACTGTTTGGTGTGGGGAAGAAAGCCCACATATTTTATGTCAGAAGCGTTGTAGTAACTGACTCCCCCTTCCCCCTTTTCTGCCACTCCTTGTGGCTTGCAGGATCTTAGTTCCCTGACTGGGGATGAAATCTGGGCCCCCTGCAATGAAAGCATAGAGTCTTAACAACTGGAGCACCAGGGAAGTCCTCAGAGGTGTTATAAATCCATACAGCTCACCCAGGGATCAGATTATTCCAGAATTCAGGACTTTCCAGATTTTTAGAAAAGAAACATTGTGCATATGACATGCATTATGTAATATCTTTAGGCAAACTTGAGAAATTCCCTAAAATGAAACACTAGAATTTCTGGAGCCCAACCATATGATGATAGTAAATAAACCACGAAGAGACTCACATCAAGGTTTGTTGAGAAAGGAGCTCACGCAGATCAAATCATCCCACCAAATATATGATGTCTTTTGGAATTTACAGCTTTCAGACTCGGGCTTTGCAAGTGAGGGACTGTGAATATGTGTGTCTCTCAGAACATTTTATTTTTATTTAAATAAAAAAAAATTTTATTGGAGTAAGACTGATGAACAATGTTGTGATAGGTTTAGGTGAACAGAGAAGGGACTCAGCCATACAGATGCATGTATCCTTTCTTCCCCAAGCTCCCTCCCATCCAGACAGCCACATAACATTGAGCAGAGTACCAGGTGGTGTACAGTAGGTCCTTGTTGGTTATTTATTTTAAGTATACTGAGCATGTCCATCCCAAACTCCCTAACTATCCCATCCCCCTTCAGAACACTGTATTGACTTGAAAACAAAACTGCCAAACAACATTTAAATGGAGGCATCTGAGCCATCCTTAAATTTCATGATTGGAAGAGAGAAATCGGCCCCTGCACAAAGGTTTAGACCTGAAGAAAGTACCCATATCAGAGGCTCCACTGTGTGTTTGACCCTCATGACAACCTGATGAGGGTGACCCAACATCCTCCTCCCTTGGCAGATGAGGAAACTGAGGCCAGCCTCACATAGCCAGTACATGTTGGTGCCTGCATGGGAGTCCAAATGCCAAACACTCTCCATATTCTCAAAAAGTCCCCGCTGGTGCCCTGCGAATGCAGGTCAGGCAGCACTGCTATTCAGCCAGATGTCCCACTATAGCTCTGATGGATGTTGGACTTCTTCCTTATATGGCGACAATTAACAAAGACTGTAAGCATCCCAAGGCCTCTGGCCTTACTCTGCTGCCCCAGCTCCTCCCCTGGAATCCCACAGAGTCGAGCAGTGCAGCAACCAAAGGGCAGACATAGGCTGGAGCAGTGGTTCTCTGGCATCCTGCTCCAGTTCTAGAGGCCAGAGTCTGCCTTTGGCTAATCATACCTCTCAGAGGCATGCTAAGGTTGATTATCCAACTGCCTCAGGGGGCCAGAGCCCCTGAGCATATTGCCTTCTTCCAAGAACAATGCTCCCTTCTTCAGAAAGTTTGGGAAACTCTGCACAATGCACCCTAGTTTAGTCCTTGGTTTCTTGACCATCAAAAACCATTAGTTGTTGTTCAGTTCCTCAGTTGTGGCTGACTCTTTGCAACCCCATGGACTGCAGCACGCCAGGGTTCCCTGTCCTTCACAATCTTCCGGAGTTTGCTCAAACTCATGACCTTTGAGTCAATGATGCCATCCAACCATCTCATCCTCTATCATCCCCTTCTCCTCCTGCCTTCAATCTTTCCCAGCATCAGGGTCTTTTCCAAGTAGTCGCTCTTTGCATCAGGTGGTCAAAATATTGGAGCTTCAGCTTCAGCGTCAGTCCTTCCAATGAATATGCAGGACTGCTCTCCTTTAGGATTGACTGGTTTGATCTCCTTGCTGTCCAATGAACTCTCAAGCATCTTCTCCAGCACCACAGTTTGCAAGAATCAATTTTTCAGCACTCAGTCTTCTTTATGGTCCAACTCTCATATCCATACATGACTACTGGAAAAACCATAGCTTTGACTATACAAGCCCTTGTTGGCAAAGTGATATCTCTTCTCTTTAAGATGCTGTCTAGGTTTGTCACAGCTTTTCTTCCAAGGAGCAAGTGTCTTTTAATTTCATGGCTGCAGTCACCATCTGCAGTGATTTTGGAGCCCCAGAAAATGAAGTCTCTCACTGTTTCCATTTTTTACCCATCTATTTGCCACGAAGTGATGGGACCAGATGCCATGATCTTCGTTTTTTTAATGGTGCGTTTTAAGCCAGCTTTTTCACTCTCTTCTTTCACCTTCATCAAGATGCTCTTTAGTTCCTCTTCACTCTCTGCCATTAGCTTGGTGTCATCTGCATATCTGAGGTTATTGATATTTCTCCTGGCAATCTTGATTTCAGCCTAAGCTTCATCCAATCTGACATTTCGCATGATGTACTCTGCATATGAGTTAAATACCTCAGCATTCTCACCTTGAGAACCCCGTGATCAGTATGAAAAGGCAAAAAGATCTGACACTGCAAAATGAACCCCCCAGGTCAGTAGGTGTCCAGTATGCTAGTGGAAAAGAGCAGAGAAATAGCTTCAGAAGGAATGAAGAGCTGAGCCATATCAGAGACCACGCCCAGTTGTAGATGTGTCTGATGGTGACAGTAAAGTCCGATGCTGTAAAGAGCAATTTGCATAGAAACCTGGAATGTTAAGTCCATGAATCAAGATAATTTGGACATGGTCAAACAGGGTATCGCAAGAGTGAACATCAACATTTTAGGAGTCAGTGAATTAAAATGAATGTTCAGTTCAGTTCAATTCAGTCGCTCAGTCAGGTCCAACTCTTTGCGACCCCACGAATCGCAGCACGCCAGGCCTCCCTGTCCATCACCAACTCTCGGAGTTCACTCAGACTCACGTCCATCGAGTCAGTGATGCCATCCAGCCATCTCATCCTCGGTCGTCCCCTTCTCCTCCTGCCCCCAATCCCTCCCAGCATCAGAGTCTTTTCCAATGAGTCAACTCTTCACATGAGGTGGCCAAAGTACTGGAGTTTCAGTTTTAACATCATTCCTTCCAAAGAACATCCAGGAATGATCTCCTCTATAATGGACTGGTTGGATCTCCTTGCAGTCCAAGGGACTCTCAAGAGTCTTCTCCAACACCACAGTTCAAAAGCATCAATTCTTCAGCATTTAGCCTTCTTCACAGTCCAACTCTCACATCCATACATGACTACTGGAAAAACCATAGCCTTGACTAGACAGACCTTTGTCGACAAAGTAATGTCTCTGCTTTGAAGCGAATTTAATTCAGATGACCATTATATCTACTACTGTGGGCATCCCTTAGAAGAAATGGAGTAGCCATCGAAGTCAACAAAAGAGCCCGAAATGCAGTACTTGGATGCAATCTCAAAAATGACAGAATGATCTCCATTCATTTCCAAGGCAAAACCCCTGGAGCTCTTTGTAAGTCACCAACTTCTAGGCCTACCATGACCCACTATAGGGACAGGGACAGATCCAGGCAGGGACTCAGGACAGTGTATCCTGCACAAACTCTTCAGCTGAGTCCCATGACTGGGCAAATTTGGGGATCACTGCACCATTCCATTGATTTTGGTAAGAAGCCTGGCTTATTCAGATTTGAGAATGTAACAGTTAGTAACTAACTCTCTCTTGTTCTCACACATGAACAACTTTATAGACAAAATTCCCAACTCTAACGGTTTCCACTTCTCTACAGCCACTTCCTCCCTTTGTCTATATATATGTGTACCTTTCCAGACTTCTGGTCCTACCCCACTTCCTGCAACAGCCTCTCTGCTCAGTCACTACTGGATGGTTGCAGAGCATTCAATGGAATTCAGCTGAGTTCAGCAATTCAGTCTCTCATTTCTCTGCCTTTTCCTATCCCATTGCTGGGATCTCAGAAATGGTGGGCTGCCCTGCAGGCACGCAATCCCAAAAGTCTTCATTGTTGAGTTCAGTCCCAAATTAGCTTGTTTTGGCAACGATCTGATAAAGTTTCTAAATGCGGGGAATTTTTTCCTTCTATTATCTTGCCTGGATTAAAAAAATATATTTATTTGTTTAATTTATTTTTGACTGTCCTGGGTCTTCACTGCCTTGCACTGGTTTTCTTTAGCTGCAGAGAGCAGGGGCGACTCTTTGCTGTGGTTCGCAGGCTTGTTGTTGCCACGGCTTCCTTTGTTGTGGAGCACAAGTTATAGGGCTTGGGGGTTCAGTAGCTGCCGCTCGTAGGCTCTAGAGCTCAGACTCAATAGTTGTGGCATATGGGCTTAGTTGCCCCACAGCATGTGGAATCTTCCCGGACCAGGGATTGAACCCATGTTCCCTGCATTGGCAGGTGGATTCTTAACCACTGGACCACCAGGGAATCTTGCCTGAATTTTGAGATTGCTATTCAGGGACAGGTAGCATAGTTACAGAGAGAAGGCAATTTTTCCTTCTCTCCGGAAGCCGTGACTACTCACAAATATTGTAGCTGCATCCATGGACACGCACATCCTTGTGTATCCCAAACAGCTCTTGTAAACAGACTGCATGGATTTTTATGTTCTTCTGTTTCTGAAGGATGAGGAAACATGGGGCCAAATGGAATATTTGGAAAATTCTTAGTTCCTGATGCGCCAGAGGAAGTGAAAGTTTTTGTTTAGGTCTCAGGAAACAATCTATCACATTTGAAATCATTTCAGAAATATTTACTGCCCATAAACTTCCTGTTCCTTTTTCTTTCAATCTGTTGATCCCGTAATATTACAGAAAATAGGAGGAATGGTTTTGACAGCATGAATACTGTAAGTTCCTTAAAATGACTGCCTACATTTTGTTGTGGAAAAGTTTGGAACTGGAGCCTGGCAGCTCTCTCTCTTTTACTGGCTGTGTGACCACAGAAAAATTACTTAACTTCTCTGAAACTTGGTTTTCTTTTGCTATATAAAGAGAGTATAATAACCGTGGTAGATTATAAAATGGTCACAGTCCTCCACCTCTCCCCAAATTTCACACTTTACAGTGTGCTTTGTTGGGGCTCCCATCAATAAAGCATCCATTTCCCACCCCTCTGAATCTGGTTGCACCTTTTAATTTGCTTTGGCTAAGAGAATGGTGAGTGCTAGTTTCAAGGCTCAAGAAGCATTGTCCACTTCTGCTCCATCATGGAGCCCTGCTCAACTGACATGTGAGAAAATATATGATATCCTACTGGAAGATGAAAGGCATATGGAGAGGAAATGAGCCACTTGGGTGGAGGCCATTCGAGATCAGTCAGTCTTTAGCCTAGCAGCCACTGAGCAGAAAGGCGTAAGTGAACCTGGCTTTGGCGGCAGGAGGACCTCGGTCTGTATCTTTTTTAAAGAAAGAATTCCCCAAACAGACAGAGATTGTACCGCAGGCACAGCATAGGTTAGAAGCACAGTACATGTGGGAGGGCACACTGAAGAATTTTACTTAGGCCAGAAGCTAACATTACACACTTGGGGAAGAAGAGTGTGGGCTAGTAAGGAGTATATGATGTATAGCAAGGATATATCCTTGCTAGTAAGGAGTATATGATGAGGGCGAGCACCATTTTGAATCTTTCTTGTGAACATCTGAGCAAAACCCATGGGGGTGGGGGTGACGTGTCAAAACTTCAATGCTGCTGATATTTAAAGATATGATAATATGGCTAAGGTTACTGGAGGGCACCTTGAGACCCCTTTTGTGCATGAGACACCTCCCCCCCCCACGTGTCGGGCTGCAAAATATCCTTGACCACAAGAATGAGGAGGCCATGGTGGGCTGTTTTGTCTTGTATCCAATTATCAGTAACGTGTGCATTTTTCTTTGCTTGTGTTCCATGGTTCTCAATGTCAGTTTCTTGCTCAGGGTCTACAAGTTTCCATTTTCAGTGCCATTCCTCCATGTGTCATGGCCTCATTCAGTGTCCATTCACTTTGTTGTACAGCAGAAATTAATACAACATTGTAAAGCAACTATTTTTCCGATAAAAATTAATAAATTTTTTTTAAAGGGACACAGCTAAAGATGAGATTCCCTTTGACCACCCTTACCTCTGCTTCCTCTCTTTCATTCTAGAGGTAACCATGGTTAACAGCTTGATGAGTATCCTTCTAGAGCTCCGTCTCTCCATTTACACAAACTTATATGTGCTCATGAAAATAAAATAAATACATTTCCCGAAAACAGCTGACAACAACATACATGCAATGTTTTAAAAAGAACTCATAAAACTTAACTATCATCCTACTGCCTCTAAAATCAGACGCAGTTCAGTGTGCACACTGCTATATTTAAAATGGATAACAAAAAGAACCTACTGTAGAGCACACAGAATTCTGCTCAATGTTATGTGGCAGCCTAAATGGGAGTGGAGGTTGGGGAGAATGAATATGTGTAAACGTATGGCTGAGTCCCTTTGCTGTTCATCTGAAACTATCACAGCATTGTTTGTTAATTGGCTATACTCTAATACAAGATAAAATGTTTAATAATAATAATATTTGTAAGTTTATGCTTGAAAGAAAAGTATTTAATTTTTACAAAATTTCCACATTTTTACATTTTATTGGTACTTATTTTGCTCTCACTAACCAAAAAAAAAAAAAAAAAAAACAAAACAGATGAAGTCCAAATGCCTTAGCAGGACTTGCAAGATCGTTCAAGGTCATAACTAGCTGCTGCCTTTCTTTCTGCCTTCCTGCTACTCCTGGTTATCTTCAGCAGCTCATAAGCAGGCATATCTCTTTTTATTGTACTTCAGTTTATTGTGCTTCACAGATACTGCATTTTTTACAAATTGAAGGTTAGTGACAACCTGTATTGAGCAAGGCTGTTAGTGCCATTTTTCCAGCAGCATTTGCTCACTTCATGTCTTTGTGTCACATTTTGGTAGTTCTTGAAATAGTTCAAACTTTTTCATTATTTTTATATTTGTATGGTGATCTGTGGTCAGTGGTCTTCGTTATTACTATTGCCCAAAACCTTTGACTCTCTGAGGACTCAGATGATGGTTAGCATTTTTTAGCAATAAACTATTTTTAAATTGGGCTTCCCAGGTGGCACTAGTGGTAAAGAACCTGCCTGCCAATGCAGGAGACGTAAGAGATGTGGGTTCGATCTCTGGGTCAGGAAGATCTTCTGGAGGAGAGCATGGCAACCAACCCCGGTATTCTTGCCTGGAGAATCCCATGGGCAGAGGAGCCTGGTGGGCTACAGTCCATGGGATCACAAAGAGTCAGACACGACTGAAGCAACTTAGCATGCATGAAAGCATGCATTTTTAAATTAAGGTATGTACATAGTTTTTTTAAAGACAAAGTGATATTGCACACTTAATCAACTTCAGTATAGTGTAAACATAATTTTTATATGCCCTTGAAAACCAAAAATTCATGTGACTCATTTTTATTGTGATAGTCATTTTATTGCAGCGGTCTGGAGCCAAACTCACAGTATCTCTGAGGTCTGCCTATAATTGACTCCAAGACATTCATTATGTAAAATGCCTGCTAGTTTGGCTCCTTAAGGAAACAAAAGTCTCACAAATGAAATCTATTTTTAATCAACCTATCAGAGTATAATTTACATACCACAAATGTACAGTTGGAGGGATTCAACAATTGCATACACCCTACACCATGTCAGTCAAAATAAATGCATTTCCAGCACAACATAAGTGTCCTTTGTATCTTTAAGATGATCACTTGTTTTTTCTCCCCATTCTATTGATCTGAATTATACTGATTGATTAAAAAAAAATAAGTTTAAGTTACAAACAACTTTATACTTACATGGAATTCACCTCTTTCAAGTACACAACTCAATGATTTGTATTAACTTTACTGAATGGTGCGACCATCATCACAAATTACTTTTAGAGCATCTTTGTTCCCCTCATAAGACCCCTTCATGCCCATTTCAGCTGATCCTTGACTCCCCTTTGTTCCTGGGCAACTACTAATCTACTTTCTCTATACATACATTAGCCTTTTCTGGACATTTCATGTATAAATGGAATCATACAATACATGGTGTCCTACATCTGGCTTCTTTCACTTAGCATATTTTTTTCACTTTTACCCATAATGTAGCATGATTGAACAGTTTATCCCTCTTTTAACTGCTGAATCATATTCCATTGCCTAGACATATAGATAGATAGATACACTCATCACCGGTGGACATTTAAGTTGCTATCGGTTTTGGCTTTTCTGAATAATGCTGTTATGAATATTTTTGTGCAGATGTTTGTGTGAGCATTTTAATTTCCCTTGGATAGATACCTACAAGTGGAATTGCTGGACTTTATAGTTGTTCTGTGTTTAACTTTTTGAAAAATTGTCAAGCTGTTTCTCCAACTGGCTACATTGATGGATTTTCTGAATTTGAAATCAAACTTGATGCCCTACGATAAACCTCCTTTGATCATAATATAGTATACTTTTCTTTTTTTACTCATATTGTTAATTTGATCTATTAATTTTTTGAAAGATTTTTGCATCATATTCATGAATAAAATTGATTTGTACTTTTCTGGAAATGTCTTTGCTTATTTTGGAATCAAGGTAATACTAACGTTATAAAACAAGGGAAAAAATTTCCTCTTGCTCTATTTTCTGAAAGAACTGGTGCAATACTGGCATTATTTCTTTTTGAAGCATTTACTATAATTCATCACTGAAGCCATTTGAACTTGGAATTTGTGTGTGTGTTTATAACTAACTCGACTTCTTTAATAGACACACAGGGTCCTTAGATGATCTATTTCTTCATGAATCAGTGTTGGTAAACTGAGTGCTTTGAGTTATTGAATATATTGGCCCTACATTTTTCACAATGTATCTTAATTTTCTCTAAATGTTTGTGGCATCTGAGATAATACTGTGGCTCAGACCGCAGCAAATCTGCCTGCAGTTCTGCCTGGAGACTGAGTTCCATCCCTGGGTTGGGAAGAGCCCCAGAGAAGGGAATGGCAACCCACTCCAGTATTCTCGCCAGGAGAATTACATGGACAGAGGAGCCTGATGAGCTACAGTCTATGGGGTCACAAAGAGTTGGATATGACTGAGTGACTAACACTTTTGGCATCTGGAGGGGATGAAACTCTAACATCGCCAAGCACCACTCACCTGGGGTATCTTAATTCTGCTCTCAACCCCACAGCAGCTACTACCTGGAAAAACTGGGTGGTCTCAGCCACAACTCATCAGAGGACTTGTGAGTGAAACTGCACAACCCAGACTGGGACTTAAATCTATACGCTGGGACTCAAACCCAGTCAAAACACAGATTGGGGCTTGAACCAATTGTTTTTTTATTGAGATCACATACCTGGTCTCAGAAATTAATAAAGCTCAGGTTCTTTGTGTCTGATCACAGAAAGAATTCAGTAAGATACAGTGATAGGTAAGAAATGGATTTATTTAAAGACAATACTTTGGCCACCTGATGTGAAGAACTGACTCATTTGAAAAGATCCTGATGCTGGGAATGATTGAAGGCAGGAGGAGAAGGGGACAACAGAGGATGAGATGGTTGAATGGCATCATGGACTCAATGGACATGAGCTCGAGTAAGCTCCAGAAGTTGGATGGACAGGGAAGCCTGGCATGCTGCAGTCCATGGGGTCACAAAGAGTCGGACACGACTGAGCGACTGAACTGAACTGAAACATTTCATAGGCAGAATGCAGTCTATCTCAAAAGATGAGAACAGCCCTGGAAGAAGCATACTCCCAGAGTGTGGGCCATCTCAGAAGGTGAGAGGTCCTGAAACGTGGGATGGCTAGTTTTATGGGTTCATTTCATAAGCTAATGAGTGGGAGGATTATGCCAACTATTTGGGGGGAGGGGCAGAAATTTCCGAAAATTAGGCCACCGCCCACTTTTTGACCTTTTATGCAGCCTTGGGACTGTCTAGGTACCTATAGGTGTATCATTTGAATGCTAACATGCTGCAATGAACACAGAATTCGGCTCAAGGTCCACTGGAAGTCGAATCTTACACCATCTTGGATGTAGCTGGCTGTGACACATCTCTGTTATATCCTCAAGGGCTATGTCATTCTTTGAGAGGTTGTGCCCTGCCCCCTCCCCTCCTGTTTCATGAAGACCCCAAATACAAAAGATTAGACCCACCCCTCTGCACAGTCCGCTCCTCCATGATGCTCCGTCGCACAGATTCCAACCACTTCATCTTCTCTGAAGGCTGACTTTTGTTTCCTCAGATCAGAGGTACTACGTGGATTGTTTAGTCTCCAACTTGCTGTGACAGTTGGGAAAATGTCCCCTTGTAGAAACTGTTATTATAAAAAGGCCCATCCTGGAAGTTCTCTTCTTTCAGAACCAGCATTCTCACACTGCCTGAGGACAAATGCTGAGAAGCAGTTGCTTCATATATTCTGTTCAGTCCTATGGTTGATTATGGGGTTGGTAGAGTTATTCCACTGTGGCCAGAAAGCAAAATAAGCTTTCAAATTTTAACCTTTTTTCTCATAAGTAAGTGAAAACATCTTCATGTGGTCATCATAATTGTTTAATGAATATATCTTCTTTCACTTGTTTGATGTACCATGTTTTAATGATTCATCTCATAATGCACATTGGGACTGTTCTCAGCAATCAGCCTCGGTAGATAAGAAAAAATGTTTGTTCATGTAGCCTTTGGCTTTGTTTGGTTACGTCTAAGGGAAAAATTCTTCAATGTAAAATTTTTGAGTCAAAATTATGAACAACTTCACAGCTCTTTATATATTTTTCATATTGTTATATATATATATTTATATATTGTTTGTATATATTTTTATGGATGGTTTTCTGGAACACTCTTAATGTCACCACTTTGTTAACATGAGTTGTTTTCATTTTTTCAAGTTTTGTCTATTTTATATTGATTTCTAGTGGAAATGAATACCTTTTTCCCCCTTTACTATGTTTTTTGAGACTTTAAGTTTGTACATAGCAGACACTAAGATTCCACTTTTTCTTTTTCACATTATGAACTAAAATAATACCTACAATATCAGTAAACAAAGGATGCTGCAGTTATCAAGTCTTCACATTACCGTCACCCAGACAGTGAGCCCTGAGGGAACTCAGGATGAGAAAACACAGGATACTGGCCCCAGATAGCGGAGGTGCATATCAAAAAAATGATTTCAGCGAGCCCAGACTCTTGCATCTTCCCATACAAAGAAAAAATGCTTAATTCCTTAACTTGAGCTGTCTGGATTTTTTTTATTAACAGTAATCTTTTGATGTTCCAACAACCTGGTCTTTTGTTGCAAAAAACAAAAACAACAACAACAAAAAACCTCCTATATATCCTAATTCCCTCTCTTGCCTCTTTGAAATGGTCTCTCAGAATTATCTGAGATACTGTGTCCCAAACTTAAGTCCTCAGTTTTGTTTACTGAATGAAACACAAGTTCTAACTTTTAGACTGGGCTTATTTCCCCCCCCCAGTTAACAATATCCATCTTGTTTAATTTCTGCCTGCTTTTGTTATATCCTCTCTTAGAAAATATACTTTTCTTTAACTCTATGACCATTCTAAACAAATTTATTTTATAGTCTTATCATATGTGGTGTTTCATTAAACTTTTTTCATCTAGAATGAAGAGGCTTTTGCTCAGCGTATTGACTTCTTTCTTTTTTTTTTTTTTCATGTATTTCTGATATTTGGTTTACAAACTCAAAGTAAATTTGAGTGTTTTTTTGATTTCCTTCTTTTATGCCTCTCACTTTCCTTATATGTGCTTTTTTTTTTTTTTTAAATTATATTCTGTTGCTTCCACCTGGTCCATGGACTGTCAGAGTAAAACCTGGACCTACACTGAGTTTTGGAGCACTTGCCTCTAGTTGATACCAAGGATACCACAATCCAATTACAGAGGTAGTGAGATAAAAGTTGTGATAAAGCTATAGTCACAGGCAGTGGGCCATTTTTTCCCCCCAACTCCTTCTGAATTGGGCCCTTCAGATCTGTTCCCTCATCCCACCACCCTCAACCCCGAGCCCTGGCTTTAGCTTGTGAGTCTAGCTTGAAGGCTCTTTTCATTACACTGATGCCTTGTTCTCTTTCTAGTAAAATGATGCTTTTCTTTCTTTTGCATCTCATTTTGTCTTCTTTGGATGTCTCTTTCTTATATTTTCTCTTGTTGCTACCCATCTGGGAGTGATGTTCGAGCATGAACTCCCCCATCTCCACCGAGGGCCCAATGCTTAACCTGACCCAGGTAGAACTCATTCTTCCTGAAGGTTTGCATGCCACGCCATACCCTAACTTGGGCCCAAACCCAAGCCCTTTCCCCCCTGGGGCAGTTAGCACAGGAAATGGTGTTTGTTTGCACAATCTGGCAAACCCGCTAATTCAAGTCTGCCCTTTTGTTTCCCTATGGGATGACTTCAGTCAGTTGAAATCGAGAAATGTTTATTGTAGGCTACTATGTTTGGTTGGCAGGACTGAGGACTAAAACACAACAAAAAGTTCTTTTAAAGCTTGTCGATGGCTCCTAATAAGGAAAGGTAACAGTTACATGATTTATCTTCCTCAAATATAAGCAGCTCTTTGCTGGAAATCACCCTCAGCCAAAAGCCCCTTTCTTATAACTTCAGCAAAGCTATATTGTAACTAACTTTTCAACCAGACACCTCCAGGCTCTATTCATCTCCTGCCCAAGCAGACCTTACAAATCTTTTAATCACACAATACCTTGCCTAACTTGTCCGTTCTTTCTATAAATCAAAATAGAAATGAAGAATAAGTAATTAAGAGATGACCAGATCGCTTCCCTAGCTTCCTTTAAGTAATCTCATGAAAAAAACGGAGTGAGCAGACTGTGTGAACAAGATGGCATCTAGAGGAAGACTGTCAACAGGCGGCCAATGAGCCTCATAGAAGCCTGCACGTGGCAGGAGTGGTGAGGACGATGACTCCCTATCTCAGTGATTAACTGAGATTCAGTCAGTTCAGTTCAGTTCAGTCGCGCAGTCGTGTCCGACTCTTTGCGACCCCATGAATCGCAGCACACCAGGCCTCCCTGTCCATCACCAACTCCCGGAGTTCACTCAGACTCATGTCCATTGAGTCGGTGATGCCATCCAGCCATCTCATCCCCTGTCCTCCCTGTTATGCCCAAGGTCCGAGTCCCCGAAACTGAAAGAATAAGACGTCCACAGCAATGCAAAAGCATAAAGGGGTTTTATTGCTAGCTCAAGCTAGGGCTCAGGTCTCATCCAATGCAGTGGAATCTTGACGAGAGCCCCGAGCTCTGACTCACAGCAGTTTTTATACAGGCGGTTCTTTGTCTCTGTGACAGCATAGCTGGTGGATAATGATTGGCTAAGCCATGCGAGTGCCCGATTTTCAAATCCCTCATCCCTATCCGGATTGGCTCAGGTTTGACGCGAGCAGGACTTGCCCGAGGGTGGCGTTTCCTAGGGCTGTAACTCAGGTTTACAAGGACCCTAAACTTAGGCCTAGTGTAGCCTGCCAAGCCTGTCATGGCTCCAGTCAAGTCCTCTAACAGTCCCCTTCTCCTCCTGCCCCCAATCCCTCCCAGCATCAGAGTCTTTTCCAGCGAGTCAACTCTTCGCATAGATGGCCAAAGTACTGGAGTTTCAGCTTTAGCATCATTCCTTCCAAAGAACACCCAGGGCTGATCTCCTTTAGAATGGACTGGTTGGATCTCCATGCAGTCACTTTCCTTTAAAACTTTCATGGCCAAAGAGAATCTTTGGAGGCAGTTTAGGGAGGATTTAAGTCTACCATCTCCTCAGATTGACAGCATTCTAATTAAAAGTACCTTTCCTTTCTATCAACACTGTGAGTACTGATTTTGTAAGCAGGATCCAATTCATTCAGTCACTCAAATGGCACTTCATTTGAAGTCGTTGGTGGCCTCCAGAAAACCTACTGCTTCTTGGCACTTCATAATCTCACTGCTTGTCCAGACTTTTTTCTCTTTACTCTCTAGTCTAGCTACACCTATCTCCTTCTACCATGGTTAATTGCTTCTGCTCCTTGGCTCCAATCTGTGAGATTTTTGCCTGTGAACTAACAAGGCAGGCTGTTGGATATTCCAGTCTGCACTTTTGTGAGCAGTCATGTGAGCTGGGGACATGTATTTGGGATCTTTGACACAGAAATCTGTGTAGGTTTGCTAAGGCTGCCGTAATGGAATATCATAGACTGGGTGACCTAAACAATAGAAATTTGTTCGGTCACAGTCCTGAAGGTTGGGAATCTGAGATCAAGGTGCCACCAGGGTTGGTTTGTTTTGAGGTCTCTCTCTTTGGCTTGCAGACCGCCACCCTCTCACTGATTCTTCACCTATTCTCTCTATGAACACAAACTCTTGTAAAACCGAGTAGGACCCTGTGGGGTTCCTGGGCATGGAAGCTTTTCCGTGTCCCTCATTTCTTATTTGTGAGGAATAGACTCCAGCCTCCATGACCTTCCTTGAGTTCCAAAGGGCAGGTTCAAACCATTGTTGATCAGGAAAGGGAGGGGAGGCAGAGACAAGGGAGGAGCAGCCAAGAAACAATAGTGTAGCCTTGGGGCAGGGTCCTTGCTCGGCCTCAGGGATACACAGAACAATATCCTTGGGATCATCTGCAGAACTAAAACCCCCACCAAATGGAAGATGTTACCTACTTGATGAAGCACTCTTCCTTCCAGAGAAGGTCACAGTTTGATAACCTTGACAAGTTCATCAGGAGACCACCTGAAGCCAGAAGGAAGGATGCAGGCCCTGCACACACCCTGATCCTTATCAGCAACCTTGCTCTTGGACCAGTGCTATAAAACCCCTCACCAGATTCCCCTGCGTTGGGACACTCAGTGTGCGGGCCACAAGCCTGCTGTATCCCCCTTTGCCTGTCAAAACAATAAAGCTATTCTGTTTTCCTTCACCCCAAACTCTGCCTCCAAGATTCAATTCAGCACCAGTGCACAGAGCCGAGTTTTCAGCATCACTTGGTGTCTCTCTCTGTGTCCTGATCGCCTCTCCCTATAAGGACGCCAGTCATACTGGATTAGAGCCCACACATATGACCTCATTTTAATGTAATTGCCTCTTTAATGGTTCTATCTCCAAATATAATCAAATTCCGCACTAGGGTGTTATGGCTTCAACCTGAATTTGTGAAGTCAGTCGTGTCCGACTCTTTGCGACCCCATGGACTATAGCCTACCAGGCTCCTCCCTCCATGGGATTTTCCAGGCAAGAGTACTGGAGTGCGTTGTCATTTCCTTCTCCAGGGGATCTTCCTGACCCAGGGATCGAACCTGGGTCTCCTGCATTGCAAGCAGACACTTTAACCTCTGAGCCACCAGGGAAGCCCATAAACTTTATCAGTTCACTAGAGGCTGTCCCTGGTGTCCTTTTCAGAGTGCGGTTCTCCACGCCTTATAAGGGGATCTTCCCAACCCAGGGATCGAACCCAGGTCTCCCACATAGCAGGCAGATTCTTTACCAGCTGAGCCACAAGGGAAGCCCAACCTGAATTTGGGGGAGCCCAATTCAGCCTGTAACAAGGTGGTAGCTGAAGTCATGGGAATGGATGGTCTTACTGAGATAAGGTAAACGGAGGTGCACATTCAATGGCCTAGAGATTAATGAACAAATCAGTACTAATAGTAACCCCATAGCATCTCAAATTATACTTTTTGAACATAGGGACATTTTAATTTGACTGCATTTTTTTTTTAAGTCATTTTCACAAGAAAATGTTCTCTTTGTTAGTTTTCTTGAAATCAACTTCCCTTCTGATATACCTTTTGGCTTACAAGTTTTGATGGAAGCCTTAGAGAACAATTTCTCTATCAAAAGGAAAACAACACAGCAAGCAGATACAACTGAGGCAAATCTCAGCTTCCAGGACACAGGAGGGCGTGGCAGGGACGTGAAAAGCCAGCAGAACACACGGCATCCAAAGCGTCGGCCACTTGTCGGAGCCTGTAGACTGTCGCCCTGTGGAAGGGCTGACCCAGCACAACACACTCACATTAAAGTATCGATTCAGGGCTTCCCTGGTGGCTCAGTGGTGGAAAATCTGTCTGCCGGTGCAGGAGACACGGGTTCAATCCCTGATCTGGGAAGACTCCACATACTCTGGAGCAACTAAGCCTGTGTGCCACGGCTATTGAGCCTGTGCTTTAGAGGCCAGAAACCATAACTAGTGAGCTCCTGCCCCGCACTACCAAAGCCCACCTGCTCTAGAGCCTGTGCTCAGCAGCAGGAGAAACCATTGCAATGAGATGCCCACACACTTCAACTAGAGAGTAGCCCCAGCTCACCACAACTAGAAAAAGGCCTTTACAGCAACGAGGACCCAGCACTGCCAAATAAATAAAATTATTAAAAAAAAAATATTGGTTCAACTGTTTAAAAACCAGCATTAATTTTAAATGCAATACATCTGCAGGCTATATTCACAGAGTGAGACACCAATGTCTAACCTTACATATAAATGAGGCACAAAAACTCAGCTCAAGGCAATTCTGTCTTTTAAAAGTTCAGCTGGAATTTTGCAACCTCCCACGACCTAGTTAAGAGTCACCACTGGCTGTTAAAACCATCAAGGTTAATGAGGGATTTCATATGGGGAGACATAACCCTACTCACCTTATGTGTTTCTGGTAAGTGATGCAATAGGAAATACCCAGGACCACCTGTGAACTCTTTCTGCAAAAATCATTCAACCCGAATATAATCATGCATCCAGACTAAAGGTCCAGCTCACAGGAAATCCAAAGATTAGAGGAAACCATTAGAAGAGATTACAAGGAGGTAGGAAATTCTACTGGACAAATGGCCTGATTTTCCCAGAGAGGAAAGGGGAGAAAGGGATTGGTATAGATTCAAAGAAGGTTAAGAGACACATCACCACTTGCAATGAGTCAACTGTATTTGGATCCTGATTAGAACAATAATGACACTTGGAGGAATCTGGACCTTGGCTATGTATTAATGGCTATGCTTAGGAATTACGTTCAGTTTTATTACATATGACAATAATTTTTTGGTTATATATTTTTAAAAGCCTTATCTGTTGGTGATACAAAGAAGTATTTATGGATGAAACAATATGATATCTGGGATTTGCTTTAAAATACTCTGGGAAAAGAGACAAGGATGAAATTAGACGAACTCAATGTGGACAATTATTGAAGCTATGTGATGGAGAGGTAATTATATAACTCACTCTACTTTTATGTTTATTCAAAAACTTATAAGATAAAAAGAAAACAGAAGCCCGGCATAAAGCCCAGGTAAGCAGGGAGGAGCCCTGGGCAGCTGCCCAGCCTGCCTGCTCCCTTCTCTGGCGTCTGTTCAACATCAGGCTTTGACTCTCTGCCTTGACATGCAACTATGGGCTGCCTTATTCTATCTTTTCAATTTTTCCTTTTAGCAAACTCATTGAGCTCTGCTATGTGGTAGGGCTGGGAAATAAAAAATTGAGTGTGTATATATATATATATATATATACATGTTTTATATATATATATATATATATATATATATATGAAATTTTAGGATTCCAATTCCAATGTGTGAGTTTTTCTCCCCACATCACCATATAAGTCTTTGACACCAGTTGGATGTGTTGCAGTGAAAAGGAAAAAAAGAGGAATGAGTTTTTTCTTTCCCTTTCTTGAGAACAAAGAAGATAAGGAGAACAGTGAGCAGGCCTGAATATTTCTAGTTTTTGTTTTTTTAACTGCTTGCCAACTCTGCATATATGTAACTAAGTTTGCTTTTCTGCCCCCTGACTCTGCAAGAGCTATACTTTACACCTATTTTCCTTGGACTCTATGCTAGATACATCCTGCATCTGGTGTTTACCCTTACAACACCCTTCCCCTTGTAGTCACATATCAGAAAGGAGGCCACAGAGCCACTGGACTCCAGACTCAATTACTGGGTTACTGATGTCAGCCTGTGCTGTCTTTGAAACAATGCAAGAGAAGGAATCCAAGATCTGAACACCTTGGTTGCTCATCGCCAACTCCTGACTTGAGCCCGCATCGTACATAAGTCCCTAGACTCCTCATGGAGGCGGAGGCCCAGTTCCTGAGGCATGAGCTTACTAAGTGCCCCTCTCTGACAGCTGAGAATTAAAGCCACCTTTCTGTTTCCTCCAAACTCTGTCTCTGTATTTTTCATTCGACTTCAGTGGCAGAGAAAGCCAAAATTTTGGTTGGCAACAGGTGTCCTCCACTTGAACTCAGTCCTGACCTTGGAGATAGCATCGGACCCCACGTGGTAGATGCCCCACTCTAATTCCGCCACCACCACCCTCCTCCGATTCATACAGCAACTGCGAGTCCAGGTCGTCTCCTGTGCTCGAGGCCAACTGGCTATAGAACAGAGGTTCTAACTGTTACTGAACCAAACTTAGGCCCACTCCCTGCCTGCTGTGCAGCAAAGCCGACGCACTGACACTGTGTCGTGAAGGAAACCGCTTGATTGAAGGGCCAAGCCAGGAGTATGGGCAGCTAGTGTTCCAAAGACCTGAACTCCTCCACGGCTTTTAGGGAAAGGCTTTTAAAGGTAGCGTTTGGGGGTGATGGCTGCAGGGTGCATGACATTCCTCCGCCTGGTGGGTGATGAGGTAACAGGGTGATGTTTCAGGAATGTTTATCATCAGCCTTCTGGTTTGATGGAGGTTTGGTTTCTGTGTGCCTGTATTTGGCATGCAGTCACGATCCTCCACCTGGATTGGTGGGGGTAAAGGGCTTAGTTTCCGCAGAACAACTCAAGGGTACACGTCATGTTGTTAAGTATATCCCTTGAGGAGGAACTTGGAGCCTCTGTTTTATTGCTGAACTCTCGTTTCTTGACTGCTTTCCCTTTGTTCCTCCATCCTCTCACTTCCCTAATTAGCAACTGCTTCACTCTGCTCTTTGGAACTCAGAGAAGGCCTAGGGACTAAAGCCTTTATCTGCAAACAAGAGAAGAGATGGCACAGAGGGGCCTTTGTACCAGGAGGTCCCACGGGCTTCTGTTTGTTTTCAGTGACATTCTTTAGTTGGCACACCTCAGTGGTTTAATATGGAAGCCAGGTTGGTTTGGGGCTTATTTATCCAAAAGCTGTAAAGACAAGCAAGAGATACCCATGCAGCACAGTCTGAGTTTTGATGGGAGAGGGAGTGACTTTCTCCCCAAACTGAGGAGGAAGAGCAGAATATGCCACCCCCAAACGTGCCATTTTGCAACATTGATTATTTTGAATTGTAGGTACTTGAGACACAGCCAGTACAAAAGGACACCCTGACCTTCCTTAGTGTCCCGAAAACAAGAGATAAATCTTCCTTGTGAAGGTACCCTTCCCATAGTAGGAGGGTTAGAGCTATGTTTATCACCAGATACAGGGAATTTAAGGCCGAGAATGCAATGTAAACAAGACTTGTCACTTATTCAACAATTTACTACTTTGAGACCAAACTCCTTTGTCTTTTCAGTTCTTCCCTAAATGTATTGTTTCTTTGTCTAAAAGGTATAACAGCTTCTTGCTTTGATCATTCCTTTGAGTCTCATATTTTTATGGGTCTCCTATATACACATACAAAATTAAATTTGTTTTCTCCTTTTTAATCTATCTTATGTCAAATTAATTATTTGACCAGCCAAAGAAACCAAGAGAAAAGTGGGGAAAATTTTCCATCCCTACACTGATATCCCTGACAAAGCGTGATTTCTCTAAGACGTTCTTGAATTAATAATGGCAATGGTTCTCCCAAGAGGAAAGTGGTTTTACTAGCATTCAGTGTAAAAGGAGGCTCTGGCGAGCAGATGGTAGGAGTAAGTTTTCTGTCTTTGTTGTATTTCTAGCTGTCTGCATGTGGAACTGTGAAATTCTTCGGTGTCAGGGATGAGGAATTGCATCCTCATGTCCCCTGTGCCTTGCACTTGAAAGTGTCTACTAAAAAGAAAAAAGATGCACAAGTGGAGCTGCAAATTAAATTTTACCTGGGGCAAAATGAGGACTGCAGTCTGGGAGACAGCACGTCAGATAGCTCTAAGAGACTGCTCCAAAGAGGCAGTGGGGGAAGGTCAGTGTGTGTGATTTTGGTTAAGGGGAAGTTCATATAATCAAGCACTTATTTCACAAAAGGTCTTCTGCTGGTCATGAGGAGCTGATGTCACCATGACATCAGGGATTTAGTGCTTTTCTAGATACAAGGATGTGAAGAACTGACTCATTTGAGAAGACCCTGATGCTGGGAAAGATTGAAGGCGGGAGGAGAAGGGGATGACAGAGGAGGAGATGGTTAGATGGCATCCCCGACTCAGTGGACATGAGTTTGAGTAAACTCCGGGAGTTGGTGACGGACAGGGAGACCTGGTGTGCTGCAGTCCATGGGGTTGCAAAGAGTCGGACACGACTGAGTGACTGAACTGAACTGAGCTTAGAAACAAGCAGATGCAAGGATTGGGATCATGAAATCGGTTTCTGAAAATATCTAACCTCTTCCACCAGTTTCCCTGGAGCACAAAGTGCCTCATTCTCCATCTCGAACTCCCTTTAGGGCTTGTTGATGTACAACAGCTGCAGTAACATAGGATTCAATCAGAAAGAGATTGCAGAAAGTGAAAGTGTCAGTCCCTCAGTCATGTCTAACTCTTTGCGACCCCATGGAATCTAGCCTGCCAGGCTCCTCTGTCCAAGGGATTCTCCAGGCAAGAATACTAGAATGGGTAGCCATTCCCTTCTCCAAGGGATCTTCCCAGCTCAGGGATCGAACCCAGGTCCCCTGCATTGCAGGTAGATTCTTTACCGTCTGAGCCACCAGGGAAGCCAGTCTCCGCAGAGGCAGATGCAAATGCCCTTGGCAAGCACCGATTTGTAGTTGACAAAAGGTAGAAGACTATGCCAGCCCAAAACATGACTCTCTGACATAAGGATTATTTTGAGAAATGGAAGATACAATAGAGGCTCTGAAAACAGAATAGTTGTCATCCTTTTGTAAGAACATTTACATTTAAAGGAAATCTCTACTTGTAAGCGTGTCTGTCTCTTGCTCTATACCAGAAAGAGAATGGCTATAAATCCCTACAAACTTGTATCAGTGGAGAAAGCTTGACTTCAATCTGCATGACATACCCTTGACCTCTTTCTGATCACATTCTATGACTGTCCCCACTCACACTTTCCTTTGTCTTTTGTTGAAGATGATGGTATTTAAGCTGGTGGTTTAAGTCACCTTGGGAAATTTCTTATTTTTTCCCTGGATATTTGCATGTACACATGAAGCATACATGTTAATAAACATCTGTTTATCTTTCTTTTATTGGGGATTTCCCAGATGGTACAGTGGTTAAGAATCTGCCTGCCAATGCAAGAGACACAGGTTCGATTCCCGGGTCAGGAAGATACTCTGGAAAAATAAAAGATTTCTTTCATTAATCTGTCTTTATTAAAAGAAGTCTCAGCCAGGAGCTTACAAGTGTAAAAGAAAAATTAATTTTTCCTCCTCTACACTCTTCACAGCACATAGTAGGCACTCAGGAAATGTCCTTTGAACAAATGAGAGACAGAAGGTGCTCTTGCCTCTTTAGTGATTAGTGTGGGGCTCAGTGCACAGTAGGTGCTCAAGGAATGCTTATTCAACGAAAGGCTGAAAGAATGATTTTTCAGGAAATTGAAAGCATTTGGAATGATTTTTCCGGAAACTGGAAATTGAGAAGCATTTGACTGGAAAAAGTACAGAAAGGAACTGACTGATAAAGAGGCTTTCAAATACCTTCCATTAGACCCACTGCTAACAGACTTGCTTCCAAACTGTTAATTTCCCCTTTGATACAGGGCCTCTCAGAGCAGATTAAGATGTTTACCAGCAAATCCCTGGAGGAATCCTGCAGCCAGCACCCAGGCCCTTGGCAGAGAGCCCAGGAGCTCTGAAGTGTTTGGCCTGGGGCAGGTGGCAGCCCCATGACTTTGGGTCTCTTCTCCCACTGCAGCCAAGTGGTATCCTACAGAACACTCCTGGCTCAAAAGCCCCTCTGAGCCCCCATTTCGTGTTTGCAGAAAAAGACTTCAGTCTCCTCGGCCTTTCTCGAGTTTCAAATAACAGACTCACCAGTCATTAGGGAAGTGAGGGGAGGCAGAAACCAAAGAAAAGCAGTCAAGAAGGAATAACTCAGCAATAAAACAGTCTTAGTTCTTCCCCAAAGAATATACTCAACAGTCTAATGTGTATCTTTAAGTTGATCTGCAGAAACAAAGGCTTCCAACCACGTGGGAGATGATGACTACAAGTTGAACACCATCATGCAGACTGATTGGAACCAGAAGGTTGATGATCCATATTCCTGAAATATCACCCTGTTACCTCACCACCCACCTATCAGAGGAGAGCCTTGCACTCTGTAGCCCTCATCCCAAATGTTGCCTTTAAACACTCTTCCCTGAAGACCATCGGGAAGTTCAGCTCTTTTGATCAGGAACCGCCCACCATCCTTGCTGGGCCCTGCAAACAATGCTGTGCTTGGCTTCACCACGATGCAGTGTCAGCACATTGGGGGGCTAGGGGGCCCCAGTTTGGTTTGGCACCACTGCCTTCTGCATCTGTCAGCAGGGAAGAACATGAAATTCTGCTGACCATTTACTTTATAAGGATTAGTCCCTGCAGTATCTAATTTAGTGGGCTTCCCTAGTGGATCAGTGGTAAGGAACTCATCTACCAATGTAGGAGACATGGGTTTGATCTCTGGGTCGGGAAGACCCCTTGGAGAAAGAAATGGTATCCTACTCCAGTATTCTTGCCTGGAGAATCCTATGGACAGAGGGATTCTTGTAAAGAGTGAGATATGACTTAGCAACTAAAGAACAACAACATATCTAATATAATCCATATAAACGGGTGGAGAAACGTTTCCTTCCTCCCATCTCTGTTCTTTGGCAGCTCTAAAAATTAAACTGATATAAGGCAGATTAGGAGGAGAAAAACACATAAGAGCTTAATAACAGGTATACCTCATGTACCCAGAAGATACTCGGAAAGACTGAGTGACCTCCCAAATGGCCCAAGCCTTCACCATAAATACCATCTTCAGCTAAAGACAGCGGAAGCTGTTGCAGTGGGGAGTCAGTTACGGAAGGCGACCAGGAAAACACAGTAAACAAGGGCATGGCTGCGAGGCAGACTTAGGTCATGGCCCTCTCCCTTGATGAGCGTTTCTGGAGATTTAGAGTCATCCATGGAGAAGGAAATGGCAACCCACTCCAGTGTTCTTGCCTGGAGAATCCCAGGGACGGGGGAGCCTGGTGGGCTGCCATCTCTGGGGTCGCACAGAGTCGGACACGACTGAAGCGACTTAGCAGCAGCAGCAGCAGAGTCATCCAGGTTTTCCTGGTACAGGGAGGGAGACACCCTTACAAATGGAGATTTCCTTTATAAATGTCAGTGTTTCTTACAAAAGTGAAACTCCTCCAGAACCTCTCTCAAGTCTGCTGCTTCTTTCCCTCTGGGTACATAATTTTATTTTAGATTAGGAGAGAAGACTTAAATTCTTTTCCTAGCAGGCCCTGCATACCAGCTTCTAATCTGGCCAACTTTTGACTTTGTTGTGTCAATAGTTGCTAAGTTGTGTCTGACTCTTTTGTGACCCCATGGACTGTAGCCCACCAGGCTCCTCTGTCCATGAAATTTCCCAGGCAAGAATACTGGAGCGGGTTGCCACTTCCTTCTCCAGGGATCTTCCCAACCTAGAGACTGAACCTGCGTCTCCTGCATTGGCAGGCAAGTTCTTTGCCATTGAGCCACGTGGGAAGCCCATAACTTTTGACTTACAGAGCTACGAAAAAAAAAAAAAAAAAGAAAAAAACTTTAAAATATATAATCTCGTTAGCTTTCAGCTGGGACAAAGAATAAATATTTCAAACAGTATTAAACAATTCCATGGATCAACAAGTCATCCTCAAAGAAGCTGTAAAAGTTATTAGCTTCCCAAGATCCAGAGTCACTCTTAAGCAGAGACAAAAGAAAGAAGCAACAGCTTGCATGTTCTAGGGAGGTGGAAAGCCAAGCCAAGCTGACACAAAACCAGAAAAACAAGATGGCAGCAGCTGTCCCTGGGAGAGAAAGGATCAATGACCAATGGATCTGGATTTGGAAAGGGAGGAACAACATGAAATTTTATTTTCCTTTCCTGACTGGGTGCTGAAGACAGATTTAGGGAAGCTGATTCTGGCTACAATTTTCACTATTGGCCAGTTTTGGTCAGCTCTTCCCAGATCCCCTCTGCAGGCTCCGAGTGGGGTTTAAGGCAGAGAACACAGTTTTGATATTTACCAGAGTTTGGCAAGATTTAAAAATTTTTTTAAATTTTAGTTTCCCCTTGGGTGTTTAAGGGAATATTGTATCCACTTACTAGAGAATTTCTGAGTCATCAACTCTGGGAGGGCCGCAAATGAGGGCCTTCCTTTGAAGCTAGACATTGGGGTATCTGTGAGGCTCTTAGTTTGGTGGATTTTTGTTTTGGGTCTTGTAATCTCTAAGCTTTTATTAACCTATTGTAGCAATATTTTAAATGAAGCTATTTGGGATTTTGAAGCCTTTTAGAAGATTCTGCATACTGATAAAATAGGTATCTCATTCTATTTGTTTAATTGGGGAATTCTTACTTTCAAATGCACTTCTTATGACATAAATGAGCTTATCTACAAAACAGAAACTGACTCACAGGCTTTCAGAACAGACATGTGGTTGCCACGGGGACAGGGGGATGGAGAGAGATGGAGTTGGGATTAGCAGATGCAAACTATGACATATAGACTGGATAAACAAGGTCCTACTGTATAGCACAGGGAGCTATATTCAGTATCCTGTGATAAACCAGAATGGAAAAGAACACGAAAAATAATGTGTATATATATATGTATAACTGAATCACTTTGCTGTACAGTAGAAATTAACATCGTAAATCAACTATTTTTTAGTAAAAACATTTTTTAAATGCACTTCTTATATGATTTTATCTAATTAGAACATTCCTTTTAATGGCCATTGTAACTCTAGGTTGTTTTTAGTAAGATTTGGCTGTTTTTGTAGATACTACAGCTTCTAGGATTATAGTTCTTAGACATAAAATAAGCAGCTGTGCCAGAAAGTGGTACACTTGACTGTTTGGAATTAAATATCTCATCTCTTTTAGTTAGACTTCATCTGCACAGAACAAAGCAAACACATGTGTGCCCCTTAAGCAGCCAGCAGTGACCAGGTACTGCAGCCCGTCCGAGAGAAAGGGCGTCTGCACACCACCCGCAACTCCCTAATCAGGGAAACCTGGGACTGGGGAAAGGATTGAACCAGTGGACCTCAAACGAGGCTGCCTCTGAGGGTGCCCAGAGTGGTATCTGGGGCCAGAACGAACGGCTGGAATTTCCAATCCAATGGGGAATGTAGTCTAGACTAGCAGAAGCTCCCAATGTGGAGCTAGTGATTCCAGACACACAGGGAGCTGACTGGAAAGCCAGTGGTATAAGGAGCTCAATCCAAAGACAGCAGGGCTCAGAACCAAGAGGAATTTACCCACAGCCCTCAGGAACGGTGAGAAAGACAGTGAATTCCAAAAAGGCTTTGTGAGGGCCACATCCGCCCTCCTCATTGTCCCTGAACACCATCAGAAGTTTATGCCAGACAACTGTCAGTGCCACCCATCTGTTAAAAAACAAAATTCAACTGAGTAAAATTTAAAGATCTAATTAGCTTTATTGAATGATTCATAAGTCAGGCAGCATCCCATCCAGCAAGTAGAAGGGAGCTCTCAAGGGCTACAGAAAGGGAAAGGCTTTTAAAGGCAATACAAGGACATCATAAACAAAAAAGGTTTCAGGCCTGGGTAACCTACCCTTGGGAACCTATGTGGCAGATGACCTCATCTTCCTTTGGGAGATGGAAAAGATGACCTCACTGGTGCTGACCTGAATATTCCACACTAACTGGTTAGGATTACATTCCTGGGGATGGTTATAGCTGCAATAAGGTTAAGTATTAAGTCTTGGATTTAGCACAAGTGACTCCATCTTCGGGCTCCTTGGTGGCTCAGACGGTAAAGTATCTGCCTGCAATGCAAGAGCGTGGGTTCAATCCCTGGGTGGAGAAGATCCCCTGCAGAAAGGAATGACAACCCACTGCAGTATTCTTACCTGGAGAACCCCATGAGAGGGGCCAGGTGGGCTACAGTCCCTGGGGTTGCAAAGAGTTGGACACGACATAGAGACTAAACAACGATAGCCAACAACGATATGAATCTTGGAGGATGGGAGGGACACAGCTCAGCCCACAACAGAAGAGAACTAAGAACGGTGCCATTCAGACACCTGCAGGGGAGAGTTTGTGGGTGGGTATCAGCTTCCTGAGATCCCTGGAGAGATTCCCTTCTCTGAGCCCTGATGTGTCTGATTCTTCATCTACAAAGTGAGATTATACACCTTCCTTGCAGGGTTGCTATGAGCAGATGAGAAAACATACCTAGAATGCTTAGTGCAGGGCCTGGCACACAGCAGTGGTTCCTATTCTTAGAAAGGTGAAGTGGAGTCTATTTCCCACCACTTAAACATGGGTTGGTCTCAGAGCTTTGGCTGATGGAATGTGGTGGAAGTGACACTGAATTTCAGGGCCTTGAGAGGCATGGCTGCTTCCACTGTGATTCTCTTGGACTTCAGACACCCCCACGTGAATAAACCCAAGTTCGCCTCTTGAAAGATGAGGGCCAGGCCAAGGAGCTCAGAGTTGTCACACTCCAGACACATGAGTTCAATTATTCTGGACTATCTGGCTGCCCGCGGACCAGACTCATGGGCAAACTAAGCAAACATGAGCCTGGCTGGCCTAGAGCAGAATCATCACTCAGCTGACCCACAGGTTGGTGAACTGAATGCAAAGATTGTGGTTTTAAGCATGACACTTTGGAGTTGTTGTTTTTTTAATCCAGTAAGATAAAAAGTAAGTAGCACTGCTGTTATCTGCCCATCTGAGTGGAGCGTGGGCATATGTAGTCTCTATGTGGCAATCAGGGTGTTTGTCTCTATTGTCAAACTAGATAATGAAATGACATCTGAGCTGGTGTTGAAGTGTGCAGCTTGGGAATTGTTCCGTACCTTGTTTTTCTTCCCTTCAAATGTTTAATTGACACAGATAATCCTGGGACATTTGAGTCCCCCCTGTGGGCTTTGACCACATCTTCCCTCTAGCTTTCTTTCCAGAGGTAACCGTGGTTACCATCTCTGTGCATTTGCATTTATATCAAGGGAGCCAAGAAGACTGGACTAATACTGTCTTGTCACACTTGTTTTTCTACAGCTTGTTCTTTTATCCAATGTTCGCATCTTGGAGATTCTTCACTTCAGTGCAGCTAAATCCCCTTCCTTTTTACAACTGCTCTTCTTATATCGTGGATCAATAGACAGAGGTTCCAGTTTATTGCTATTTCAAGCAGTGGTGTAATAACGTCTCTGTGTGTATTTTCTGTACATACGTGGAGAGATTTCTCCAGAGTAGATGTAGCTGGAGGTGGAATTTCTGGGGGACAGGGCTGTAAACACATTTGAAAGTTTCACAGCCCTTTCAAATCTGTCCTCATAGGTGACCCTAATTGTGTTCACGTCTCATTATCCATACCCTTTACAATGTACGATATTATCCTTGATCTTTGTGTGCGTGCTATGTGAGCTCACTCAGTCATGTCTGACTCTTTGAGACCTCATGGACTGTAGCCCACCAGGCTCCTTTGTCCATGGGATTCTCTCAGCAAGAACATTGGAGTGGGTTGCCATTTCCTCCTCCAGGGGATTTTCCTTACCCGGGGATTGAACCCGAATCTCCTGTGTTTCCTGCATCGGGAGGCAGATTCTTTACCACTAGCATCAACTGGGAAGCCCCAGCTTTGACTTTTTGGCTCAAATTCCAGGCATGGGAGGAAGCTTTGCTATCTCACTGGTTCAGCCAGTGGAAAAATGGACAGTCTTGCTTTTCTCTTGTTTGTCAGATCCACAGCTAGATGAGCTTATTTCTTTGTGCCATGTCCGTCTCCCTGTCCAGGATCCAGCACGCAGCACATGCTCAGTAAGTCTTTGTGGCAGGAGCTCCCACAGCATCACCATCCCTGCCTGAACCACACCGTGCCTCCCAGGTATGCACAGTCCTGTCTCCAAGGTTACCTGCTTCCCCACCACCCAAGAGATCCTGAGAGGAGTCCGCTATGCTCAGCCCTGGCATCTCTTGAGAGAAAGAGAAGAGGGATTTTGAAGCCCACGGTCATTGCCATGGTCACTAGGATGAATGTGCTTGCCAAGGGTGGGGGAGCAGAAGGGCAATATCAGCATTCAGGGGAGGGGAATCTGGGAAGGCAGGGAGCTCACCTTCGGAGGATCAGAGTTCTGTTCTGTCTTGTCCTGATCTGGGCTGGGGACATCTCAGGTGCTCTGGTTTAGGTCTACACGTAGGCGGTACCTATTATAGCTTTGAGGAAAAGTTTCCTTTTCCTAAAGGAAATCAACCCTGAATATTCATCGGAAGGACTGATGCTGAAGCTGAAGCTCCAATACTCTGGCCACCTGATGCAAAGAGCTGACTCATTGGAAAAGACTCTGATGCTGGGAAAGATTGAGGGCGACAGAGGATGAGATGGTTGGTTGGCATCGCCAACTCAATGGACATGAATTTGAGCAAACTCCAGGAGATAGCAAAGGACAGGGAAGCCTAGCGGGCTGCAATCCATGGGGTCGCCAAAAATCAGACACAGCTTAGGGACTGAACACAACAGTCGTTCTGAGGATGGGATTGTGTCTACCTGACCTGGAGACCAGGCATCCCAGCCTCCTGGGAGCACATGGCGAGTCCCCCCTCTTCTACTGAGTTCCACAGCAGGTAGACTTAAGCAGCAGCCTGGCCACTGCAGCCAGACCCAGTGGACGCCACACAGCCTGTCTTCCGCCTGGACTGTGTTTCCACGAATCGGTCACCTCGACTCTGTGAATCTGAAGGACACGAACCCCTTGGGGATTCTTCCTCCTCTCCCCTTTACCCCTCCTTCTCTCCATTCTTCAAAACAATATTTATTGAATGTCAAGTGTACATCAGGCACTGCCGTGGGTACTGAGCATTCAGATGGATAAAGCAAAGACCTAGTCTGCAACACAAAATCATATGTAGTTTGGGGTCACAGCCTGTGACACATGAAGGAAGGGAGCAGTGACACCTATAAAGCAGCCTGTTACAGACGAGGTGGTCAGGACGCCTGAACAGGGCCAGCCATGATACCCCAGAAGGAAGAAGGTTCTAGGCAGAGGGGCTGAGGCCAAGCAAAACCCTCTGCATTCACAAGATGGCTCCCAACCCCAAATAAAGACACCTTTTTGGAGGAGAGGCTGGACCCTACGGGAGCCACAGTGGGGTGGGCTGTCTTGAGGCTGGAGCTGAGTCAGGTGACCAATTGTCCTGGTCTCCTGAGACTGGCTTCCCTGGTGGCTCAGAGGGTAAAGCATTTGCCTGCAATGCAGGTAAATCTGGGTTCGATTCCTAGGTCAGGAAGATCCTCTGGAGAAGGAAATGGCAACCCACTCCAGTACCTTTGCCCGGAAAATTCCATGGACGGAGGAGCAGGTAGGCTACAGTCCATGGGGTCTCAAAGAGTCAGACACGACTGAGCGACTTCACTTTCACCGAGACTCAGGGGCTTCCCTGGACACGAGGCCTTCAGCACTAGAACCAGATGGGCCCCTGGCTAACCGGCTGAGTTAGTCACCCTGGGGGCTGGGTACCGTGCAAAGCCGCTGGGGGCGGGAGGGCTGTGGCTGGTCCAGGAAGGGGGTGCGGCTGAACCAGCAGAGGGAAAGCACGCGTGGGTGACTTTGTTCCTGCATCCTGTGTGGTTTGTTTTTGTACGGACTGGCCCAGTCTGCCGGCCACCGATGACCAGTCTGAAAATAACTTTTGCTTTCCTCTGGCTTGCTGCACTTGTAACTTATTACGCAGGCTGTTGCATGTCAACAATGACTTCATTGCCATTCTGGCCCGCCTTCCATGGTTTGGCACCTCTGGTGCCATGGTTTGGGCTAGGGGATGTAGTTACTGTCATCCCCACCATCTGGCTGTCTGTGCCCTCCTGTCCTTCCTCACACGGGTCAGAGTTAACCCCTTATCTTCCCAGAAGCTTCCTGGGGTGCAGTCATCCCCAGAGTCAGGAGGAGCAGCAGGGAAGGGAGGGAGGGTGGAGGTGAGGAGGCCTGGTCATCACTACAGTGTCAGCAGCTCCCATTACTGAGCTCCACGTGGTACCCCCAGGTACTGTATGTTTAGGGTGCTATCTCTTTCATCCTTAAAACCATCCCCTGAGAGAGGTGCTTGTGTGAGTCACCTGTGCTCCCTGTAAAAGATCAACATACCTTTAGCAGCTGAAAGCAACACAAAGGTAAGATTTTATAGTTCTGGAACTAGAAGCCCAAAACCAGTTTCACTGGGCTAAGGTCAAGGTGTTGGCAGGGCTGCCTTTTTCTGGAGGCTCCAAGGAAGAGCCCTTTGCTTTGCCTTTTTCAGCTTCTCAAGGCCACATTCCTTGGCTTGTGGCCCCTTCCTTGCATACATCCTTCCTCTTGCTTCCCTCCTTCCATCTCTTACTACTCACTCTGATCTTCTGCCCTCCTTGTATAGGGACTCTGAGATTATATTAGGTCCCCTGGACAACCCAGGACCATCTCTCATCTCAAGACCTTCAATCACATCTATGCAAGGGCTTCCTTGGTGGCTCAGTCGGTAAAGAATCTGCTTGCAGTGCAGGAGACCCGGGTTCGATCCCTGGCTCAGGAAGATCCCCTAGAGGAGGAAGTGACAGACCACTCCAGGATTCTTGCCTGGAAAATCCCATGGACAGAGAAGCCTGGAGGGCTACAGTCCGGGAAGTCACAAAGAGTCAGACACAAATTAACTAAACCACCATCACCACTCAAGGTAACACAATTGTAAGTGTGAGGGGCCAGGATGAGCACATATTTGGGGGGGCCTTTATTCAGCCCTATCATGGTGCTGCTCCTTCTGCCATTTATAGATAGGGAACCTGAGATGTGGACAATGTGTGTTCTCTTGCTCAAGGCCAAGCCTAAGACTGCAATCAAAACCCAGGCTTCCACCAAAGCCACCACACTGGCTCATAATCAGAACTAAAAAGTGCCTTCTTCTCTGGACAGATGAGTCCATGCCAGGCACATGGCTCAGTGAGTGGCCCAGCTGGATATTAACACACCAGATACCCCTTAGGCCAAATGCCTTCCTTTCATGATAATCTGTGGCCACCAAGGTTGCCTCCATGGATGTCCTCTCTTAACCCAAGGACTGGTGGGTGGGTTATTTGGGGTAAAGATGGAGGAGATGGATGTGGGGTCACCTTCCCTGTGCCAGTTGAGCACAGATCTCCCAGTCCCAAGCTCCTAGGAGTAGCTGTCCCCAAAGATGGCCAAGAGGAGAGGCAGAAGGAGCTATGGCTGTGCAGGCATTTTGTAGCTGTGATTGACATTTGCCTAGTAGATGCCTAGGAAAGCAGATTGCCCTCCATAATGTGGGTGGGCCTCACCCAATCAGTTGAAGGCCCTAAGTGCAAAGACTGAGGGAATCTTCTCCCAGAAGAAGAAATCCTTCAGGCTGAAGCCTAGAGACTCTGCCTGAGTTTACAGCCTATTGAGTTTCCCAATAGATTTTAGACCTGCCAGGTCCCACAGCAGCATGAGTTGATGCCTTAAAATAAATCTCCCTATCTATATTCCCTTGGTTCTGCTTGTCTGGAGAATCCTGACTAATATAGAGTCCGTGTGGCTCTGTGCTGGAACACAGTCTCCAGGGAGAGTGGGCTCTGGCCTGAGGCTTGTACCCACTTCCTACGCTCCCTCAGATCCTGTACATCTGAGCTCCAACCAATGACCCTTTGTTCATCTCACAAGTTGCCCTCAGCAACTGGGTCCTGAGTCCTAAGGGTGCAGACCCAACCCTGGATCCTAAGGGTTCAAACACCTAAGGAGGCAGTTGTCAGACCTAGCAGAGAGCAGAGTCCTGGGGTCCCAAGCCAGGGGTGTGGTCCACAAGGGAGAGTGGGGGCTCTAGATGGACAGGCCTCTTTGGGCCCTTAATCCTACAGGGCATGCACAGGAAAACAGGGAAGGGCTTTTGGTTTTATTTCATTTTATTTTTACTGGGCTGCAGTCCATGGGGTCACAAAGAGCGGACACGACTGAGTGACTTTACTTACTTACTTACTTATGGTTGCTATACAATAGTATGTAAGTTACAGGAGTACAATATAGTGATTCACAATTTTTAAAGTTTGTACTCCATTTGTAATTATTCTAAAGTGTTGGCTATGATCCCTGTGCACCTTGTCGACTATTTAAAGCCTAATATTGTGTGCCTCTAACTCCCCTACCCCTGTATTGGCTCCCTCCTCCCACCGTCTGCCCACTGGTAACTAACTAGTTGGTTCTCTGTATCTATGAGCCTGTTTCTTTTTTGTTATATTCATTAGTTTGTTGTATGCTTTCGATTCTACTTATAAGTGATAGCATATAGCATTAATATTTGTCTTTCCTTTGTCTCACCTGGGCTTCCCTGGTGGCTCAGAGGGTAAAGCGCCTGCCTGCAATGCAGGAGACCCAGGTTCTGTCCCTGGGTCGGGAAGATCCCCTGGAGAAGGAAATGGCAACTCACTCCAGTACTCTTGCCTGAGAAATCCCATGGACAGAGGAGCTTGGTAGGCTATAGTCCACAGAGTTGCAAAGAGTCAGACACAACTGAGTGACTTCATTCACTCACTCACTCTGACTCACTTATTTCACTTAGTATAATACCCTCCAACTCCATCTAGGTTGTGGATATATGCCCAGGAGTCTGAAAATATGCCCAGGAACTAGACTATATGGTAACTCCATTTTTGGTGTTTTGAGAAGCCGCTTTACTGTTTTATACAGTGGTTGCAACTACTCACATTCCCATCAACAATGTATGAGGGCTCCCTGTTCTCCACATTCTCTCCAACATTGTTATTTGTGTTCCTTTGGATGATGGCCATTCTGACATGTGTGAGTGATATTTCATTGTTGTTTTAATTTAGGGGCGGGGCCTTTAAAATGTGGGCTCAGGAACAGGTTCCCTGTTGCCTGGCCTAGCATGGGGGTACTGGCACGAACTGATATGTGCTCACCTCCTTTGAAGTCGGCAGCCAACCTCAGTTCCTCCAACTCTTTCTTGCAAGAAATTCAGATATTTCTATTGCTGTTGTTGTTGACAACTAATTACATTGAAATGTACAGCATTGTGCAGGCTGAAGGGGTTCCTGGATGAGCTGAGACCATTCAGCTTACGGAACCTGAGTCTTTGATTCATGTGTGTGATGACCTCAAAAATTCACTGAACTGTGTGCCTATGACATGTGCATTTTCTGTGTGTGTATCATACTCCAGTTCAAAACTTTATCAAAACAGAGCCCTGCCCAGGCACATCAGAAGAGGTCTGTGGGCTAAGATCATCTGAAGGTCACCAGTTTGGATTCTGGCTTTAATATCTGCTTGGCATTTGCAGGGCAAGGTCTGGGCACAACAAGGTTTGATCAGTTTCCTCCCTGTGGGACAATAATCTGCTGAAAGGCACCAGAGTTCCTGCTGGTGCTTCCTGCAGGCACGTTTTCTCACCCCGGTCTTACCCACAAAGCAACGGACACGTACCTGAAACCCACTTGCCCAGCTGGCCAACTCCACCTGCTCGCATCCCTGGAGCTACACTGCCCCCTGCTGGTCCCAGCTCACTGCGTTTATCCATCTTTCCAGGCCCCACCTTGGTGCCCTCTTGGGGCAAATTTGGAAAATGAATTCACTGCACTGGAGTTTTCTGGGCAAGGCAGGATTTTGCATGGGTTTCCAAGGAGTGGAAAAGTAAGTATTAATACAGGTACGGACACACATGCATACTCCCTTCCCATAGGGGGTCCCACAGGTAATGGAAGGGAGAGGTAGTTATGGCTCTTGCCAAATGCTCCTCTGAAGACAGCCAGAGCTCCGCGGGACGCCCCTTGCCCCTCCAGGCCAAAGTGTGTGATTAAGAGCTCATATGCCACCACCTCGGACCCTAGTGGCCCCCAGGGCCCTCCATCGCTGTGCCTGATGCCCCAGTGAAATTAACAAGGGTCATCACCATTTCATTCTGTGACCTCAGCTGGGTTGGTCACACTGCACTTTCATCCTCATGCTTGACAAATAAAGCCTCATCTCTCCTTCCCTTGCCCCACTCATAATAAAACAACCCTAAGGAGGGGAAGTCTTGAGTGGACATAAGGACAACTTTGCAAGTGACTTTGTTCAGTTCAGTTCAGTTTAGTAGCTCAGTCGTGTCCGACTCTTTGCGACCCCATGGACTGCAGCACACCAGGCCTCCCTGTCCATCCCTAACTACTGGAGTTTACTCAAACTCATGTCCTTTGACTCGGTGATGCCATCCAACCATCTCATCCTCTGTTGTCCCCTTTTCTTCCTGCCTTTGATCTTTCCCAGCATCAGGGTCTTTTCTAACGAGTCAGTTCTTCGCATTAAGTGGCCAAAGTATTAGAGTTTCAGCTTCAGCATCAGTCCTTCCAATGAATATTCAGGACTGATTTCCTTTAAGATGGACTGGTTGGATCTCCTTGCAGTCCAAGGGACTCTCAAGAGTCTTCTCCAACACCACAGTTCCAAAGCATCAATTCTTTGGCACTCAGCTTTCTTTATAGTCCAACTCTCACATCCATACATGACCACTGGAAAAACCATAGCCTTGACTAAGATGGACCTATGTTGGCAAAGTAATATCCCTGCTTTTTAATATGCTGTCTAGGTTGGTCATAACTTTTCTCCCAAGGAAATTAAGTGACTTTGTACCCAGCATCTTTCCCCACCCCATGTGCTATGCTGTGCTTAGTCATGTCCGACTCTTTGTGATTCCATGGACTGCAGGCCACCAGGTTCTTCTGTCCATGGGGATTCTCCAGACAAGAGCACTGGAGTGGGTTACCATGCCCTCCTCCAGGCATCTTCCCAATCCAGGGATCGAACCCAGGACTCCCGCATTGGATTCTTTACAGACTGAACCAGCAGGAAAGCCCAATGAAAGCAAATCTTTATAAAGTAAATTTAACATTAGAAAATTTAAGCTCATAGTAAGTCTCTCTATAGCAAATATATATTATCAGCGCTTCGGCCATCTTAAGTTAAAGGCCCTTTGTCTTAAAATTGCTGTTGTTTCTTGGTCACTGAGTCATATCTGAACTTTGTGATCCCTTGGACTCTAACCCACCAGGCTCTTCTGCCCATGAGATTTCCAAGCCAAGAATACTGGAGTGGGTTATCTCCTTCTCCAAGGGATCTTCCTCACCCAGAGATCAAACCGAAGGCTCCGGCATTAGCAGGAGGGTTCTTTACTCTTGAGCCACCAGGGAAGCTTATAAAATATATAGTTTTAAATTTTACTCAAATTTATAATCCCTTTGACTTCCCTTCCTATACACAACAAAATAGTGTAAGGAAAGTAGCAAATTCCAAACTATATTGATAATGTATTAATCTTAGTTTGTGGTTTTTGGAAATAGCAAATGCAAAGAACATACATTAATTTCTTGGCTTTTTATTTGCAGTGTATGTATGACTCAACAAACTACTTGCTGGGGTGGGGCAAGGCAAGGTGTGCAAGCCCACCTTGGCACTCTGGGCAGAGCACTACAGGGCTGTGACAAGATCCAGTTAGAAAACGTAACCAAAAGTACTCTGTGAAGTATAAAGCGCTATGCATGTGTAGGTCACGTCAGGCTCCCCGAAGCTACAGTAATTACACCGGATTGTATTGGGGCTTCCCCCACTCTACTGAAATGAAAAAAATGGGGGAGCTTTTCTGATGTGTTCTAATTCACTGGGGGCAGGACAAAAGGGATGCCAGTCACAAGTGCTGATCCCAGGATCGAGTCCTAGGTGGGCTGTGCCTGGGGCCATGCATGCGTGCGTGCTTCATGTCCAGTCCTTTGGGACTGCAGCCCACCAGGCTCCTCTGTCCATGGGATTCTCTAGGCAAGAATATTGGAGTGGGTTGCCATTTCCTCTTCCAGGGGATCTTCCCAACCCAGGCATTGAACCTGGGTCTCTTGTGTCTCCTGAACTGACAGGCAGATTCTCTACCACTGTGCCAAATGGGAAGCCCATACTTGGGGCCATCAGAAGCCATAAAAAGGCCAAAGGCAGAGGCTATGATTAAAGCCAGAAAAGTCGAACCAACCTGTGGTCAGATTGAGAGTGAAAGATGCTGGAGGCAGGGGATGCTAGAGTGGGAGCAAGAATGGACTGAGGTAGCAGCAGGGTAAAGAACACAAGATGGTTGATGATGAATAAGACAGGGCCCCTGGAGCTCCCACAGGGCCAGTTCTCATGGGCTAAGGCCAGCATGCACTGAGGGAGTCTCAGTCAAGATTCTTATGTTACAAGGGGAAGAAACCCAACGCAAACTGATTCAGACAGACAGAGAGTGTGTTAGCTCGTGACTGAGGTAGCAGCAGGGTAAAGAACACAAGATGGTTGATGATGAATAAGACAGGGCCCCTGGAGCTCCCACAGGGCCAGTTCTCATGGGCTAAGGCCAGCATGCACTGAGGGAGTCTCAGTCAAGATTCTTATGTTACAAGGGGAAGAAACCCAACGCAAACTGATTCAGACAGACAGAGAGTGTGTTAGCTCGTGCAGCTGAGAATCCCATGGGTAGGCCTTCAGGTGTGGCTTGATCCAGGAGTCCAGTCAGACCCCTGAGGAGCCAATGCTTTTCTTTACATCCCTGGGCTCTGCTCCCTCTGTGGCTCCATTCTTAGACCATTCTTCTATTGCAAGGGCAAGATGGCAGCTGCCACTCCCTGCTCACATCCTCATGACTGCCCGTCCAGCAGAAATAGCCTCCTCTCAGCATTCTCATACAAGTCAGGGGATCGTCCTGCCTGCACCCACTGGGTTGTGTAACTGTGCCAGGCCCAGTCACTGGTGCCAGGGGGGTGGAAGGTCATAGGTGGCCAGGCTAAGACCATGTGCCTGCCCTTCACACTGTGGCCACTGAACCTGGGAAGGACCAAGTACGTAACTGAGGGGGGTGGGTCCCCAAAAGAAGATGGGTGCTCTAGCAAAAGAGGGGCCAACAGGTGCTGAGAAGTCCCAAGACCAGCACAATCTGCCTCAGATCCCGGAAGCAAAGCCTGAATTCTGGAGATGCTAGATCCCAGGGGAACACCTTCAAGAGTCATATTGGGGTGCCTTTTCCACTTAGCAGAAGGGACCAAGAAGGTTAAATCCCCCCAGCCACCAGTATACATCCCACCCCCAACCAGTGCCATGCCGCAAGGACATCAGTTCCCTGCCAGTGTTTCCCCCAATATAGACCCCTGCTGGGAGAAAATACCTTCAGAGGCTTCATCTCAGGGGAGAGCTGGGTCATGTCACATGACCATCGCTGAGCAGGTCTTGAAAACTAGAGAGTAGGACTCTCGGGTCCAGGAATCGAGTCCTGCTCCAGTCAGTGCAACTCAGAGTGATGTGTGTGTGCCAAGTCACTTCAGTTAAAACTCAGTGAATGCTTGCTGGTTGAATGAATGAATGATGCTATTTCCAAAGGCAATTTTGGAACAAGACAACATTTTGTAAGAACTGGGTACAAAACTCTCCTCCCCACCCAGCTCCTTGGGGTGGCTAGGCACCTCAGATCTCCTCTTTGAACTGCATCCTGGGCTGCACCAGCAACCCCCTTCTCCCCGACCTCCCCCAGGAGCAGAAGTCTGAGAATGCAATTGTCTCTCTCTGCACATGCCAACCCCATTCAAACCCCGACTCTCAGACACCTGACCAACACCAGCAGGCTCCCAGCTGCCTGAGGCTGTGTCCCTGGCATGACCCAGCCCCCTCCTAGTGAGGTCCTGTCCGGAAAAGCTCCCGGCTGGCAGAAGAATTTGCCATTTGTTTTTCTAGCTGACACCTCCTGACTTTTCTTAGATTGCTGACTTGAAAAAGGCTTAACAATTGTGAATCCTCTGTCTGTCCCTTTGAGAGGTCTGTGGCCCTCTTACAACACAGGAGGCTCTTTCTCAAGGAACTAAAACATGATCTTCAGGACGGAGGGGGCCTCCGTCCCCCATTCCCTGGGTTGAGGGGAGATTGCATAGAACGGCCAGCCAGCGGACACCGCTGGCCTCGGTGCATTTACCCTGATCCGTCCTTTGTGGTTTTTCACTTCCATGAGCCGCCCCCGCCCCAATACCCTGCTTGTCCCTCGCCTCTCTCCTCCCCCTCCCCCTCGCT
>SJXQ01005177.1:9149-73849 GCA_006408695.1 Aepyceros melampus | reverse complement strand
ATGGCTGGATGGCATCACTGACTCGATGGATGTGAGTCTGAGTGAACTCCGGGAGTTGGTGATGGACAGGGAGGCCTGGCGTGCTGCGATTCATGGGATCGCAAAGAGTCGGACACGACTGAGCAACTGAACTGAACTGAGTACCATTTGATCTTTTCTTTAATGTTTATTTAAAATATATTTTATCTTTTATTATTATTATTATTTTTGGCTGGGCCGAATGCCATGTGGGATCTTAGTCCCCTGACCACAGATCAAACCTGTGCCCTCTGCAATGGAAGTGTGGAGTCTTAACCACTGCGCCATCAGGAAGGTCTCAGCACCATCTGACATTAAAGGGAAATTGTTCTTCCACTTAAAATACTTCTGACACCAAGTGTATGGGGCTATTTTCCCCATGCAAAACAACTCTTAGAACCTACTGGGTATCCAGTCCTGTAATTTAATTCAATTCTGACACTACCTAGGTTTAGTGTCAAATCCCAGATTTAATGTCTTAGTCCCAGATACGGCCCCCACTGCAGACACCAGTCACAAGCACCGGGTCTCCAGGCGCTCCATACTTCTCTCCGACTGGCTGTAAATAGGGGGTTCCCACCACCCCTTCCTCAGGTTTTATAGTTTGCTAGAACAGTTCACAGAATAACATTTACTGGTTTATCATAAAGCACAGTAAGCTTCCCGGGTGGTTCTGTGGTAAAGAATCTGCCTGCCAACACAGGAGAGGCAGATTCCATCCCTGGGTCGGGAAGATTCCCTGGAGGAGGAAATGGCAATCTGCTCCAGGATTCTTGCCTGGGAAATCCCATGGACAGAGGAGCCTGGGGAGCTACAGTCCATGGGGTTGCAAAGAGCTGGACCAAGTGACTGAGTGCACCCCCACACATTAAGGATATTATAAAGGCTCCAGATGAGCAGTTGGATGAACAGGAGCACAGAGCAAGGCCGAGAAGAGTCCGAGGAAGGAGCTCTGTCCCTGTGGCGTTTGGGGTGCACCCCTCCTGGAACATGGACATGTTTATCACCCAGGAAGTTTTCCCACCCCCATAGTTTGAGGGTGTTTACAGAGGCTTCACTGAGTAGGCAAGATTGATGATGAGCTCAACATCCTCACCCTAGAGGATGAGGGTGGGTCTGAAAGCTCCAAGCTTCTGATTATGGCTTGGGTTTTCTGGTGATCAGCCCCCATCCAGGAGCCCACCTAGAAACACCTCATTAGAACAAAGGATGCTTCCATCACCCAGGAAGTCCCCAGGGATTAAGGATCTCTGGGTGAGTTTGAGCTCTGTCCCTGTGGCGTTTGGGGTGCACCCCTCCTGGAACATGGACATGTTTATCACCCAGGAAGTTTTCCCACCCCCATAGTTTGAGGGTGTTTACAGAGGCTTCACTGAGTAGGCAAGATTGATGATGAACTCAACATCCTCACCCTAGAGGATGGGGGTGGGTCTGAAAGCTCCAAGCTTCTGATTATGGCTTGGGTTTTCTGGTGATCAGCCCCCATCCAGGAGCCCACCTAGAAACACCTCATTAGAACAAAGGATGCTTCCATCACCCAGGAAGTCCCCAGGGATTAAGGATCTCTGGGTGAGTTGCTCTTATCACTCAGGACATGACAAGGGTCTTGGGAGTCCTATGTCAGAGACCAGGGACAGAGACCAAATATATATTTTCTTTTATTAACAAAATATCGGGTTGGCCAAAATGTTCATTCAGGTTTTTCATATGCTGTTCTGGGTAAATACACGCCCGTGAAGCCATCACCGCCATCGAGGCCATAGATGAAGCCGCACCTCCCAATGTTTCCTTCATCCCTTTATTATTATTGTTGATCTTATTGTTATAAGATCTACCCTTTTGGCAACTTTAAGCATACAATGCAGCGTTGTTACCGAAAGGGTGTTCTGTGGTTTGGCTGCAAGAGCTCAAAAGCCACACAGGCCAGCCTGGTGGAAAGGAAAGCTTGGTTTTTTGCTTTATTTCAGATGCCAGCAACTGGTTGAAGGGGGTTGTCAGACATCTGTCCAGAGGCCGATTCCATCCCCAGCCCTGGCTGACAAGCTGGGGTGAGAGCTTTTACAGAAAGATTGGGAAACAGCACAATCACCCTGACAGTTGGTCAGACCCTGCTGGTCTGACCAGCATCGTCTTGGTCGTTTTAAGTCGTTTTAAGTCCGGTTAATCTTCAGTTCTGGGGTTTGTCTGTTCCCATTTCTTTGAGGCCTGTTCTCGGAATCGTGGCAGCTCATGTCGTGGGTACAGTCTCGTCATTACGCAGTTAACTTCTCCAGAATACTGATGTTCTAGCATCTATAAGACAGCTCACAGGATACGGCTCAGAATATTATCTCCAGCCCTTGAGAAAGAACTGAAGGTCCTTGACTGAGCCTAATGACGACATCATTCTAATCTAGTCTCCTCTGACGGTTTTCCTTTGTTTCTGTATTTCTCACTTCCGTGATTAAGCTTATTCTTTGACTAAAGTTTTCCAAGGACCAAAGGCAGGCCAAGGACATGGTGACGGGCAAGGACCACAGGTCCTGCTCCGTTTCAGTATTGGTAGCTATAGACACAGATATATTTCTTATGATGTCACAGATCTGTTATTTAATGATTTCCTTATTTGTTTCTTATCTCCCATCCCCATGAGAGGGTACTAGAGAGAACTTGGTTTGGTCACTTCTGTACCCTTTCTGTCTAGAATAGAGTCTGGCCCACAGTAGGTGCTGGAGAAGGAAATGGCAACCCGCTCCAGGATTCTTGACTGGAGAATCCCATGGACTGAGGAGCCTACAGTCCATGGGGTCGCAAAGAGTCAAACATGACCGAGGGACTCGGCAACATAGTAGGTGCTCAGTCATTAAGATCGGATGAACAAACAGATGAACTTCAGCTTTCTTTTCTAAAAACTGGATCTCGGCCTCTCGTCTGGGCTGCCAGGCTGGTAAGGAGACCCTCCTCTGGCTGCCCCTACCCCACAGGCTTCCCACAGTCCACATCTCACACTTCTGTCTTCAGCTGGTCCTTTGTACCCTCCCATCCCCCCAAGACAGAGTAGGGGCCCGGCCTCATTCCAGCCCAGACAGGAGCCAGGTAGGCGTTGGTTGGGCAAGGCCCATCCAGAATCGGGCTGGACTGCAAAGTGCTTTGTCAACCTCCAGGGCAGCACCTCTGGAGTGCTGGTTGCCATGGTAGTTAATGTTATTTGTTCAGTTTGCAGAAAAGGCCCCAGCAGCCTGGCTTGTATAAATATTAATCATGGGGATATTTCTGCTGCCCGGGTCAGGCCAGCACCCAGCTGGAACCTGGGCCCACAGGGGCCTGGCCAGACCAAAGGAAAGATGCCGGCAGAGGGTGGGCTCCCAAGCTCTGTAAATGGGCAGCGCTCCCGGAATCACTAGAGGGCTCTTCTGCTTTCCTCCCCTTCCTCTACCCTCAAGGCTCTGACAACTCTGCAGGGTGTGGCCCTCCTGCCAGGCACCCAGGTGCCACGGTGCTTTTCATCCCAGCTCTTCTGTTCATGTATTCACCCACGTTTGTGGAGACATGGCACAGTCCCCACTGGGCCCTCTGGGAGACACAGGGGGAGCCCCCAGGAGCCTTTGTCCTCCATGGAGACAGGAGCATGACAGCCCCTCTCCAAAGCACGTGGCTCCTAGAGGAAAGGGAAGAGCTGTGGTTGGACAAAAGGTCATTTCTTCACAGGCTCAGCGCTGCATATGGACATACTGCCCCAGGAAACGCATTATCAGACCATTAAACTATCAAGGCTGATTGGTAGCAGGCAAATAGAATGTGAATGGATGTATTTATCAACCAAACCGGTAAAACCAAACGTTTATTAAACATGCTGGTAGGGGTGGGTAGGCAGTGGGCAGTGGGGGCGTTTTTTGGTAAAGGCTGGCCTGGCTGCAGGCTTCCCAGGTGGCTCAGTGGTAAAGAATCTGCCTGCCAGCACAGGAGATTCAGGAGACGTGGGTTCAATCCCTGGGGTGGGAAGATGCCTTGGAGAAGGGAATGGCTATCCACTCCAATACTCTGGCCTGGAGAATTCCATGGACAGAGGAGCCTGGCGGGCTGCAGTCCACGGGGTCGCAAAGAGTCAGACATAACTGAGCAGCCCACCATGCATATAAGGCTTGGCCGCAGCATCTTAAAATGGAAATACAGCAGCTTGGACTGTGGCTGCCTCCTTCACTTGAAAAATCTTGCTGCCTGCCTTCATCCTTATTTCAAAGTGAAGCTCATCCATCTTGAGAACACGGTGTGTTGGGCTGTGTGAAAACTGCTGCTGTCTTCACAGGCTGCACCGTGGGGAGGAAGGCCCCAGGCTACTGGCCCAAGCTGGGGGAGGAGAAGGCCCTGAGGAGATGGTGGGAGGTGCAAGTTTGAAAAGTCAATTCAGGAGTCACTTCCCAGCATCTTGGGAATCCCCTGGTGGCTCAGAGGTAAAGAGTCTGCCAGCACTTTGGGAGACCTCAGTTTGATCCCTGTCCAGAAGATCCACTGGAGAAGGAAATGGCAACCCACTCCAGTATTCTTGCCTGGAAAAATCCCATGCACAGAGGAGCCTGGCAGGCTACAGTCCATGGGGTTGCAAAGAGTCGGACATGACTAAGTGATTACACTTTCTTCCCCAGCATCCTTATTCCCTCCTTGTTCCAGAGGCTGTGCTCTTCTCTCTGAGGACCAGACCTGTTTGGGTACAGCCGATGGCAGCCCACAGCCTACCATGACCCTCACTCTGACATTCTGGGCCCTTCAAGCTGGCTTGATGCCCATCACAGCCTTGACCTCCAGGCTCCAGCCTGAGATCTCACCCCCACCCCAGGATCCATGGACCCCTCTGCTATGGACCTGCTGCTCCAGATTTTATGCAAGGTTGAATTTTGCCTCCTCCAGGCAGCCTTCTGTGATTGATTTGGCTTTGTTTGCCCCATTAGGAGCCCGTGCAGACTTACATTTGGAACCCTTCTTTCACTTGGCTCACTCACCTGTGGGGCAGTTGACAGGCTGTCGGCTGGGACAGAGGGGTGCCTGGGCCCTGGGCTCCCCTCCTCAGGCAGGCTAACCTCACCTCTGCAGGGTTCCCAGGTCCTCAGGAGAGAAAGCTGTAAGTCTTCCTGAGGCCCATGCCCAGGACTGGCCCAGTGTCCATCCTATCAAACCCTCTTGGTGGACACAGGTCGCAAGGCCAGTCCATGGAGTCAGATGTTGGGGAGACAGGGCCACCCCGCCCCCCACCCCTAATAGGGCAGCTGTGAAGTCACACTGGGAAAGGAGCTTGCATGCAGGCATGGGAATATTTCCTGGCCCTTTCTGCATCTCCCACAAGCAGTCAACATGGGTTTCCCTGAAGAGCAGCCTGGGGGAGAGGATCGCAGTGTGGTGTGAAGCGAGTTAGTCTGCCCTTTGCTCCCCTGGCTGCAGGGTTCAGAGCAGCAGCAGCCAGGCCCAGCCTAGTGGGCAGGTAACCCGTGTTGTCAAGCTCAGAAGGGACCCACACTCGGTTTTACGCCCCGCAGTCGCTATCTTGAAATTCTTCATAACTCTGAACAAGAGCTCTGCATTTTCCCTCTACAACTGGTCCTTCAAATGAGGTAACTGGGCCTGAGAACGGCAGGTGCTGGTTATCTGCTCAGCACTGGCTGACCCTGCTCTGGGCGGGCTCTTCCTGCTAGACAGAGACTAGAAGAGCTGGAACCAGTCCAAGGTGATGGTTGAGGGAGGGAGATACTCTGCAGCTCAAGGCTTCCCAATCATAAGAGCCTGAAACTCGAGCCTGAAACTGGTCTGCCCCCTCCTGTGATGGCCCCATGTGTCAGTTCAGTTCAGTCCCTCAGTCGTGTCCCATGAATCACAGCACGCCAGGCCTCCCTGTCCATCACCAACTCCCGGAGTTCACTGAGACTCGACGTCCATCGAGTCAGTGATGCCATCCAGCCATCTCATCCTCGGTCGTCCCCTTCTCCTCCTGCCCCCAATCCCTCCCAGCATCAGGGTATTTTCCAATGAGTCAACTCTTCGCATGAGGTGGCCAAAGAACTGGAGTTTCAGCTTCAACATCATTCCTTCCAAAGAAATCCCAGGGCTGACTTCTTTCAGAATGGACTGGTTGGATCTCCTTGCAGTCCAAGGGACTCTCAAGAGTCTTCTCCAACACCACAGTTCAAAAACATCAATTCTTCGGCGCTCTGCCTTCTTCACAGTCCAACTCTCACATCCATACATGACCACAGGAAAAACCATAGCCTTGACTAGACGGACCTTAGTCGGCAAAGTAATATCTCTGCTTTTGAATATGCTGTCTAGGTTGGTCATAACTTTTCTTTCAAGGAGTAAGCATCTTTTAATTTCATGGCTGCAGTCACCATCTACAGTGATTTTGGAGCTCCAAAAAATAAAGTCTGACACTGGCCCCATGGGTAGCCTCTCCTATATTTGAGGATGTCTGGATGACCTCGATGCATGCTCAGTCACTCATGTCTGACTCTTGGCGACCCCATGGACTGTAGCCCAGCTGTCCATGGAATGGACTCTGTCCATGGAATTTTCCTGGCAAGAACACTGGAGTGGGTTGCCATTTCCTACTCCAGGAGATCTTCCTGACCCAGGCACTGAACCCTCGGCTCTTGCATCTCCTACACTGGCAGCAGATTCTTTACCACTAACACTACCTGGGAAATCAAGAAGCCACTGGATCTGTTCCCAACTGTGCACCCCAGGAGACTCAGGATGGAAAAAAGCAGAATACTGACCCTAGATAGCTGAAGTTCACATCAAATGAATGACTCTATGCACCTAGACTCTTGCATCTTCCAGTCCATAGAAAAGTGCTGAATTTATTAACTTGAAATGTCTGGTTTTCTTCAATTAGTATTAATCTTTTGATGTTTGACTATCTGGTTTTCACAGCAAAAATTCCTGTATATCCTGGCTCCTCCCTCACCTCTTCAGAGCAGTCCCTCTCTCTGCTTTTGAATATGCTGTCTAGGTTGGTCATAACTTTTCTTTCAAGGAGTAAGCATCTTTTAATTTCATGGCTGCAATCACCATCTACAGTGATTTTGGAGCTCCAAAAATAAAGTCTGACACTGGCCCCATGGGTAGTCCCTCCTATATTTGAGGATGTCTGGATGACCTCGATGCATGCTCAGTCACTCATGTCTGACTCTTGGCGACCCCATGGACTATAGCCCAGCTGTCCATGGAATGGACTCTGTCCATGGAATTTTCCTGGCAAGAACACTGGAGTGGGTTGCCATTTCCTACTCCAGGAGATCTTCCTGACCCAGGCACTGAACCCTCGGCTCTTGCATCTCCTACACTGGCAGCAGATTCTTTACCACTAACACTACCTGGGAAATCAAGAAGCCACTGGATCTGTTCCCAACTGTGCACCCCAGGAGACTCAAGATGGAAAAAAGCAGAATACTGACCCTAGATAGCTGAAGTTCACATCAAATGAATGACTCTATGCACCTAGACTCTTGCATCTTCCAGCCCATAGAAAAGTGCTGAATTTATTAACTTGAAATGTCTGGTTTTCTTCAATTAGTATTAATCTTTTGATGTTTGACTATCTGGTTTTCACAGCAAAAATTCCTGTATATCCTGGCTCCTCCCTCACCTCTTCAGAGCAGTCCCTCGGGGTATCTTAGAGGGTTTCTTCCAGGCCTGAGTCCTCACTTTTGTCTGCTAAATAACACATACTTCTCAATTTTTAGGTTGTACATTTTTTCCAGTGGACAAGGTAACAACAGTTGCCTACTTTATACAATTGCTATGGAGATCAAATGGGCTGATATACATGGAAAGAGCTCAGAACTGCACAGAACAGCTAGTCAGTGCCACATGTTTCTGTTACCAGTGAATGAATTAATAAAGCTGTTAAATAACTGCACACTCACTGTGCCAGGTGGCGCTGAAATTTACTGGGCTGGTCCTTCAGATACCATTCATTTATTACCTGCATGTCTGTTTCATGTTTGCCATGAGCCTGGCCCTGTGCTAGGTGTGGGGGATAAAAAATTGAGTAAGATATATTTTGCTCACAGATGACTCAGCGTGGGGAAGCTGATGGGTAAGTGAATGTAGCTTCTGTGATTTGCTGCAGGTGATGTGAGGAGGGGGAGGTGTGGGATGGGGAGGTGGGACCCTGTTCTGCCTGGGAAGTGGTGGGAGGCAGAATGCTTCTGGGATGGGGGGCTCCGAGTAGCTCCAGTCCTTTATGTCTCATCCCAGAATGAATTCAGCGAGAGGCAAAATGATACATAAGAAGTGATTCAGTAGAAAAGGACGCTTGTGCTTTCCAGGTGGCGCAGTGGTTAAAGAATCTGCCTGCTGATGCAGGAGATGAGAGAGACACGGGTTCGATCCCTGGGTCAGGAAGATCTGCTGGAGAAGGAAATGGCAACCCACTCCAGTATTCTTGCCTGGAGAATCCCATGGACAGAGGAGCCTGGTGATTCAGTAGAAAAGGACGCTTGTGCTTTCCAGGTGGCGCAGTGGTTAAAGAATCTGCCTGCCGATGCAGGAGATGAGAGAGACACGGGTTCGATCCCTGGGTCAGGAAGATCTGCTGGAGAAGGAAATGGCAACCCACTCCAGTATTCTTGCCTGGAGAATCCCATGGACAGAGGAGCCTGGCGGGCTGCAGTCCATCGGGTCACAAAGAGCCGAACATGACTGAACGCACACACCCATGAGGCTTGTAAGGGGGTGGGCAAGAGAGTGCGGCCCTAAGAACTCTGTGGGCTATGGTTTCATAATCAAAGGAAAAGTGGGGAGGGGGAGAAGACCACCTCTCCCTCCTTCTTGAGTAGACGTCACCCTTCCAGAGGTCACCCTTCCGTCATCAGCTCCTCCTCCCTGTCCTCCTTGTTTCTTGTCTCTACAAGGTCAAACTGCGTCTGTCATGGCACAGTTCAGTTCAGTCGCTCAGTCGTGTCCGACTCTTTGCAACCCCGAGAACCGCAGCACCCCAGGCCTCCCTGTCCATCACCAGCTCCCGGAGTTCACCCAAACCCATGTCCATCGAGTCGGTGATGCCATCCAGTCATCTCATCCTCTGTCGTCCCCTTCTCCTCCTGCCCTCAATCTTTCCCAATGTGGCACAGTGGAAATGAGCAAAAAGGCAGTGGACTGGGCCAAAATTGTGAGTCGTATGGTTTCAGTGTAATGCCACCTTTTACTTACACTTTTGATTTTAGTTTCTGCAGAGAAGCCTGTCGTAGGAATCATTACCTTACCGGCCTCCTGGGCAGGAGATGGGTCTCAGACCTCCATCGTTTTACCGTTCTGGGGGGCATGCCCCCTGCTTCTGTTGCACGGTGTTGTAGTTAAGCAAACCTGCTTTCTTGAGTGATCGTTAGTTTATGGGGATCTCCCATACTTTTCCCTTTACCTACGATCCCTTCGTGGGGTTGACTATGTAATCAGCTACTTTGTCCCTTCACTCTGTCCCTATTAGAAAGAACACCAGAAGGGAGACAACGCTGGTGGCGAACCTCTCAAAGATGAGTCGACAACATTCTTCAGACAAAGCACAGGTTGGACTCAGACGCAGAGGAATTAACTGCTTTCTTTTTTTAATTACCATAATAGAAATGACAATGGTCAAAGGGGCACAATTCCACATGGCCACATTTTTTACATCCATTAAGGTTATAGGTTTTGAATCAAAAGAGCACATTGAAACCCTACATTAAGAAAGAGCCTTTTCACTGTAGTAAAAGTTAGTGATCCCTTTGTGAAGCCTGGGGGCTTCAGTAGCAAAGGACTAAAAGAATAGTTAAAATACCTTTTTATTAAGTAAACTACTTACATGTACAAGTTGAATATGAAAACATTAGTAAGACACAGAAATATTTCCGATTTTTTCGGCATGAAGAATTGGCATCTGGACAGTGGCTAGTTTCAAGAATAAGGTCTAAAACTTTAAATAGTAGAAACTTTAAACAGTAAAAAGAGTGTTAGTATGGTTTCAAAGGGGGGGAAAAGGGTGAGAAAAGATCAGAAACAAGCAAGGATATAGATTTGTCCAAGTCTGTTAGCCAGCTCCCCCATCTCCACCCCTTCTAAGATTTTCCCCAAGAAGCATCTCAGGTAGACTGACGAGGGGTCGCGTGCTGCAGGGTCCGGAGGCTCACAGTTACTGGCTAAGGGGGGACACAGGACAAGTTCAGCCCCACTGTCACATCCGCTCTGTAGAGTGCTCCATCCAGGGTGAGCCCCCATGAAAGCCCAAGACAATGGAAAGCGAGAGGGTGTGGATTTTCGAACAACTTGCTAGATTCCAATTCGTTGCCTTCCAACTGGAATTTTTTTTTTAACTTGAGGCAGCAACCCTGATCACTTCTGTAGCTCAGAAGACCTCTGATTTATTCAGTGACTCACAATCGGGGAAAGAGGCGCTTTGGAAGATCCCCATAGCTGGGAACTAGAGATGGCATGGTCCCGTGCTGGGTTTCCCAACCTCAGCATGACTGGCACTTGGGGGGATGGACACTTCCTTGTCCCGGGGGCTGGTCAGCGTGCCTGGCTTCCACTCACTAGGTGCTATCAGAGCACACCCCCCCATGTCATGAAAATCGAAACTGTCTCCAGACACTGCCAACTCCTTTGGGAATGAAATTGCTCCCAGATGAGACCCACAGTCCTAGTGGTTGAGAAACTTCATAGATAGAAGCCCTGGGCTCCAGACCCCACTCTCCTGCTCACCAGCGTGGCCTGGCAATGCTCCCAAACCTCTGGGAGACTCTGTTTCCTGGAGAAAGTATGAAAGTTTAGAAGCTCCCCTCCTGCCAGCTTCCAGAGCCCGGGTCAGAACCATCTGGATTGCTGGGACAATACTTCAAACTACACTGATGTTGTTCAGTTGCTCAGTCGTGTCTTGACGCTTTGCGACACCACAGACAGTGGTAGGTCAGGCTCCCCTGTCCTTCACTATCTCCCCAAGTTTACTCAAATTCCTTTCCTTTCAGTCAGTGATGCTATCTAACCATCCCATCCTCTGCCGCTCTTTAAACTATACATGTGGTGATTCTCTGGTTCATAATGACATTGGGGGAAAGAGCTGATGAAACTGACACTGAGGCCACCGGCGGCCGCTCATCATGTGGCGGGGGCTCGGTGGTGGGGAGGGCTCTGGATCCCCCCCGTAGTCAAAAATTCCCTGTGGATGTGCCTCATACACCTGTCAGACTTCTTCCCAAGGTGGCAGGGGTCTCACACCTCCTCCTGGGAAGGCGGGAAGTCAGCTTGCAAAAGGGCCCAGGAGTAAAGGAACGGCTTTGTCAAACAGCTGGCTGGAGAGGTCTGGGCAGGCACGAGTGTGTACAGTGGCCGAAAACCAGGTGCCCGCACATCCTGGGAACTGGGCAGCCCGACCAACCTCTCCAAGGGCTTTCTCTGCCTTTATTCTCTATCTTGACCAAAAAATACGACTTTTACCATGACTCAGAACAAGCCATGCGGACTTATATTCCAGAGTTTACATAGTCAGTTTTAAGTACTCTTAACCATTCATTCCATTGCAGTCCCAATAGCTGCTGTCTTCTCACTCTGGGAGGAATGTTCCTCCCTGTAGTCACTATGGTCTGCACTGTTTTGCCCCTGCCCACCTCCATCCTCCCATTCAAAAAAAAGCGAAGGAAATGCTCAAGGTCTATCTCCAGAAGCGACTTGCTGGGGACACCCAGCCACCGCTGAATTCTGATTTCCTGGGTTTCTTGGAGGGGCTTCTTTTTCCACTTGGAGATTTTTGACTCCAGCCCCATGCACTCCCAGTGCTCCGCCCCCTGGCTGTCCTCCACCCTCTCACTGCTGACCAAGACCAGGGCCCCGTGGAGCAGGCGGGGCAGGACGGGCGCTCACGGGACAGACAGGCTCCCTTGGGCCAGGGGCGCAGCTCCCAGGGCGTCTCCATCAGGGCAGCCCAGCACATCCAGGACTTGCTCTGTGGGGTGTGTGTGTGTGTGTGTGTGTTAGCTGCTGTCTTGTCCGACTCTTTTCAACCCCATGGACTATGGTACACCAAGCTCCTCTGTCTATGGGATCTTCCATATTTATTTTTTTGGGTAGACCCAGATACAGAATTTCCCAGTCAGTGGGTATGGCTGTTTCAGAGCTTTTAGTGCTCAGGGACAGAATTCTCAGAAGAGTGACTAATTCCCCAGCCCTGCTTTACTGCCCAGGAAGATGCCACATGTTTGCATGCCAGGGATCAGAGCTTTTCCTTCCATTTGTAAAGGCTTTTGCTCCTGAGACTCAGGGGAGGGGGAGGGGGAGGAGTGGGGAGGTGCTAGGGTGGTGAGTTGCTCCAAGGTAGGGCTTGGCCCTGGATACGGTCCAAAAGATCAATGTCCAGGCCATCCAGACCCTTCCAGACACGTTTACAAGCTGATATGCTATAAGTGTCAGAGTTGGCTTTGGCAGCTATTGCTATTGTTTAGACTAGCCTACCAGGCTCCTCTGTCCATGGGATTTCTCAGGCAAGAATAGGGGAATAGGGAGCCATTTCCTTCTCCAGGCAATCTTCCTGACCCAGGGATCAAACCCAGGTCTCCTGCACTGCAGGCAGATTCTTTACCATCTGAGCCACGATGGAAGCCCCAGAGGACAGACAAAGGGGCAGAGGGGGCCAGATGACAGCTGGCTGGGAACACGATGGTGCCCATCCCAAGGCTGGGGGCAGGCAATCCGGGTTCCCTCAGTGATCCCGGGCGAATGCATGAGACCGCCAGCCTGGCATCCATCCAGGGGCCTGTCAGCTCTCCATTAACTTACAGCCTGGCCCCAGCTGACCTCCCAAAAGTCCTGATTAAACACTCTCTAAGGCCTCTAGCTGTTGCGCGGTTCTGAGACTGACAAATACCTGTGCACGGCTGTCTGCCCCTTTCTAGAACTTCCATTGAAATCCATGCTCTAGGACCAGCAGAGCCCAGCCTCAGAGGCCCATCTGAGGTTGCTCCATCCCAGAGGGCTCATCACAGAGGGTGTGGATGCAGGGAGACGTGAGGTAACCAGCAAGCCTACAGTCTGATCACAGCTTCTCAGCCACACAGCCTGGCCTCAGCTTCCTCTACAAAAAAAATGGCAATGATCCCCGTGCACCTCTCTGCACCCTCACCCTTGCCGAGGGATGATTGGAGAAGTAAATGAAATATGGCTCACAGCACAAGGAAGGCGCATAGGCTGAGAGCAGGAAGAATAATCACAGTTAATGGTATCACTATTAATAAGGAGAGAAGGTCAGTTTCCTGCAGGAGGAGAGGACTGTTTGTCTGGAAGGAGTTAGGCTGCAGTGCAGACAGCGGCCAAGTCTCTCCAGTCTCCAAGGACAGCTTCCAAGGGATGCTAGTGGGCTGGCGGGTGGCCAGGCCTTCCATTTAGAACAAGCTAGAAAGTGGCCTGTTGTCTCTCGAGCCCAGCGGTACTTACTAGCCAGTTCTCCCCTTGGACCCCGGGGGACTCCCTAAAGGAGAAGCGAGCTTCTTTTTCTGGGGGGTAGATGGGTAGATGGGGCCAAGGGAGCCTCATTTGCCTCTTGACCTTGGACCCATGGAAAGGGCAGCAATGACAGAGCGGGAGCCTGCAGAACGATCATCTCCCCCGGGGCCTACGAATCCCCTGGGGACACGCCCGGCTCCAGTGTCTTCTGGCCTGGCCGCTCCTCCAAAGCTCCAGGGACCTAACTCCTGCCCTCCTAAAGCAAGTGTTGCTGTGCGTGGTGAGAAGCAAGCACACACAGGTGTGGGATGTGGGATGCTCACAGCTTGCCGAGGGGAAATGGAGGCACACGGGGAGAGACAAGTATAGAGAACATTCTAGAAAAGGTAGGACTCCTCCTCCGAGGAGCAGCCACTAAAGAGGCAAGTCCCTCCTTCCTCAGCACGGGCCTGTCAAGCCAGGGTGGGCTCAGGAGCCAGCCTCACCTGGGAGAAGCCAGAACAGGAGCCCCAGAACGGGGTCCAAGGGAGAAGCATCCGTCCCCCTTGCTCAGGAGAGTCTTGGCACTCAGCAGAAGGCCTGAGCCCGTGGGTGGGGCCCAACCTTCAGCGCTGACCATCCCAGGATTGTCCTTACTGATTCTGGCTGTGTGAACCCCTCCTCGTGTGGGCCTCCCTGTGGGGCTCTGAGTCAGGGCCCTTCTGCGTGGGTCCTGAGAACGCTGGTCTCTGGGTGCTTCTCCGGCCAAGCAATACTCCTCCTCCGAGGAGCAGCCACTAAAGAGGCAAGTCCCTCCTTCCTCAGCACGGGCCTGTCAAGCCAGGGTGGGCTCAGGAGCCAGCCTCACCTGGGAGAAGCCAGAACAGGAGCCCCAGAACGGGGTCCAAGGGAGAAGCATCCGTCCCCCTTGCTCAGGAGAGTCTTGGCACTCAGCAGAAGGCCTGAGCCTGTGGGTGGGGCCCAACCTTCAGCGCTGACCATCCCAGGATTGTCCTTATTGATTCTGGCTGTGTGAGCCCCTCCTCGTGTGGGCCTCCCTGTGGGGCTCCGGGTCAGGGCCCTTCTGCGTGGGTCCTGAGAACGCTGGTCTCTGGGTGCTTCTCTGGCCAAGGAAAGAGACTTGAGTTCAACTTAAAGAGGCGGGCAGGCAACAGGGATCCCCTTCCCAAGGAGGCTGAGCATGTCCCAGCCCAGGATGGTCAGACACTTTCACCTGCAGAGCTCAGAGCCGGCCGGGCCATACCACAATGTGGGACTTGGGAAATGGCCTCTAAAGACTCAGGGCCTGGTTTAAAGGTGCCTAGAGATGCCACGCAGCCACTAAAGGCATAATGGTGTTCCAGAAAGAGCCTGGCTTGGGGACCAGATAGTTCAGGTTCATCTTGATCGTCGCTTTGCTGCTGTGACCTCAGGCACGTTATCCCACTCCTCTGAGCTTCTGGTCCCTTATCTGTGTATCGGAACAATGATGTCTATAGAGTAATGCCTACATGCTCAGTCACTTCAGTCATGTCTGACTCTCTGCAACCCGAGGGACTGTAGCCCGCCAGGCTCCTCTGTCCATGGGATTCTCCAGGCAAGAATACTGGAGTGGGTTGCCATGCCATCTTGCAGGCTTGGCCAGATTCAAGCAATACGGCCTTTGCTTAACATCAAAGACAGATCCGCCTCTGTGGCCAGAGGGAGAAGACAGCACACTCTGGCTGGAAGTTAACTGGCATGTCAACCCCCAATGTTATCTGAGTGAAGTTGGAAAAAAATAAACAAAAACATAGGAGATGGAGTGGGCTGACCCTGGGTAAGACACTGCGATCATGTCAAGTTTGGACAAAAAGGTCCCTGAAACTCCTGATCATCTCTGGCCCTGACATTAAGAAGAGAGAGAGACTTGAAAGTTGAATTTAACTAACATTCTCATCAAGGGAAAGAAAACCTTCATGGGGAGACTCCCGTGCCCAGAAGCACCCAGTGAACATGGGCCCCCAGGGCTGCCCTGGAAGGTTGGAGGCTTCCTTAGAGCTAAAAGTCAACCTTTCCTCTCTTCCCCGCTCCTCCTCGTGTTACCAGACATAGAACCTTCTCTCCCGGGTCATCCTCACAGGCCATTTGAGTACAGGGAGCCGCTACCTGCCTCGGACAGGGCTTCAGGCTTCCAGGGGACGTGGGTTCAGAAGGCAAGAATGGGGGCGTTTGGACAGGAGTGAGCCCCATGAAGACAGCTCGTCTCCCCAACCCTGGCTCTGGACTTCTTCACTCCTTGGGTTTGCCCATGAAGACACGTGGCTATCTAAGGCAGACCTTGTTCACGGGGCAGGCAGGGCCCAGGCCTTGAGAGAGAGGAGGTTACTGGAGAAGCAGCTGAGACGCTGTACTCCAAACTGCCACCACTGAGCCCTACCTCCAAGCTGGTCCTGCCTACAGATGGCGAGGCCCGCTCTGCTCAGCGGTTCCAGAAAGGGTCCAGGGAGGCGGTGCCACATCCCTTCTCCCAATCCCCAAAGGCCACGCTAATGCTCAGCGATTGTGACTGCCACTTGAGCTGAAGGTCAAGTGAAGGTCAAAGCCATCTGGAGGTCAGGCTGGTAACCCCATTAATGCAGCAGCTCGGGGCCAACCTCCCAGAGACGAGTGGCCACCTCCGGACATTTAAGATGTCCCTTCACCTGTCATCAAGGATATTCCTTTTCTCCTGACACAACAACAAATTCAGCCTTCTCTCTGTTTTTTTTTTTTTTTTAATTGTCTCCAAATACGCACGAGGGCTTCTTTATCAGTCTTTGAAGCTTCTCAGCCACCGAGAGGGAGTTTATGCCATCTATTTCCTTTCGCAGGGAGGAAGCAAGGAAAAAGCCACTCTGGGCTTGTGGGCAAGCCAGCCTGTGTTCTAGCTCTCCCTACTCTTGAGGGGACAGGGAGGGCTGTCTTGGGGAGGGGGATGCTTTGCCATGAACTTTCCTAAGGATGGAAGAAAAGTGAGTCCTTTGCTGTGTGAATCTCCCCCAGCACGTGGGTGCACTCAAAGGCCAACAGGCCTGTGGTCTTACTGAGAGAGCTCCCAGGCTAGCCAGGATTCCCCAGCCACTGAGTTTCAAGCATATCAAGAAACTGCTCAGGCAGATCACAATTACACCTGCAAGAGTGCACCGTAGCCTAGCCGAGTTTAAAGTGTGGGTGTCTTAACGCCCTGCCCACCCTGCACACAGCTTCAGAACCATCTGGATAGTCCCGCCCCACCCAGGGCAGCTGAGAAGGCAGGAATGTGCTCAAGAAAGGGCTAAGGTGGGGAGGCAGCCTTGAAATCACAGTCAGGAAATGTCTCTCCTGCTCCGACCCCTGCCGTTCTGTACTCTGGGACCACAGGCAAGTCACGCCCCTCTCTCTCCCACCCACCAATTCAGGAGATGCACAGACCTCATCTCTAGAGTTCCGTGACTTCTCAGAGAAGAAAGAGCCTCTTGGGCAGGTAGCCAGATGAGTTATCCACCTGGCAGGTCTAATTTTTAAAGGCGCCTTCTCTTCTCTTTACAAAGACGAGAAAGTCCATCTGGCAGATAAAAATCACCACCACTACCACGCCTGAGAGCCACGTCACCAGGAACTCCCCCATCCTTGGGTTTCATAAGGGGTCGGGTGACTAGCATCAAAGACGCCATTTCCAAGTCAAAGGAGGAATGTTCTGGGACACTTCCAGGGACCACCAGCGATATTCCGAGGGGCCGAGTGAGAAATCAGATTGGGCTGGAAACCCTCGGTCCTGAAGGCCGCCCTTGCCCCAGCACCCCGCACCCCAGGTGTGATATTAACACGTTTGCGTAGAAACAAGACCCGTTAAGTGGTGATTTAGTGCCGGCAAGGGACCATCCAATCATGTCTGTATTTTAAACCAAACTTGGCTGCTCCCTCCGGTCTCATGTTCGTGGAATGCGGTTTCAAGAATTTTCCAACCTGTTCCTCGAAGGTTTTGCGTTGTCGTGTCTCCAGGGGCCGGATGTCCAGGCTTCCACATTTTCTGGATCAGCAGAACCACAGCAGGGGTTGTTTGAAATCGGGGCTGCTTGGGGGAAATTCCGGATGCATGGTGGCTCCGCTTCAGAGGCTGTGCCCCCGGTCAGAACTCGTGGTTCTAGAACTGGGTGCGGTCAGAGGCCCGCGGGCACAGCGCCCGCAGAGAGCGCGGCGCAGGCGGCCGGCCCGGAGCCCCGGCGGCTCAGAAGGTGAAGGCGTACACCACCCCCACCACCACGATGTTCCCCAGTGTCGCTATGATGGCGATCCAGAGCAGCACCGCGTCGTTGGAGGACCTGGGCGGCTCCTCCGGCTGCCCTTGGCCGTTGGAGGCCGCGTGCACGTTGGTGGAGGAGTTAAAGAGGGAGTACTCGGTGCTGAAGTCCTCGTTGGGCGAGTCCATGAAGGCGCCTCCCATCATGGGGAGCTGGGAAGAAGGAGAGAGAGAGAATTAACCAGGGCCGGGGGCTGGAGGGCCGCCCGCAGAGGGGAGGGTGGCTGGCCGGGCAGCCCCGCGTGAAGACACACCCCTAAACCGGGCTTTGCGTCTGGCACGTCTTTTCAGCTGGAAAAACGAGCGCTCACAGCAACCTTTTGGGGCAGACGTGCATGGCCACCTTGCAGGTGAAAACTCCATGGCTAGCTGGCAATTCACTGGGACGTATAGACCCTCCCTCTCTAAACACCAGGCCCCCCTCCCCGGGACAGCACACAATGTCTTTATTCTTCTCCTAACTGTAAAAATAATATGGGCTCAGCACAGAACATTAAGAAAATACAAAAGGAGAGGGAAAAAGAGAATCGCAATTTCACCACTTTGGGATAATCACCTAATATTGTGAAATTTTCCTTTCCAATTTTGTGTGTGTGTGTGTATGAGAGAGAAAAACCTTTAAACATGTCATTTTATACTCCTGTATTAAAAAGCCTATGAAAATGCGATTTTACAGTTGTATAATATTCTATCCTAAATACAAGCCATAATTTAATCATTTTCCCAGAACTGGAGATTTAGGAATTTGGATATTTTCCTATTATAAATATGGCAAACCTAGACAGTGTGTTAAAAAGCAAAGATATCACTTTGCCAACAAAGGTCGGGATAGTCAAGGCTATGATCTTTCCAGTAGTCATGTAAGGATGTGAGGTTGGACAATAAGGAAGGCAGAACACCAAAGAATTGATGCTTTTGAACTGTGGTGATGGAGAAGACGCTTGAGTCCCTTGGATAGCAAGGAGATCTAACCAGTCAATCTTAAAGGAAATAAACTCTGAATACTCTTTGGAAGGACTGATGTTGAAGCTGAAGCTCCAATACTTTGGCCACCTGATGCAAACAGCTGGTCACTGGAGAAGACCCTGATGCTGGGAAAGACTGAAGGCAGGAGGAGAAGGGGGTGACAGAGGGTGAGGTGGTTGGACGGCATCACCGATCCAATGGACATGAGCTTGGGCAAGCTCTGGGAAATGGTAAAGCACAGGGAGGCCTGACGTGCTGCATCCATGGGGTCACCAAGAGCTGGACATGACTTGGTGGCTGAACAGCAGCAGCAACGCCCTTGTTCACACACTTGGGCGTCCACACACGCCTGCACGTGCATGTTTATTTTTTGGGCAGACCCAGATACAGAATTTCCCAGTCAATGGCTGTGACTGTTTCAGAGCTTCTAGTGCTCAGGGACAAAATTCTCAGAAGGGTGACTAATTCCCCAGCCCTGCTTTACTGCCCAGGAAGATGCCACATGTTTGCACTCCAGGGATCAGAGCTTCTCCTTCCATGTGTAAAGGCTTTTGCTCCTGAGACTCGGTGATGGGGTGGCGGCAGAGAGGGGTGTTGGGGAGGTGGGTTGCTCAAGGGGAGGGCTTTCCCCTGGATACGGTCCAGAAGATCAACGTCCAGGCCGTCCAGACCCTTCCAGACACATCTACAGGCTGATACACCTTAAGTCCCAGAGTTGGCTTTGGCAGCTACTGTCATTGTTTAGACTGCAGTCCACCAGACTCCTCTGTCCATAGGATTTCTCAGGCAAGAATACCGGAGTGGGATGCCATTTTCTTCTCCAGGGGATATTCCCGACCCAGGGATCGAACCTGAGTCAGCCACATTGGCAGGTGGGTTCTATACCACTGAGCCACCAGGGAAACCCCTTGGCAACTTTTAGGCCCATATAAACTTTTTTTAATGGCACATGAATGAATGAGCACTAGACAGTTAAGCCTTCCTTGGATAACATTTACCGAGCTACTACTACTACTGCCTCTACAGAGACCCAGCTATGGTCAGGGAATGTGCTGGAGATCTTAAAACACTCATTTAATCATTCAGTTCTCCAGCTGCAGGGTACCATGGTACTCCCATTTCACAGATAGGTAAGTAAAGGTCAAGACCACTGTACTCATCTGTGCTGGAGTCAAGTCTGAGACCACTGTGTCTGACTGTGGGGCCAGGGTGCTACCTGCTATATCCATAGCCTTCCCCATTCCTAGATCAGACTCAGTACTGGGTCCCGGCACAGTCACTGCCCCCTGGGACCGTGCTCCAGTGGGGATGTGTGTACTGCCTGGGGGACAACGGGAGCAGAGTGGGGACCGCCCCACTCAGCTGCTCATCTGAATTGCACTGCTGCTGCTGCTGCTGCTGAGACGCTTCAGTCGTGTCCAACTCTGTGTGACCCCAGAGACAACAGCCCACCAGGCTCCCCCGTCCCTGGGATTCTCCAGGAAAGAACACTGAAGTGGGTTGCCATTTCCTTCTCCAACTAGGGACTATTAATTAGGGGCCACAGTTCTAGACTCTGCAGTGGTGAGCCAGATGGGGGAGGCCCCTGCTTCTGGGGGTCCACGCTCCAGCTGGGGATGAGAGCAGGAAAGGAGAAGGAGCAAAAAAGAGGGGCAGGAGGGAGGGATGGAATAAAAAAGAGAGAATATCTGAGGGGAACCCGAACCACTAGAGAGTTCACACAGAGAGGCTACTTGCAGGCAGTTCCATTTGTGGCCTGCTCTGAATCTCAGTGGCCTCTTTTTAAAGGATGCCCTGTGACTGGGGCAACGGGTGCTTTTGAGCATCTGCGTGGGCTGCAAAGAGCAGCCTTTGACTGGCTCATGCTCAGAGGAGCTTGGCATTTCATCCACAGCACAGCTCGGTCCTTTATTTAGGCGGGGACCAGAAAGATGTCAATCTGGGAGCTGTCTGACAAACAAAGGCCACCAGGGGGCAACCGGGAGAGGCCTCCTGTTGATCCTTGTTGCGGGGGAGGCGGTGTTGCTGCGGGTTGCTGCAAGTCACAGGGGTGAGTTCACTTATATGGGTCCTCCTTTCTTAGACCTTGCAATTCTATTTCTAGGGCTTTATCCTAGGGAAACAATTATACCAGAGATACACAAAAGATGTTGTCTAAATATTACACAAAAAGTTGAGTGGAGGGAATTAAATAAATTCTGGTTTATCTATCCAGCAGATTACAGTCTTAATGATACAGACCTATACGTAAGTCAAGTAAAATACAGATACCACAATAATGTTATAAATGGTATTAACAGTATGGTATTAACAGTTTGGTATTTTTGTAAAAATATTTATACATGTATGTGTGTGTGTGTGTGTGTGTGTGTGTGTGTTAGTTGCTCAGTCATGTCCGACTTTTTGCAACACCATAGACTGTAGCCCACCAGGCTCCTCTGTCCATGGGGATTCTCTAGGCAAGAATACTGGAGTGGGTTGCCATTCCCTTCTCCAGGGGATGTTCCTAACCCAGGGATTGAACCCAGGTCTCCCACATTGCAGGCAGATTCTCTACCATATGAGACACCAGGGACATGTGCATCAAAAAAAATCTGGAAAGACACTGTGAAGTGGTTAACTGAACAGTGGGATTAACTGATATGATCTTTTTACTTATATGTATATTTCTTTCTGGGCTTTCCTGGTGAGTCGGTGGTGTAGAACCCGCCTGCCAATGCAGGAGATGTGGGTTCAACCCTTGGGTTGGGAAGATCCCCTGGAGAAGGAAATGGCAATCCACTCCAGTATTCTTGTCTGGGAAATTCCATGGACAGAGAAGCCTGGTGGGCTACAGTCCATGAGGTTGCAAAGAGCCAGACACAACATAGCAATTAAACAATAACCTCCTTACGTGTGTCTATTATAACAGTGTATTAAATTATTAAATTAAGGTATGTTATACTTCAGTTCAGTTCAGTTCAGTCGCTCAGTGTGTCTGACTCTTTGCAACCCCGTGAATCGCAGCACGGGGCTCCCTGTCCATCACCATCTCCCGGAGTTCACTCAAACTCACGTCCATCGAATTGATGCCATCCAGCCATCTCATCCTCTGTTGTCCCCTTTTCCTCCTGCCCCCAATCCCTCCCAGCATCAGGGTCTTTTCCAATGAGTCAACTCATCGCATGAGTTGGTCAAAGTACTGGAATTTCAGTTTTAGCATCATTCCTTCCAAAGAACACCCAGGGCTGATCTCCTTTAGTATGGACTGGTTGGATCTCCTTGCAGTCCAAGGGACTCTCAAGAATCTTCTTCTACACCACAGTTCAAAAGCATCAATTCTTCAGCACTCAGCTTTCTTCATAGTCCAACTCTCACATCCATACATGACCACTGGAAAAACCATATTTTAATAGATAGGATGACAAACACAAATGAGAATAATAATTAACATATCTTCTATTAAAAATACAATCAAAAGTTTAAATAAAAGAGCTGTGACCTTGTTTTGCCCCTCAGCTGGTGATACAGATGAGACAGGTTACAGATGAATGACGCACATCCATTCTAGGGGGTCAGTAGAAGAAGTGACCCACTGTCCTGCAGGGATAGACCCAGACGTTCCCATGAAACCTACTCACCCTTTGGATCTTAGCTAATGGTCCTGTCCACTATAGCCTTCCATCCTGTGTACCCCCAAGACCACAACCTCTCCTTGGGGGCTCCTGTCTCAAGATGCAGTTCTTATTTCAACCCCACCCCAGAGGTCTGGAAGCTCTTAGCAAGGAACAGACAAGTTAGTTTTCATCATGGGATTTCGAAAGCCTTGCCCAGATCATCAGCACAGTGGTGCCTGATGAATCCTGCTGATTGACAGATGAGTGACAACCACCCTCAACCTGGACCGACAACATTGTTGGCCAATTCTACCCCTCCAGCATCTCCCCACTGATCCCACCCCGACCTAGGGGAGTACCCTCTCCTCCAGCAGCCCTGACATGGCACCACCCTTCTCTGGGTCTTCATCTGACCCACCCACCCTTACATCAGGTGAAGCCGAAGACATTGTTAGCTGGTGGCCTCTTAGAAGGTGGGGCTCAGGCCAGGCCAGAAGCTGAATTTCTCCCTCCCGAGCAAGCCTGAACTTCGAGGTTGATTCAGCCCTGTTCCCTGACACCTCTGCTGCACGTCCCTCCCCGGAATTAATCACACACCCATTGTCCTCTGCCCAGCGACCATCACAGCCTCTCCTTCCCCTGACCCCCCAGGGCCCTGGGTTCTTAGACAGACCACTCCCTGCCCCTTGACTCCACTTCTGTTGAGATCTCTGGACGTTAGCCTGGTCCCCCTCTCCTCTCTTCAGGGCATATGGAGGTACAGTGGGTATTTTCATCCAAATCTTTGGGGAAAAGGCGGGGCACTGGCCAGAGCCTTTGGTGCGGGGAGGAGAGAGCAGCCCCCCAGGCTGACACAGCCCTGCCACCTACTTGCAAAGGGGCTGCTAACTTCTCCCCCAGAGGCCTCACCTGTGCCCTGCCCAGTTCTGTGGGTAGCTAATGTCGTTTCAGTTTCCTAGTGCCACAAACTCAGTGGCTTAAAGCGACTCACATTTGACTTCCGTGGTGCTCTAGTGGTTAAGACTCCATGCTCCCCCTGCAGGGGCATGGGTTCAATCCCTGCCCTCCCTCTCCCCAAGTCAGGGAAGTTCCACGGGGCACTCAGTGTGGCAAAAATAAAAAATTAAAATGACACGCATGTATTATCTTACAGTTCTGGAGGTCAGAAGTCTGACTGCACTCATTACACTGGGCTCCCTAGGGCCATCTCCCATCTCAAGAGCCTTAGCCTTCCTCACGCCCGCAAGGTCTCTGCCACGTAAGGTGCCCACCACAGGCCTGGCTAACTGGAGGTGGATGTCCCACCACATGGGGAACTCTTGAAGGCAAGGCCACGGCCCCCTCATCTCAGCCCCCTCACCCCCATCCATACCACAGAGAAGGCGACAAGGACGACCATGTGGAATTGCTGAACTTGAAATAGCAGACGGCCGATTTCCTACCCCTGATCCCAGAGCTCCCGGGTGATGGGACAGCTCGTTCTCCATGGTGAGCCCCTCTCTGCCCTAAACCTCAGGGTCACAGCCCGTGTCTGATTCTGCCACCTCGGGGTGTGGGGGAGGAGTGGGCTCTGGTGTCAGAAAGACTGGGGGGTGAACCTGCTTTGTTACAGAGAGTACAGCCGAGTGAATCATGTACCCTTCCCTGTAAGTGACGGAGATAATATGGTGGAACCACTGGATTCTCCCAAGGAGGGAATCAGGTCACCTAGGATAAATAAAATGCGGCGCCGGTCACTCAGTCATTCCGAATATTCTTTTCTTCTGTTTGTGTAGTAATTCAAAACCGAGAGTATTCTCGGTTATTCAGCTGCTTCAGCTAAAGTGAGGGAGTTGAGCACCTGGCCTTTCCGGGTGTGTTTTTGTGTGATCAATTAATCAGGCGCTCCTTTGTGACTGTACAGACCACCCTCCGCACCCCCACAGGTTTTGTTGAGGCCGCCTGTCAAGAGATGCTCTGAGTCCAGTCAGCACTGTTGCTCAATCTGTCTCCTCAGGTCTGTTGGTTTTGATGGTTTTTTCCCTTTGTGAAACAGAGTCTACTTCAAAGTGCCAGGTAAGACATGAAAATAACCATAGACAGCAAAATCCCATGAATAGAAAACCAGAAAAGGCTGGCCTCAATTCCACCATCTGGGAGTTGGGAAGATCTGACTAGAAACTGACGCCTGGTAAGAACGGGGGAAATGGCTGAAGTCACTTCAGAGTCAGGTGACCCCAGAAGCCTCTGGAAGGCCTCTCTGAAAGCCCCTCCAGCTGGCCAGGTCTAATTTTAAGCCACTTTCGGAACTGACCTCTGGATGTCACACCCTTATGGAGATGAGTAACTGGGCCTTCTCATACTCACGGGCAGGTGTCGTCACTGAACCCCTGAGGAAGGGATGAGTGGCCTGGATGAGTTCACGGCTCAGATCTGGGGGTGATGATTCCTAACTTCAAACACCGGACGTCCATCATGCAGAAAAGAGCATGGCTTGAGGAGAAAGAACAAGAGAAGACGTCTTCTCTTGCTCAGTCATTTAGTTGCTAAGTCGTGTTCAGCACTCTTGCGACCCCATGGACTGGAGCCTGCCAAACTCCTCGGTCCATGGGATTTCCCAGGCAAGAATACTGAAGCGGCTTGCCATTTCCTTCTCCAGGGGATCTTCCCAACCCAGGGATCGAACCTGCGTCTCCTGCTTGGCAGGTGGGTTCTTTAACCACTGAGCCACCCGGGAAGCCCCTTGTTCAGTTAGATGCTAGCAATCAAAAGGATACTGCATGGGGTGAGGATGGGGGTGGGAGCAGGGAACTCATTTCCTCATCAGAGACGATCTTGTCAAGATCGGAAAAGGTCTTGTTGGCTTATTGAAGCGGGGACAGCAGATCAGAGTGTTGAAAGTCAGTTACCTGCACAGATTTCCTGACCATAACTGCCAGGACAGTGGGGACCTTCCTTCCTTCCCCCAGTGTCTTGGAGCCTAGAACAGGGCAGACACTCCAAACTGTAACAATTGGTGAGTGAATGAATTCCAGGGCCATCAGCCAAGAATCCCACAGGCATGTTGAGATTTGGGCCTGGAGCCAACATTTCCCTTTTAGTGGGCTCAAGACCCATTTCTTACTCTGAGGTTCAGATTTTTCATTTAAGACTGGAGAGGGGCTTCTCTGGTGGCCCCATGGTTAAGAATCTGCCTACACTGCAGGGAACACGGGTTCGAGAAGATTCCACATGCCTCAGAGCAACTAAACCCGTGCGCCCAACTACTAAGCCTGTGCTCTAGAGCCGGAGAGTCACAGCTACTGAAGCCCGTGTGCCCCGAAGCCTGTGCTCCTCAACAAGAGACGCCACCACAATAACAAGCCACAATGAGGGGACGCCCGCACACAGCAATGAAGACCCAGCACGGCCAAAAATAAATAAATTAATTAAAAAAAAATAAAACAGGGGAAAAAAGTGTAGACAGCCTCATAGAAGAAGGGAGATCCGGGAGGGCCTTATACTATGTGAAAAACACTTTTTGGGAGGAAAAAGTGAGTCTCGAGATAAACTTAGTTATTATCCCTGAAATTAAAAACATGCCTTAAAAATAATCCTATATATTATGCATGGATCCACATATATGTAAATGTACAGACAAGGGTGGTAAACACATCAGCCAGATTTCCCACAGCAGCAGCAGCTGTAATTTATCTAAGTAAGGAGGATATGGGGGAAGGAGACTGATTCTGTTTGTAACATGTTATTCTAAGAAAAGAAAGATGAGGAAGCATGATTAAATATTAAAAGGGGTCTGTTGTGGTTGGTGGGCATATGGATGCCCGTCGCCTTCTGGTGGTTTAAACATCAGTTCAATGCTTTCAGGACTTCCCTGGTGGCTCAGAGGTTAAAGCGTCTGCCTCCACTGCCGGAGACCCGGGTTCGATCCCTGGGTCGGGAAGATCCCCTGGAGAAGGAAAGGGCAACCCACTCCAGTATTCTTGTTTGGAGAATCTCATGGACTGAGGAGCCTGGTGGGCTGCAGTCCATGGGGTCACAAAGAGTCGGACACGACTGAGTGACTTTACTTACTCAATGCTTTCAACAAGAGCACCACACACGAGATGGTTAGGACCAGACCCCTCGGAAGCCAGGATGGTGCCTCCGCCGCGGGGTGCCCGTCCTTCCGTGTTGGGGTCACCGTGTGCCATGTGTGGCCCATCAAGGCGTGGAAGGGCTCTAGGAGGGCGTGGCTGCCATGGACACTGGGGTCCCGTCCTCCAGGGTCCACGCAGTGCCCACCCTACCCCTACAGCAGCGCTGCTCCGTGGAGGCAAGGCCTCCTCTAGGAGGAGTCAGAAGTGACACAAATCTCCCCTAAGCTGGGCCCCTCCAGGGGAAGGAGCAGAAGATGCTTTCAAAAGAAAATCTTCACAGTGCGGCCACCAGAGCCCAGCCAGCCACTTTCCTGAATGACGGGCACCTTGCAGAGGAGGCTGTTTGCTGGCGGCGGCTGATGAGGGGAGCTTCTGGCTGTCCCCTGGGCTCCACCGAACTCTGCCCCCTCGAAGGCCCTCCTCAGGACCCTGGCACTGCAGGGGCCCGGCCCAGGCACACAGAGATTCAGCTAGGCTCTGGAGGATGGGGCCCCAGTGTCCACGGCAGCCTCGCCCCGCTGGAGCCAGTCCAAACCATGCTTGGCCACGCGTGCCGCACGGTGACTCCGACACTGTGGATGAAAAAGTTAAATTTGTACCAGAGTAAAAACATTCCCGGTAGCTCAGAGGGTAAAGAATCTGCCTGCAAAGCAGGAGACCAGGGTTCGATCCCTGGGTCAGGAAGATCCCGTGAAGAAGGAAATGGCAACCCACTCCAGTACGGTTGCTGGGAAATCCCATGGACAGAGGAACCTGGCGCACTATAGTCTATGGGGTCGCAAAGAGTCGGACACGACTGAGCAACTAACACATAAAAACATTCCTATTGTCCTACATCCCTTTGGAGCCAGGAGACTTGGGGTCTGGCCGCTGCAGCCCTGCCCCTTTCCGAGCCTCATTCACCAGCAGGAAGCTCAGATGAGCCATCGCCAAGGTTCAAGCCCAGGGCTCAGAAGCCTGGCAGACACCAAGAAGCCCAGAGTCAGTTATAAATGGCTGTAAAGTGAGACTTGAGTGGTGAGATCGTCAGATAATCACTTAGATAAAGGCCTCAGGACTAATAAGGACCTCCTGCACAGCACCGGCACTTGATAATATTCTCTGTACTAGCCTACATGGGAGAAGAACCTAAAATAAGAGCAGATATATGTGTATGTGTGTAACTGATTCACTCTGCTGTCCTCCTAAAACGAACACAGCATTGGAAATCAACCAGACGCCAATAAAATGTTTAAAATATTCCTCAGACAAAATACAGGGCACCCACTTAAATGTGAATTTCAGATAAACAACAAAATAATTTTTTTGTATAATAGTAGTAAAATACTCTGGGAGTTGGTGATGGACAAGGAGGCCTGGTGTGCTGCAGTCCATGGGGTCGCAGAGAATCGGACTGACTGAGCAACTGAACTGAACTGAGTGAAATAATTTTGTGTATGTGTCTCTGTGTGTGTGTGAAGTCACTTCAGTACTGTCTGACTCTGTGACCCTGTGGACTGTTGCCCACCAGGCTCCTCTGTCCATGGGATTCTGCAGGCAAGAATACTGTAGTGGGCTGTCATGCCCTCCTCCAGGGGATCTTTGGGACCCGGGGATCAAACCTCTTCTGTAGGTCTTCTGTCTCCTGCATTGGAGGCGGATTCTTTACCATCAGCACCACCTGCTGCTGCTGCTGCTAAGTCGCTTCAGTCGTGTTCGATTCTGTGCGACCCCATAGATGGCAGCCAACCAGGCTCCGCCATCTCTGGGATTCTCCAAGCAAGAGTACTGGAGTGGGTTGCCATTTCCTTCTCCAATGCATGAAAGTGAAAAGTGGAAGTGAAGTTGCTCAGTCGTGTCCAACTCTTCGTGACCCCATGGACTGCAGCCCACTAGGCCCATCCATCCATGGGATTTTCCAGGCAAGAGTACTGGAGTGGGTTGACAGTCCCTGCTGCTGCTGCTAAGTCGCTTCAGTCGTGTCCAACTCTGTGCGACCCCATAGACGGCAGCCTACCAGGCCCCTAGGAAGCCCTAAATAATTCTGGTATATCTCAAATGTCATATTAGACGTATTTTGAGCAAAAAAATTATATGTGTAGTAAAAAATTATCTGACATTCAAATTTAACTGGGCTAACAACCATGGCTGTGTTCTGCCCACCTTCTCCACCAGCCGTGCCAACGAGCAGATGCCCCACGTGACCCCAGACACACGCTTGTTCTGATTCAGGCAGAAACTAAGAGCTCCAAACAGATCTGCTTTGGGCTGCCTGGAAAGTGGGAAACCCTTTTCTCCCCGCACCCGAGGCTATCAGCAGGAGGGTTCAGCCTCCTTCCACAGAAGCTCAGGGTCAGGATCAGTGCCAGGGCTAGTCTGCAGTGACCGCCCCCAGCCCCAGGCTTTGGGCATCTTGTCTAAAACCACTAATGAGCATACACACCTGGGACAGGCATCCAGGCCTCCGGACCACGAAGCCCACAGGCAGTCTCATGAAGTCACGTGACACCTGGCGATGCTGTCCCGGCAGAGAACTGGCCTCCACACTTGGCTTTTGTTCAAAGAGCACAAGGCAAAAGAGCAGTCCTGCCCTTCCAACAGACTTGAGAGGGACAGGCAGCCACCCACCTCCCTGTGTTTCTTCCGTGGAGGCTGAAGTTAGTGGCAATATTCGCCACTCCTGTTGGCTAGCGTTTCCACACTGAAGAGTTTTTAATTAAAGACAAAGTGGAGGAAATAAAAACATTTATCGAGAGCCTGCTCTATGCCAGGTATGTCCTGGGCATTTTATGGGCATGGCTGCATTTTATCATGAACAGTGAACCCCCTGGGTTGGGTACCATCATCATGTATGTGAGGGGTGAAGCGTCGCCCCACAGCCAACTCCACAGCCACTGTACATGATGCTGACACTGCGCAGGACCAAGAGGAGAGATGCTTTACTCCCTCAAAGAGAGAGGGGAGTCGTGCGGCACCCCCAAATGTGACCAGGCAGAATGCCATCCGGGCCAGTGCTCAGTGCACAAAGAGAACTTTTTTTTTTTAATTTTTTTTTTTAATGTCAGCGATTTTAAAAGTCTTCATTGAATTTGTTACAGTATTCCTTCTGCTTTATGTTTTGGCTTTTTGGTTTTGAGGCACGGGGGATCTTACCTCACTAACCAGGGATCAAACCTATGCCTCCTGCACTGGAAGGTGAAAACTTAACCACTGGACCACCAGGGAAGTTCCGGCACACTGAGAACTGTTAGAGCAACCTCTGTGTTTGTTTGGTGCCTCCCTCACAGCGTGGGACCACTGTGACATTAGTCTTGTGCAGCGGTGACTCTCACAAAGTTTTCTTACCAGGGACGGTGATGGGTCAGATCCCATCAACTGCAGGGACCACACTGTCCTTCTTGCTCCCCTGAGCTCTATGCTCCAGGCATTTTCACGAAGCCGCCTCATGGCCCAAGCTGCCCCCTGCCTACCTGTCCTCCACCTGGGCTCATGTCCTCTCCTGAGGCTCCTGAGCACCCAGGGGCCCAGCAGGGATGAGCAGGAAGTCCCAACGAAGAGCTATTTCACCCTCACACCAGCCCAGCACCAGGGGGCTGGCTGGGGGCTCAGAGAGGGCCAGTCATTTCCCTGAGCTTGCACAGCTATAAGTAACTGATCAGAGACCAGCAACATCTGCCAACTCTTAACCCCTATCGTCACTCTAGGCTGTATGGCTTTCTCCACTGGGGCCCCACACTAATTCATTCCTACAACGGAGGAAATATTTATTATGTTACATTTATTACACTATATTTTATTTATTGTATCATGTTGCATTACATTATATTATAGTTAGCTATGTAGTAACATTACAAGAGGGCTTGCCAGGTGGCACTAGCAGTAAAGAACCTGCGGGCCAATGTGGGAGACGTAAGCGATGTGGGTTCGATCCCTGGATTGGGAAGATACTGTGAAGGAGTATGGCAATCCACTCCAGCATTCTTGCCTGGGGAATTCCCATGGACAGAAGAGCCTGGCAGGCTACAGTTCATGGGGTCGAAGAGTTAGACATGACTGAAGTGACTTAGCACATTATATCATGTTATGTTACGTTACATTATAGTTAGCTCTGTGCTTAGGTTACATTATAGAACACGTTAAGTTCACTATACTATCAATACACTATATTATGGCTAGCTGCATGCTTGTACATCTTTCTTAAGGGCTGAGCTTTTTAAGAACACATGCTGAGTTTAATTTCTCTTTGAATCCCCGGTGCCAAGCACATCAATTCACACAGACTAGATGCTAAAACTAATTTTTTATTTAAAAAAAACATTTTCTCAATTACTTGCTGCACCTTACACTCTTGGATACAATAGCTACATGGCGGGGGGCGAGGTGGTTCTACTTGCTGTGGCTGAGTATTTCTAGATCCACAGAAGGCCCAGGAAAATAAGAATATTTTTGGAAAGCCTGAAAGCATTACAGAATTAAGAGGAGAATCAAATTTACCATCTTTGAAACTGTTGCCATAGAAACTCAGCACAACGCAGCAGGAGAAAACACTGTCTCGTCAGAACCCATCATCTTTGATTACGAGGAATAAAGAGAACACTTGCCTTGGAGACAGAAAAGCCAGACAGCAGTGTGGGGGTCCAGACTTCCGGGACCCTGTCCACAGTGAGAACTCAGAGGCCATCACTTGTTTTTAGAGGAGGCTGGCTAAGAACCTTAAGGAGAAACAGCCAAGACCAGCTCAAGCTGATACCACCTTACCGACTATTTGCAGTTGAGCAAACACAAAACGATGGAGAGTTTTGAAATTCTCCCTGAGGGACCAGCAGGCAAAGGTTGTCGTAAATTAGTACCTGTTCGCCCCAGTGAATTCAGTAGCATCTTCTGAGTAATCCCATAGCATCTCAACAACCAACTAAGCGTCCCCTGTGGGGGCCCACACCCTCTCCTGAGGGGGCCCTCATTGTATCAAATTCTCCTTTAGAATAAAATCTCAGGGCCTGAGGGTGATGGAGAGAAATTTATGCTACTGTTCATTCATTCATTCATTGGCTAAACAAGCATCTACTATTCGCCAGGGGGCAGAGGTGAAAGCTTGAGGTGCAAAGAGAAAAAAACACATGATCCCCATTTTGCAGGAAGAGAGAAGGAGAAAGGGAAAGAGAGAGAAGCCGGGAGAAAGAGAGGGAAGGAGAGAGGCGGGGACAGAATTAACTAATGAAATAAAATTTGAAGAGTGCGTTCTACATCAGTGAGCATGCGCATAAGATGGGACGACACACACCAGCATCCTTACCCCCCTAAGTGGGTCCTTTTGGATGATTTTTAAAACCTCCCCTCCTTTATGTGACAAAATGACAAAATCATTTTCAGCATACTCACAACAAGAAACAAATAACAACATCCTTGGCAGGAGAGACTGGCAGACGTCTCCATGGGATGTTTTTAATGTTTTAAGACACAAAGAGTCTCCTTCAACCTATAAAGGTCCTAGTGAATCGTCACACCCTCCTCCCCAGGGACACCTGTGTGTGCAGGAAAAAGGTGCAGACACAGCCTAAGACAAGGCACGACCAATGTCCTGGGAAGCTTCTAGAAGGTTTTCTCAAGGAGCTGTCCCTTGATACGGGTCCTGATAGATGGACAGGGAGGAGTCTGTCAGGCAGAGAGAAGGGGTTGATCCGTCCAAATTCTTCTGATACTATGAGACAGGACCTAGTTCATAGCAATCTCACCCCATCCTTCATTGGCTGTGTTGGGTACCATCTTGGAAAGAAGCCGCGATGACAGGTGTTCCTGTCTGAAGACAAAGACTCTTCTCATCCATTGAGAAGCCATGCCAAAGCCCCCTGCCTGGGCACAGGAGAGAAGGAGAGCCCAGTGTGTTGGGAAGAAAACAGGGCAGAGAAGATAGAAGAAAGTGAATGTGAAGTCACTCAGTTGTATCCGACTCTGCGACCCCATGAACTGTAGCCCACCGGGCTCCTCCATCCATGGGATTTTCCAGGCAAGAATACTGGAGTGGGTTGCTATTTCCTTCTCCAGGAGATATTCCCGACCCAGGGACTGAACCCGGGTCTTTACACTGCAGGCAGACTCTTTACCCTCTAAGCCACTTGGGAAGTCAAAGATATAAGAGGCTGAGGCCAAACGCCTATTTCCTTGCAGCAAGCATGGCAGTTCCAGAGATGGCCTGAGCAGAGTCCCGGAGTGCCAGGATAGCAAGTCAAGACCAGGCATGACTTCTGTTATTCCCCCAAAGTCCCCACCGTCCTGTTTTTGGATCAAGAGGACTTTTTAAGAAGTAACTGCCCACAAGGAAGCTTAATCCCTGATCAGCTGGCATGGCCAAGAGGGCTACTCCATCGTGATCCTCTGTCCCCAAGGGTAACATCCGTGGGCTTGCGGGGACCAGAAGGGCTGGGACTTTGTCCAAAGCTGCAAATCAACAGGCACTTAAGAACCTCTCTGGCCTCAGCTTAACAAACAAGCATCTCTCACCTCCTGACCGCTGCTTCATAACCTCCTGAGGTTTTTTTTTTTTTTTTTCCAGACAGTAGATTAAGTTTTTTTTCTTTCTATGTGCTAACAGTCATGGTTTTACTGTGTACTGACACCTTCTTGTTTTGAGATTCAGAAGCACTTGTGTTATCTTTGATCCTGAGCGCTTTGCACATAGTAGGTACTCAATAAATACTCACAGGCTTGTTTGGGCAAAATCAAGTCTGTATTACGCACCACAGGAAACCTGTCTGTTGGAGAGAAGTCATCTTAGAAATGAGGTTGTATTCTTCCCTAGAGTATTTAAGGATACTCCAAGGCTAACAAGGACCAGGTGGCCCAAGAAAGCATTTCAGTCCTCCGTGGAAAAACTCTGGTTCAGTTTCAGCTGAAAAGCTTGGGAAAGGGATCTGGGCTTATTTCCTGCAGGATCTGACAAAGATGCCACTCTGAAGATTGGGGTTAAGAGAATCTGATTGTCACCAGCAGCTGGAGGCAAGGGAGGAGGGAGGGAGGAGGAATTTGCTCTAAGAAGAGGTAGAAAACACCTCCTTTTCAATAAAGAAAGACAGTCCTCTTGTTTCAAATGAGTAAAGTACAAACACACACAGGTTCATGTGCTCAGTCATGTCCGACTCTTTATAACCCTGTAGACTGTAGCCCGCCAGGCTCCTCTGTCCAGCAAGAAGACTGGAGTGGGTTGCCATTTCCTTCTCCAGGGGATCTTGCCGACCCAGGGATCGAACCTGTATCTCCTGCAGCCCCTGCATTGGCAGGTGGATTCTTTACCACTGAGCCACTTGAGAAACCTCAAGATACACATGGGTGACTGTAATCTCCATGTCAGCTTTTGCAACATGCAGCAAGAAAGAAGGGCAGATAAATGAAAGGGTGAGTAAGACAAAGAACCACTGGTCCTTTTGGCTTTCTGTCCTGATGAATTGGGAGCAAAGACCATGACACTCATCACAAAAGTGAAGTGGGAAGAAGGGCTGGGGTTCTGGCTAGGGTGCAGATTCAGGTTCTGTCTCCCATGGAGGGTGTGGCCAAGGCATACCACCTCGCCCCAAGCCCATTTTCTTCACCTGACATGTGTGTGGGGCAGCCCCCGGACTGCCAGACCATGGGGAAGTTCAGAGGTGATGTGTACACAGCAGGCACTCAAAAAGGGAAGCGACTTGTTGGAGAGAAGCAGTAAGCAGATAAGAAAGCTGCCTGCGAGGGCTTTTGACTTCAAAAGGTGCCAGAGGTCCAAGGCAGATGGAGAGAGGATTTATTATCAGGAATTTTCCCTGATAGCTCAGTTGTTAAAGAATCTGCCTGCAATGCAGGAGACCCCGGTTTGATTCCTGGGTTGGGAAGATCCCCTGGAGAATGGAAAGGCTACCCACTCCAGTATTCTAGCCTTGAGAATTCCATGGACTGTATAATCTATGGGGTCGCAAAGAGTCGGACACGACTGAGCTACTTTCATTTTCACTTTCCTCATTAAGGAGATGTGTTGTTACCAAGATAGACAACTCATTGGTGAAGGAATTACCTCTTTGAGAATGAGTGAGAAAGCTGGAGAATTGTGCGAGACGTTTATTTCCTTAAATCTTGCTCACCCGCAGGCATCATCTGTTATACGCTGGTTATACTGTGGCTAACAAGTTCTACTTAAAAGAAAACACAGTAAATTAAACACATGCCCACAAGCATCCCGTTTGCTACTGCACACTGGATATTCCTCGCACCCAGCCCGAGCGATCGCTCCCAGCTGTCCTGGTGGCCCCGTTTGCTGTTTGTCACTTAACCAAGAGCAGGCAGCTCTTTGAGTGAACTCACTGACTTAAACCTGGAGCGATAACACAGATGCCCAACGGCAACAGATTATGCCAAACCGCAGCTACCCCAACAGAGAGAAAGGGCAGGACGAGGGGTCGGGCCGTCCGGATTTCAACACCCGACTTGGCTACCGCAGAGCTGTGTGACCGGAGAAGAGCCCCTCACCCTCTCTGAACCCTCTTTTTCTCAGCTGTAAGATGGGACCGATGAGAGCACTTCCCTCCTTGGGATGCCGTGAGGACCCATGAGCTTTCAGATGTAAAGACCTGAGCTCATGCTTGGCCCAGGCTGTGAAGCAGAGGGCCCAGCATCACATGGTCACTAATTTAATAGCAGCCGACTTTCTGGCCATGACCATTACCACCACGACTATTAGCAGGAGTAGCTCATGGTTCTTGCCACTTTAGTTTTACTGCTTTAAGATGCTGCATCCCTGAAAAGAACTTTTTCAAACTCTGGAATTAGGAGCTCAGTATTTTCCTTCCAACTCTAGAATCTGTAGCAAACAAGCAATGAGCTGGGGAAATGGGCTGCAGGGGTGTGCTGGGTCATCCGGGAACCCTCGGCTCACTCTCTCTCCCAGAGAGCATCTTGGACCCCCTGATGATTGGGGGATGGATGGGCTGCTGCTGCTGCTAAGTTGCTTCAGTTGTGTCTGACTCTGTGCGACCCCACAGACGGCAGCCAACCAGGCTCCTCCATCGTTTCTGGGATTCTCCAGGCAAGAACACTGGGGTGGGTTGCCGTTTCCTTCTCCAATGCATGACAGTGAAAAGTGAAAGTGAAGTCTCTCGGTCGTGTCCAACTCTTAGCGATCCCATGGACTGCAGCCTACCAGCTCCTCTGTCCATGGGATTTTGCAGGCAAGAGTACTGGAGTGGGATGCTATTGCCTTCTCCGAGATGGAGGGCTTATTCCTCTTTGGACAGATGTGTATTGATGGGCTGGTGGTGGGCAGATTCCCTGGGGCTGGTGGTGAGGGGGAGGGAAGAGAAGCCTGGCCGGGGAGGAAAGTAAGTGTGTGGGTGAGGTAGGAGGAGGGGAAGAAAGACAGAGGGCAAGCCGATCCCCGAATTCCCAGCTCACAGCAAGAGAGAATGCGGGAGATGCAAACCAGCTGCAGGAATAAACTCAACCTACGGAGAAACATCAATAACCTCGGGTATGCAGATGACACCACCCTTACGGGAGAAAGTGAAGAGGAACTAAAGAGCCTCTTGATGCCTTACGGGAGAAAGTGAAGAGGAACTAAAGAGCCTCTTGATGAAGTGAAAGAGGAGAGTGGAAAAGTTGGCTTAAAACTCAACATTCAGAAAACTAAGATCATGGCATCCAGTCCCATCATTTCATGGCAAATAGAAGGGGAAACAGTGGAAACAGTGAGAGACTTTATTTTCTTGGGCTCCAAAATCACTGCAGATGGTGACTGCAGACAAGAAATTAAAATAAGCTTGCTTTTTGGAAGAAAAGCCATGGCCAACCTAGACAGCATATTAAAAAGCAGAGACATTACTTCGCCAACAAAGGTCCATCTAGTCAAAGCTATGGTTTTCCCAGTAGTCATGTATGGATGTGAGAGTTGGACCATAAAGAAAGCTGAGCGCCGAAGAACTGATGCTTTTGAACTGTGGTGTTGGAGAAGACTCTTGAGAGTCCCTTGGGCTGCAAGGAGATCCAACCAGTCCATCCTAAAGGAAATCAGTCCTGAATATTCATTGTAAGGACTGATGCTGAAGCAGAAACTCCAATACTTTGGCCACCTGATGCAAAGAACCGACTCATTGGAAAAGACCCTGATGCTGGGGAAGATTGAAGGCAGGAGGAGAAGGGGACGACAGAGGATGAGATGGTTGGATGGCATCACCAACGTGATGGACGTGAGTTTGAGGAGACTCCGGGAGTTGGTGAAGGACAGGGAAGCCTGGCGTGCTACAGTCCATGGGGTCGCAAAGAGTCAGACACGACTGAGCGACTGAACTTATTTACTGTTTATCCATGAGACCAACAAACATGTACAACACTGGAAGCTTCTACACCTTGCAAAGCGCATCTCCACTGGCTCTGCTCAGTCAGGGCTCGCGGTGTAACACAGGGCCACTCTCCATCGGTACCGGCCAAGAGACTGCGGCCCTGGGGCACAAGGACTTGCCTGAGGGTCCCAGTGAGCATGGTGGAGGGGTGCGCAGCACAGAACCAGATCCGCTTCTTTCGCCTTCACGCCATCTCATGCCCCACCCTCGGGACAGGCTGGGAAGAATGACACAGTCTGGGCCACGGGGGCTGCCCCGTGTCTGCCTGCACCAATGCCAGCCCAGCGATGGGAAGGAGCAGTGCTGAAAGGCTGGAACAGGAGAGCACTGCCTTTGCCACCGAGGTTCTGGGCATCTGGCTTCCTGGAGACGGGGTTTGAACCTGGCCTTGAAGCAGGAGGCATTCTGGGGAAAGCACAAAGGATTTGGGCAGCATCTGGTTGAAGCAGGGACCAGGAAGATACGTGTGAGGCCCCAGGTGAGAGAGGCCACCTGGGTCTGCTGGGAGGGAGGGTCAGCCCAAGTATTGGGATGTTATCTCAAGGGCCAGCATTTCCAACATCACATGGAAATCTCTGCAGCTTGCTTGAATGCTGGGCTGTGTGGGGAAAACTAAAAGTTAACTTCGATTAAAACCTGTCCTGATAAATCCTGCTTTGCTTTAAACTGTTCTCAGAGCAAATGAAGTATTGGAGCCTTTTAAGAAGTCTGAAGCAAGGAGTCGGACATTTAAAACTCCTGGTAACATTTTAATAAGTTGCATTGTTTTCAATAAACCAATATTCACGAGGCTTTTAAAAGTCAGAAGGGAGAGTTAAGGGTTGGGGGTCAGGGGAGAGGCAGGCAGCGACAATGTCATTAAGGAATCTTCTTCCAGTGGATAAAGCATTCCTGGAACAGGGCACAGCGATTTCCAGGAGACAAAAGATGTGAGTAAGCTGTGTGCAAACAAAGGGGGCTGACTCTTCCGTGTGAATCAGAGATACAGATGTACCCCAAGAACTACTGGCAGAGACTGGGGGGCAGTGAGAGTAGTGGCTAACAAGGATCAGGTCCTTGGCGGGCACTAACTGGGAGAGGCCATAAGGAAAAGTCCCACTTCTTGATCTGGGGGGCAGTTACGGGGGTGTCTACATATGTATGTTGCGACCCCCCAAGAGTACCCTGCATTTGTATGCTGGGGTCCCGAAGAGCAACCCACATTCAGTGATTCTCTGGGAGGAGGCATGGTCCCCGCTCACTACAGCACAGGACACAACGCCAAACCAACCAAGGGAGAGCACGTGGGGTGAAGAGGTCACGGGAAACCAGGCACAAGCTTTGAAGCCTCCCTCCCAGTGGAGTCACACAGGATGATCCTGATTCCCCAGCAACAGGTTGTGATGAAACATCTAAGATGTAGCCAACTCAAGTTAGCGTCCAGGGTTTTGACTCGGGGCTGGCCGGTAGGCACCCTCTGCCAGTATGTACCCAAATCCCAGATTTCCAGGAGGAAAGCGGGTACTCCCCACAAACCGTATTATTTGCACAAACAGCTCAGGCACAGAGAAACATTCTTATCAGTCAGAATCTTGGGAACCTCAGCCAAGGGCCAACTTGGTAAGCAAAGCTTTTCCAGGATGGCAATCAGGCTTGCTATGTAAATTATCTGCACAATATGTAGATACATTGGGCTGGACACTTGAGTCCTGTTCTGAATTGCCTGTAAGCTATCCTTCAATTAAAAAAAATAAACAATAAAATAGAATCTGCAGCTATGTCTGCATGCAATTTGAGAGACAATGGGTTTCAAATCATGGTTTAAACAGATAAAAGATTATCTAATATTTACGTAAGTTACCATAACTTTTAAGTTAAAACTGTAGCGATCTTGTATTTTGTCCTCAAAAGGTCAAGCTTCTATTTACCAAGAAAAGCTGCCAGCTTTGCTGGTATAATGATGTTTTGCTTTCACAGTTCTAAGGACCGCTGACTTATACTTGAGTCTATGGATATTTGTTATCATTTGTTAGAATATTTGCTGTAGAAAACTCTGGGCACCTAAGGTTATGAACTGCTTGCTTCAGGATTTTTTTGCACATGGCTAATTTCCTAAACTGGTAAGAATGAGCTCAGTGGGGATGGTGCTGCTTGAATTAAAATCAGGACCACAGCTAACAGCTTTTGCTGCCTGGCACACAATTATTTTGCAAGTAAAACAGTGTGGCTGACGGAGGAGCTTTCAAATGCCATGTTGATTCTCATCCTTCCACCCAGCACCACCCGTGACCTCCAGAAGGAGCTGAAAAATGGGAACTGATCAGGTATTTAAGATGATGTTCTGGGAGGAGGGGCTGGCCTGAGTAGAGGGCAGCTGGGGTCAGGCTGGTCAGAGGGAGCACAGGGCAGTCAGCAGGTCCAAGCGTGGGTAACGGGTGAGCCCAGTGCTATGAGTTTGTGTCCCTGAAATAGTGATGGCACACCACACCGCCCTTCCCATCCCTGGGCTTCCTTTCCTTTGTTTTCCAGTTGCTCAAGTTGCGTCTGACTCTTTGTGACCTCATGGACTGGAGCACGCCAGGTTTCCCTGTCCTTCACTTTCTCCTGGAGTTTGCTCAAACTCATGTCCATTGATTGAGTCAATGATGCCATCTCATCCTCTGTCACCCCCTTCTAGAGAACGCTCACCCCCAGGTCTATGCCAGGAGCTGGACCCTTGATCTTCCTCATCCGCACTCAACCCTTCCAGACCAGAGTCATTTGCTTAGTTGTGCAGGCAAGGAAACAGGTGTGGAGCCTGAGGCGGCTCAAGGCACGTGCCAGCCTGGATGGTGGAACCAGAGTTTGAAGGCCGGCACATCTTTCTGCAAAGGCAGAAGCCTAGCTGGGACAGGGAATGCAGGGGAGTAACATGTTCCCCCAAACCGGAGGCTTTTCAGGGGACTGTGAGCATGGGACCATTGTTAAGGTTGATGACAGAAGGTAGAGGAGGGGCAGGGGGCCTAAGGCGGCACCTCTTCTGGAGGCCAGTTCCCACCCAGCGTGCATACCCTGTCCTAGGCTCGTCCCTGCAACCCCGAAGCTGTCGCCTGCAGGACACGCGTTGGCTCTGCGGACGCAGCCCCAGGCCAAGCTGCTCCTGAGGCGGCAGATGCATGCCAGTGTGTGATGCACGACCCGAGCCCCCTTCTCACTCTCCCTCTTCGCATCTCCTGCCTGACTGCAGAACCAACGCTCCCAGATGGCAAATGCCCCGGAGCAGACAACCAGAGTCTCAGGCAGGAGCGCAGGCCGAGTCCAGGGTGAACCTGGCAGGCACGGCCCCCCCGGGCTCAGAGCTGGCCTTGACAGTGGGCCTGCTGCATTACAGAGGGGCACAAAGGAAGCAGTTCTGAGCCTCACCAGGTGGGAGGCGAAGATGGGAGGGACAACTCAGACTTCACCTCTGTCTCGGCCTCCCCTCCTTCCTTTCTTCCTTCCTTGCTGAGGAGCTCTCACTGCCCCAATGTCAAATTTTGGGTGCTCCAAACCACACTGAGCCTGAACCAGCTGGAATCCAGAAATTACAGAACTCAGGGACCGGCCAGCCTGTTCCCTCCAGAGCCTGTGACCATGTCAGGGCTGTCGCCACCTACGAGAAGGGCTCAAGTGTGCAGAAGCAGAGCCGCAGGAGAGGAAGCCCCATAACGGCAGGCTTGAGATGCCACCTCCTCCAGGAAGCCCTCCTAGAGGCTGTTTGTGGTGCCCCTGTTCTGTGGCCCAGCCCACCCTTCTCTGTCAGCTCTCTTGGCTCCTCCGCTGTCTCTCCGAATGGCTGGCCTTGGTGGCAAAGACGGTCCTCATCACCTCTTCTCTCAATTCCCAGCAGGGAGACAGCCAAGCCGGGAGGGGGGATGACTGTTGAATGAGTTAAGTGGATTAAGGAATGAAAACAAGGATTGGCAGGAAGCCCTAAGTGGCATCTTCTGCTTATTCTGTGGTCTGAGTGCCTTTGCTCTGCAGGCCTGGGGACTCGTCCGAAGGACCCACACGTGTCCTGCCTTGGTCCTCGGTGCCGCTTTCGTCTGCCAGCCCCCTTCCTTCTCTGCACGCAGAGAGCATCCTTCAAATGCGGCTCAGGAACCTTCCCAGGGCACTTGGCAGACGTTTCCTCAGCTCCCACGGAGCGGCTCCCTGCGTGTCCCACCCGCTTCCATTATTATCACTGTCTACACCCTTCAGAATGGCCAGGATCCAGCCTGGCCTGGAGATTGCATTCTGTGTGTCTAGAGGGGGCCCAATTCTCCTCTCCGCACCTTGGTTTCTACTTTGAAAACAAAGGTGGTAACCCCTGCTCCCCTCTCTCTGGACCCCAAGCTCTATGTTGCAATCACGGTGGAAATGTGAGGTCACCTATTACTGCCATGATCTGATTCTCTGCAGATGCTTAGTTCAGATCAAAAAACCAAGCAGGCCAACTGCAGAGCTGCTGAGCCTGGGGAGGAAGCTGAGAGAAAGGGTTCGTGGCTGCCTGGTGGCCAGTTCAGATCCCAGTCTGCTACTTACTTCACCTCCCTAAGTTGCTTCATCTGAAAAATGGGCAGAATTGGAATTTCCACTTGAGACTTTGATGCTGAGGCTTGGCTGTGTTGATCCAGGTAAGGTTCTCAGCAAGAACCTGGCACCTGGCAAACAGCAGGTGTTATCATGGTCAGGACAGTCACAGGGACCCAAGGGACTACCAGATCCTGGATGGTCCATTCCTCCAGCCCAGGTCACGTGACTCGAGAGACAGAAAGAGCCTCCTCTGCGATGGATCCAGGATACGGAGGCCACATGCTCCCCTAACCCCCAGAATATCCACTTAATTTTCCTGACCAAAAGTATGAAAAATGGACTTCACTCCCCATAGACCCAGTAAACATCATTTGTCAGGAGTTGAGCAGGTTTTGCTTTTGCAGAAATGTTGCTTGTCCCCGTCTGCCCATGGGACGGTCCATCTTGCTTGCCACCGGGGTGCCATGAGCTACAGGGTCCAGCAGCCTGAGCTACTCCAGTGGCTCCGAGAACATCCCAAGGACTCATCCCTGGGTCAGGGACAGAACGGGCAGTTCCGTTCATCAGGACTTGCCTGCAGCCCACTTATCAGCCCTGCGTGCTCCTCTGGCCCATCCAACATCCCCTGTGTGTTGCTACACCTTGCATGCGTGGGGTGCTCTCTGAAGCCAGCAGCCTTGCTGACTGACAAGCTGAGAGCTGGGGGGCCCTTGAACACCGACCAGGGTTCTGGGCCAGGCATGGTGTTGAGTGTTTTCACCGAACATGGTGGAGAGAGGTGTGATGGGTTGGTTATCACTCGTGGTGCAGTGCAGAGAAGTAAAGCGACTTGTCCAGGCCACACACAGTCAGGAGGCTAAAGAGAATTTGGACCAGGATCCCTTGACCATGATTCCAGAGTCTTCCATCCCTCCACCTAGTAAGAGATTTTGTGGTCCTACCCTCCCACCCCATTTTCCTAGACCAAGAAACAGAAAATAATGCAATGTCATAAAAGGCACCATTTCCTGGCCAGGCTCCACATGGCCTTGTCTGATCCTCCCAAGGGTCAGTCTCCTCAAAACAGGAAAGGCCATCATCATCCCACTTTAGAGATGAGGAAACTGAGGCTCAGGAAACTATATAACATGCTGGAATCCTCCAGCTGGTTTCAGGCTCAGGATTCAAACCTAGGTCTGCCTGACTCTGCATCTCAAACCCTTCACCATCAAGCTACACTGAGTTCCTCAATGGAGCCCAGAGAGGCGATGTTAATCACCCCGCCCCAGGGTCACACAGTAGGTGAACAGCCATCACCAAGGCCAGAGAGCAGGTCTCCGCAGTTCCAAGCTCCTCAACTCTGGATCCACAGAAGGATGCCTTGGGGAGTTAGTTCTGTACTCCCTGCAGGAGGCAGAGCACAGAGGGTCCTGCCCCCATGAATGCCCATAAACGGCTACTGAGTGCTGCCGGCATGCTGAGGGATCTGCTAGGAGCCTGCAAAATAAGCTCACACCCCCCAGCCTTCTTTGTTTTGCTTTTCCTAATCAGCTCCCTCCAAGGAGCAGCTGGAAGGACCACTTTGCTCACCAGGCAGCAAGCTCCTGTCTTCAGCCCCATACCACGCTCAGCAGCCTCAGGCTACTGAAACGATCAGGCATCCTAATGGCTCCGCTGAGTGCTTGACACATGTGTTCCACACACTCTTGTTTATCATTTCCTTTTGTTCTTCAGTCCCGCAAGGTGGGTTCTGTGTTACAGACGAGGAAGCTGAGGCTAGGATACTAACCCATTCGGGTCCCAGAGCCCTGATGTGATCCAGGCTCTGCTCTCTCTGCCTCAGACCCCCAAACCCAGCTTCTCAGGTCCTTGCCACTGGCCAATGGGCTCAGGGCCGGACAGCGTACTCTATCCCATCTGACAGGAGCCCTGAGGACTAGGTTGAGGGGGGTGGTAGAGATGGAGGAGGAAGGAAGACCTCCAGATAATGGTGACTGCGGATTCAGTGACTTCTCTCTGTGGTCTGCTCGATACCAGGCACAGCAAGGGTGTTCTGAGGCTACTACTACAAAGAATTCCTTAGACCATTCTGGGAAAGTAGGAATTATATCTTTTTCTGGCTATAAAAACTGAAGATCAGAGAGGCTGGGAATTTGCCTGAGGTGGCACAGCAGCTCTGGAATGGCCAAGAGAGATGCAAGCCCAGATCTGTGCAATTTCTAGGGATAAGTACAAACACATAGCTGGGAGACAGTTCTTGAGTCTTCATGTTCTGCCTGCTTTCTCAGTAAAGGCATGCCAGCTCTTGTTCCGGACTATCTTTTCAATGTCTGTACAGCAATGATGTTTGGACAGCAAGCTTAATTTCCTAAGAAAGAGACAACAACAGCATCCCTTTGGGGGCAGAGAGAACATTTGTTCCGCGACCAGGACGATTATCCCCCTGTGAGACAATAACATCTCCCTCTGAGACAAAGAACAAAGGTTAAGTAGGTTCGCTAGTGGCTCCCTTTGAAAAAGCAGGGTTTCCTAAGCACGGGATTGCTCACGGCACAGAATCCACCAGGGCTCTGTCCAGCCCCCGTGGGCCTTGCGGGGCACCTATGTGAACGTGAAGGTCATGCTGCTGACTGTGCTGTGAGCAATTAAGCCCCTGTCTGGAAGGCTCACATGTTGGGTCAGCATCTTTTACAACGTGGCAGGCTAGCTTGCAAACAAGGTAAAGTTTCAGACCCTTCACAGCTCTTGACATATCTGTGCTGAAGTTCAAAAAAAAAATCAATTGCACAAATTCTGGAAGGGAGAGCTGCTGAAGAGCAGCACTCAGGAAAGATGGACCTGTCATTAGAATGAGGTAAAGACACAGCATTATTCAGTGCCCAGAGGCCATATTAGTGAGTATATCAGAGCTAGATCCAGGAGGTGAGAGACTCTTCTAGAGCATCATGTCTTGTTCTGAGAAGAAGACAGACTAGACTCTGACCTTGTGAGGATTCCAGAGAGATAAGTCATTTGGAAAAACAGTTGAAGGAAATGGCCAGATTTAATTAAAAACAACAAAGAAAAGGGTGATGGATTACAGGATGATGGTTCAAACATAATAATTATTATTGGGACTTAAGTAATCCTGCACAGGTTTACATCCATCGTCTCGTTTCATTCTCCTGCCTATGCTGTGAGAAAGGTGATACTATTCTCATTTGACAGACAGAAAAACCGAGGCTCTAAGAAGTTAAGCATCTCGCTGCAAGTCATGAGGGGCAGAGTCAGGCCTGGAACTCGGGCATTCGGCCTCCCCATCTCAGGTGCTCTCTATCGCCATAGACAGTCACAGAACAGGCTATCAAGTGCAGATGGGATTAGACTCTCTTTTGAGGACCAGTGGGCAGAATTAAAGGGAAGATGATTTTTGACTCAAGAGAGGAAGTTCATGACGAGGAACGCCCATTGACTGACCCCTCACCCGGTGCCACATTACCATATTGAAGTCTCAAAATCCTGACTGATCATACCTTAACACAATGACCGTCATCCCGCTGCACAGCTGAGAATGCCGGGGCTTCGGAAAAATGGAGTGATTTCCCCAGATGCACAATGGCAGGGCCACGTTGGAGCCCAAGGCCACCTGCCTCCCATGGAAGCCACTGCCTTGCAAGGTGGAGTGAGTTCCCCGTGATGAAGATGCACAGAGGGTGACTCAACCTTCCCAGGAATGCTGGGGAGGGAGGCTGGCGTTTCATGGCAGATCTGCCCAGGTTACCTGGCCAGGGTTCTAGAGCGATGCAAACACACGAGTGAGAACTCACACTCACTCAGCTGAGGTAGGAGGTGCCCTGGGGTGGAAGAAGGCGGCGGATGTGCTTGAAGATAAACTTGAGCATGTGCTGAGGGTGCTCGATGCTGCACAAGCCCTCTGTGAGGGCCCTTCACACACGCATTTAGAGAGGGAAGCGCGGCTGAGAGCCCGAGGGTCTAGCCCAGTCACCCAGGCAGGAAGGGCTACGACAGGCTATCTTGAGCTGAATGCAAAATCCTAGTCCTGGGCCCCACAGATGGCAGACACTCTGCAGGGGCCAAGGGAGGGTGCTGGGGCCTGGGAGTTTGAAGGACGAGGTGCAGGGTGCAGGGGCAAGACTGGCTGTCAGTAACCGGCGCCTTCAGGGAAGGTGCGACGCAGCCAAGAAGCAAGGGCCCAGAGGCTGACGCAGCACATGGTTTTTTACCCAGCTCAGGCTTGTATTGATTCCTTGCTCTCTTTTGATATTTATTATTTATTAACCAGCTCTGGCGCTGGGACAAGGCAGCAGCAACCCTGGCATAAATGAGACACAAACGTTTGTCTTCAGAGAACCTCAGACACAGGGACGCTCTGATGGAGACCAGGATGGAGTCTCAGGGGCTCAGAAGAGGAAAGAGAGCTGATCCCTTCCAGAGGGAGCAAGCCTCCCCTCCCCTAGCCCTTCGCAGGCTCTTTCAGCCTCCTGTGGGCTCTGCCTCCGCCTCTGGTGCCAGCCTGTCTGAGCTCTGGAAGAGCTTGCTTCAGCCGCAATCCACTCTGCCCACACAGGCCCCGGGGAGGAAGATCCAGGCTAATAGAGGGCTGAGCTGTGGAGGTTTGTGACACAGAATCACACCTGCTTGGGGCTCAGGTCCCTCTCCACTTTCCCCTTCAACACTCTGCAATCCATCAGCTGCCACTCAGCATGGGCACCCAGGCCCTGGGCTCAGATCCAGCTTGTCTTAGTCCTTCTCCTAGTGACTTTGGGCCGGACCCTCGGGCTCTCTGAAATGGGTGTGCGACAGCCCTGCTCTCATAGGGGCATCACGCAGCACAGATCCTGGCCCTCAGCAGGCGCTCAAGTTCACCAACACCGCCTGCCCCTTCTTCTTCCACCCGAGGGTGGATCCTGCCTCACCTGTGAGCTTGAGACTGAGTGTGAAAGGCTTGTGAAAGCAAAAGTGTAGTCACTCAGCTGTGTCCATCTCCTTACGACCCCATGGACTGCAGCCCGTCAGGCTCCTCTGTTCATGGGATTCTCCAGGCAAGAATACTGGAGTGGGTTGCCATGCCCTCCTCCAGGGGATCTTCCCTATCCAGGGATTGAACCCGGGCTCTCCTGCATTTCAGGCAGATTCTTTAGCATCTGAGCCACCGGGGAAGCCAATGTATTTGATTCATGCTCACATGATGTTGGTGAGGGCGACAGAGATGACAGAGTCTGGTGACAGCTTCTTTTTGGCTCCTTGACATCCCCCAACACAAGACGGGAGATGTTCCAGGCATGCTGCCTGCATCCCACCCGCCCCCTCTACCTGATTGACGTGGTTGCTGGGATACGCCGCGGGGCCCAGGTGGAATCTCTGCTGGGAGTGAAGAAGGGTTGGCAGGATGTCAGGGAGCAGGCGGGAGAGGCAGGCGGCAGAGCCTCAGCTCAGGGCAGAGAGGCGGAGGTGCAGGGGGCTGGGGAATGAATTAGTCACCTCCCCGAGGTCCCCCTCAAAGCTGCTAGAAGCCAAGCCTCAATACTTTTCTAATCACCTCCCAGAGCTCCGTGCTGAGGAGATGGATAAGGAGCTGTAATGGGGTCTGGAGAGGACTAACAGTTCCGGCTGCTGGCTGCCACCCTGGGGGGCCTGGAGCTGGAGTGACCTGCTCCTCACCCCTCACTTTCATCCTCCCGGGGTAGGAGGCTCCTCTGAGTCTAGGTCCCTGGGATGGAGGCGAGAGGGAACCGGGCCTGCTCATTAGGCTGCCCATCTCCCAGCTGTGAGACTCAAGCCCCGGATGACAACTTGGCTCTCTCAACGTCCCGTGAAGTATTCTGTCACAGGACTCGCTGAAGGAACGCAAGCGGCAGTGTGGTGCAGAAAGGAACCGGGGCAGTCCAGGCGCGTTCTGGCAAAGTCTGGTATCAGAGACTCACCTGTGAGGTTACATTTTACAGCATTCACAAGAGAGAAGTGCAGATCAGGTTCCACCGCGGGACCAGATTCAGACTTAGCACTATATGCCGTTTCCCCCAATGGGAGGAAGGAGTCGGGGTGAAACATACTTGTTAAAAACACAGGGTTAAGCAAATTCTGCGTCCAGCCAAGATGGAGTAACAGGGGCTACATTTACCCTCCCAAGGGAAACAATAAAAAAGAACAAAACGCAAGGAAATGTTTTTCAAGACATTGGATATCAGGCAGTGAGGGACAGTGACCTTGAGAGATGGGAAGCAAGGCAAGAAAGCCCTGTCGCTGACTGTGTTTACTGCCTGGGAAGTTTCCAGGCAGCGGAGCAGGAAAGGGGAATCCAGGCGGAGCCTGGTGGACTCCGGCATTGAAGAGATGGGACTGAGCGTCTGGGGAGCCTGGGGGCAGCTGGAGAACCAGGAGGCAGAGGGTGGAGAGGAAAGAGCTGCACAGAGATCTGTAAAAAGACCACTCAAATATTTAGCAGAGGACTGGTGAGCACAGGCATGTGAGGAAAACACCCAAGGCAGCAAAAAAAAAAAAAAAAAAAAAAATCAGAAAAGATGACAGGGAATAATGCCTGCCATTCATACAGGCCAGAAAAAGTATCTGTTTCCACCAGCCCTTTTGAAAACTCTCATAATTCACAGGGTATTGAGAAGAACACTCAGAGCAGCCTCACCTCGGTAATGGGAAAATATTACTCTTGGACTAAAAATGGCTCTAGTCCTGCCTAACTCATCTTAAAAGCAAGACCCAAAAGGATCAAACTGTTTCCAAGTAATATAAGTGCATCTCAGAACAAAGCTTGAGAATATTTACAGGAATATGAAAACCTCTAGCACCCAGCAAGGTAAAATTCATGGTGTTTGGCATCCGGTCAACAATTACCAGGCATGAAAAGCAGCAGGAAAATGCAATTCATGAGAAGGAGGAGCTATCAGTCAAAACCAGCCCAGAGCCGAAGCAGGTTTAGAACCAGTATATGAGGCCACCTGAACATTGTTACAATGGTATCCCGTATGTTCAAAGAGCTGTGGGAAAAACTAACATGTTCAGAAGAGGATGGAAATATTTTTAAAAAGACCCAAGTTAAACCTCTGGACATGAAAACTACAATGTCTGAGGTAGAAAATACACTGAATGGGATTAGCAAAGATTAAATATTAAAAAAAATATTGGTGAACATTAAAGATACATCAGTAACAATGATCCAAAATGAAAACAAACAGAAAAAAAGATTTTAAAAAATGAACCATCATCAGGGAACTGTGAGACTATATTAGTTAGCCTAATGAACGGTATGGACCTAACAGAAGCAGAAGATATTAAGAAGAGGTGGCAGGAATACAGGGAAGAACTGTACAAAAAAGATATTCATGACCCAGATAATCACAGTGGTATGATCACTCACCTGGAGCCAGACATCCTGGATTTAGAAGTCAAGTGGGCCTTAGGAAGCATCACTACGAACAAAGCTAGTGGAGGTGATGGAATTCCAGTTGAGTTATTTCTAATCCTGAAAGATGACGCTGTGAAAGTGCTGCACTCAATATGCCAGCAAATTGGGAAAACTCAGCAGTGGCCACAGGACTGGAAAAGGTCAGTTTTCATTCCAATCCCAAAGAAAGGCCATGCCAAAGAATGCTCAAACTACCGCACAATTGCACTCATCTCACATGCTAGCAAAGTAATGCTCAAAATTCTCCAAGCCAGGCTTCAACAGCATGTGAACCATGAACTAGCAGATGTTCAAGCTGGTTTTAGAAAAGGCAGAGGAACCAGAGATCAAATTGCCAACATCCGCTGGATCATGGAAAAAGCAAGAGAGTTCCAGAAAACCATCTATTTCTGCTTTATTGACTATGCCAAAGCCTTTGACTATGTGGATCACAACAAACTGGAAATTTCTTTAAGAGATGGGAATACCAGACCACCTGACCTGCCTCTTGAGAAATCCGTATGCAGGTCTGGAAGCAACAGTTAGAACTGGACATGGAACAACAGACTGGTTCCAAATAGGAAAAGGAGTACATCAAGGCTGTATATTATCACCCTGCTTATTTAACTCTATGCAGAGTACATCATGAGAAATGCTGGGCTAGAAGAAGCACAAGCTGGAATCAAGATTGTCGGGAGAAATATCAGTAACCCATAGGCAGTTGACACCACCCTTATGGCAGAAAGTGAAGAAGAACTAAAGAGCCTCTTGATGAAAGTGAAAGAAGAGAGTGGAAAAGTTAGCTTAAAGCTCATCATTCAGAAAATGAAGATCATGGCATCCAGTCCCATCACTTCATGGCAAATAGATGGGGAAACAGTGGAAACAGTGGCAGACTTTATCTTTTGGGGCTCCAAAAAAATAAAGATGGTGACTGCAGCCATGAAATTAAAAGACACTTGCTCCTTGGAAGAAAAGCTATGACCAACCTAGACAGCCTATCAAAAAGCAGAGACATTACTTTGCCAACAAAGGTCCATTTAGTCAAAGCTATGGTTTTTTCAGTAGTCATGTATGGATGTACGAGTTGGACTACAAAGAAAGCTGAGTGCCGAAAAATTGACGCTTTTGAACTTTGATGTTGGAGAAGACTTTTCAGAGTCTGTTGGACAGCAAGAAGATCCAACCGGTCTATCCTAAAGGAGATCAGTCCTGGGTGTTCGTTGGAAGGACTGATGTTGAAGCTGAAACTCTTAATACTTTGGCCACCTGATGCCAAGAGCTGATTCATTTGAAAAGGCCCTGATGCTGGGAGGGATTGGGGGCATGAGAAGGGAACGACAGAGGATGAGATGGTTGGATGGCATCACCGACTCAGTGGAGATGAGTTTGGGTGAACTCTGGGAGTTGGTGATGGACAAGGAAGCCTAGTGTGCTGCTGTCCATGGGGTCGCAAAGAGTCGGACACGACTGAACTGAATATACATATAAACAGAACCACCAAAAGAGAAAAGAGAGAGGGAGGAACAGAAAAATGTGTAAAGAAATAATAGAAAACTCAGAACACAGTAATAAAAGAATAATAATCTAATTAAAAGTGAACAGATGACCCGAATAGGCATTTTTCCAAAGAAGATATTCAAATGGCTAAAGGTACATGAAAAGGTGTTCAACATCACAGACCATCAGGGAAATGAAAATCAGACCACGGTGAGACATCACCTTGTGCCTATTAGAATGACTAGCATCAAAAACAGAAATTACAAGTGTTGACGAGGATGTGGAGAAAATAGGTCACTTGTGCACCTCTAATGGGAATGTAAATTGGTTCAGCCACTATGGAAAACAGCACAGGGATTCAAAAATTAAATTTAAAATAATTTAATTAATTAATTTAATTAATAAAATTAAGCTGTATATGATCCAGCAATTCTACTTCTGAGTGTATACCTGAAGGAAATGAAATCACTCTCCTGAAAAGACATCCACACTCGCATGTTCACAGCAGCATGATTTACAGTAATAGCCAGGACACTGAAAACTTGTCCCTATTGACAGGTGAACAGATAAGGAAATATCGTATATATTAATATGTGTGTATAAGACATCAAACCAGTCAACCGTAAAGGAAATCAACCCTGAATATGCTAAAGCTGAAGTTCCAATACTTTGGTCACCTGATGCAAAAAGATGACTCACCTGATGCTGAGAAAGACTGAGGGCAGGAGAAAGTAGTGACAGAGCATCAGATGGCTGTATAACATCATCGACTTGGAGGACATGAGTTTGAGCAAACTGCAGGATACACTGAAGGACAGGGAAGCTGGCGTGCTGCAGGCCACGGGGTCACAAAGAGTCGGACCCGACTTTGTGGCTGAACAGCAGCAAACGTGTGTGTCTATGTGCTGAGTCGCTCAGTTGTGTCCGGCTCTTTGCAGCCCCAGGCTCCCCTGTCCATGACATTTTCTCGGCAAGAATACTGGAGTGGGTCACCTCTTCCTCCTCCAGGGGGTCTTCCCGACCCAGGGATCAAACCCACATATCCTGCATCTCCTGAACTGGCAGGCCAGTTCTTCACCACTAGCACCATCTGGGCAGCCCCGTGTGTGTGCATATAGTGTTAGTAATATAATTATATATATATATATAAATTCAGACTTTAAAAAAGAAGGAATCTTGTCATTTGAGACACATTGGAAGGACTTTGAGGGCATCATGCTAAGGGAAACAAACCAAATAGAGAAAGACAGATACTGTATTATCTCTCTTCTACATAGAATCTTGAAAAAAAATAAAAAAAAAACAACACTTCATATAAACAGACCAGACTGGTGCTTTCCAAAGGCAGGTGGTTGGGGAATTGGAAAAAGTTAGTTAAAAAGTACAGACTCTCAGTTATAAGATAAATAAGTTCTGGAGATAAAATATAAAGGACAGTGACTATTGTTAGCAATACTGCATTGTATATACAAAAGTTGCTAAGACAGTAGATCTTAAAAGTTCTCATCCCAAGAAAAAAAGAACTGTAAATATGTGAATTGACAGATTAAACTAAACTGATTGTGGTAATCTTTTTTGCAATATATACATGTATGAAATCATTGTGTGGTACACCCTAAAATTATGCAATGTCATATGCCAACTATATCTCAATAAAAGTAGGAGGAGGGGAGAGAAAGAATGACAGAGAACTTTCTAAATTGTGATGAAAAGTATAAACTCACAGATACAAGAAGCTCCCAAACCCTAAGGATGAGCAGGATGAAGAAAACTACACTAAGGTACATTATAATGAAAGCACCCAAAATCAATAAGGAGAAAACTGTGAACAGCGAAAGGGGTGAAAAAAGGCACACTATGTTGAAAGAAATAGGATAAGGATGGCAGCAGATTTCTCAGTGGAACGAGTGGAAGCAGGAAGATGGTGGAACAATATTTTTAAAACACTGAAAAACAGTCAACTTAGAATTCTATGCTCAGTAAAAAAAAGCATTCAAATATGAAAGGCAGGGGACGTCCCTGGTGGTCCAGCAGCTAAGACGCTGCACTGTCAGTGCAGGGAGTCCTGGTTCAATCTCCGGTTAGGGAATGAGATGCCGTTTGCTGCAACTCAAGAGTTCACAAGCTGCAACTAAAGATCCTGCATGAGGCACAAACATCGAAGATCCCACACTGCAACTAGCACCTGGCTCAGCAAATAAATAAATGAATTCAAACAAATATGAAAGCCAAAAAAAAGACATTTTCCCCCAGACATAAACAAAAGCTGAAAGAATCCATCACCAGCGTTTTGTACTACTAGAAACGCTAAAGTCTTTAAGGCAGAAAGAAAATGATAACGCATAGAAATATGGATCTACACAAAGCAATAAAGAGTGCTGGAAATAGTACCCATATGGGAAAATATTTAAGTTTTTTCCTTACTAAATAGTAAGATTTAAATAAATCTCTTTAAAAGGTAACTGACTTAAAGAAATAATAACAATGTAACATGAGGTTTAAAACACATGTAGAAATGAAACGTGCAACAGTTAATTTAATACAAGAGCTGAGAGGGGAGAAATAGAAGTGTATTGTTATACGGTTCTTACACTGCATGTTAACTGGCATAATACCACTTGTAGATGGACTGTGATAAGCTAAAGATAAATCGTATAAAAGCAACCACCAAAATAACAAAATAGTTACAGCTAATAAGCCAAGAGAGGAGATAATATGGGAGAATTAAAAATTCTCATTGAATCCAAAAGAAGGAAGAAAGAGAGGGAAAGGAAAACAAAGAACAGATGGGACCAATAGGAAACAGTGAGTTAGACAGGAAATTTAAACCCAACTATAAAGACAATCAGGCTTCCCTGGTGGCTCAGATGGTAAAGAATATGCCTGCAGTGCAGGAGACCTGGGTTCAATCCCTGGGTCCAGAAGATCCCCTGGAGAAGGGAAAGGCTACCCACTACAGTATCCTTGCCCAGAGAATTCCATGGACAGAGGAGCCTGGTGGGCTACAGTTCGTGGGGGTCACAAAGAGTCAGACACGACTGAGTGACTAACACTTTCACTTCTCATATAGACGATTACCTTAAATATAAGTGGTTTACACACACTCCAGTCAGAAGGCAGAGATTATGAGACTGGATTTAAAAAAATAAGCTGAAGAGGCACAGAGATCTGAGTCTGAATTCTTCCAGTGGGCCCTGGGCATGTGACTTTGCCTCACAAGCCTCAGTTTTTTTCACCTATAAAATGGATCTTAAAATTGCCTATTCCTTGGGGCTGTCACAGGGTTAGGAAGTGAGATTCTACGCATTATTCAACCCAGGGTCTGCCTGGTACTTCCTGACCATCTGATAGAGGGCAGCAATGTAAAGCAACTGAGCACAAGTTGGGAAGGTACTGTGACATCTTGAGAGAAGAGAGTGAGAGTGGAGTAAACAGAAATGGGTTTCCATCATCTCAGAGTAGAAAGAGCTGGATTCAGACCCCGGACAGCTGGGCAGAGCAGACGGCAAGTGCTCCACAAACACTCAAATGTTCGGTTGGAAACGGGCAATCCATCTCCAAATGTCCTGGTCCTCTTAGCTCTGGGAGGTGCAATTGTTTCAAGTCAGATGGAATATCCCGACTCTTAACACACTATCTAGAAATTCGGTCCACAAAACTTGTTACAGATTTTTAGATCTTCCTTAGCTTCTCATTACACCAGTGCAAACCTGCAGCACTACATGCTCTCCCGAGGCAAGGCTAATTAAAATGATAAAATAGTTAAATCTGTTAAATGGCAATTCAAAGCACACGAAGACAAGCCCTTCGGTTAAAAACATATCCCCAGAAAGTTCCCTTGTGTCCCCAACCAGTCAATCCCCACTCACTAACCCCCTTACCCACCTCAGAGGACGCCACTATTTTGAGTTCTGTCTCCATAGCTGAGCTTTGCCTGCTCATAAATTTCACATAAATGCAGTCACTGAGTTCACACTCTTTGATGTCTGTCTGCTTCCACTAGGCATGCTTTTGAGTGCCATCCATGTTATTATAGGTATTGCTCCTTTGTAGTCTGAGTAGTGTTCCATCGGATTGCTCTACTGCACTTTTAAAATCCATTTTCCTTCTGATGGTCATTTTCCTTCCAGTTTTGGCTACTCTCAGTAAAGCATCTGTGGCATTTTTGTAGAAGTTTCTCTCTCTCTCTTTTTTTTAAAGGATATCTGATTTTATTTGTCTATATCCTGATAGGAACGTCATCAAGTGTGTGGGCATTTGTCAAAACCCATTGAACATGCGCACTTAAGATCTGAGAATTTACTTGAAAGTTGTAATTCAATAAAAGCAAATTTTTAAACAAAACAAAAAAAAAATCTGAGATAATAGACAATTTGTATTTTCATGATAATTCTTGCTTAAAGAAAAAGGAGCAGTCACTGGCCAGGGAAAACATTTTCTAAGCAGCAGACTGCCAGACTCCCTAGAATTCTCTTGGGCAGCGCGGTACCTCCTCGGGGGAGGGGAAACTTCTGCTAGCTTCCTGCAGATCTTTCAGAATGCTCCCACAGGCCTTTGAGTGCCATTCCAAGAGATAACAGACTCATCTCTTCAGCTTGACCAGAAGCCTTTTGTGGGTTTTTTTTTCCCCCTTCTGTGAAAAATGATTAAAATACAAACTAACTGTGGGCATCTCCAGGTCCCTGGAGAGGCATGGTGGGAGAAGAGGGGATGGGGATGGATCAGCATCTCAGCTATGATCAGATCATGCGTCTGTCTTCTAGAAAGATCCATCCAGATGTGACTGTGTCTTCCCACCAGCAAGGCCAAGCTTCCAAGAGCTGGGCTATGGAGGAGATAGCAGTGGGGAGGCCCATGCTCCTCAAACTCAGGAAGCCCCCTCAAGTCTCCCCAGCAGGCAGTGACCCTCCTTTCCTAGGTTTCACAGCCCTTTTCCCTCCATAAAGCAAAAAACTGACTGTCACTTGCAGCAACAGGGATGGACCTAGAGGCTGTCACACTGAGTGAAATAAGTCAGACAGAGAAGGAGAAACATTGGACGAGGTCTCTTATACGTGGAACCAAAAAAAAAAAGTGATACACGTGAACTTACAAAACAGAAAGAGACTCACAGACTTAGAGAACAAACTTACGGTTGACTGGGAGAAGGACGGGGGTAAGGTATTGTTAGGGAGTCTAGGAAGGTCATGTGCACACTGCTATGTTTAAAATGCATAACCAACAAGGACCTAATGTGTAGCACACGGAACTCTGCCCAGTGTATGTGGCAGCCTGGATGGGAGGGGGCTTAGGGGAGAACGGATGCCTGTACACATAGGGCTGAGTTCTTCTACTGTTCACCCAAAACAGAGCACTGTTAGTCGCTATATCCCAATGCAAAATAAAAAGTTAAACCATTAATTTTTAAAATTAAAATAAATATATAAAATAAACAGCATATAATTAATATCTAAACAAACCAAAAAAACTTACTCTCTTTCTAGTTAGTACCTAACACACTGAACGATAAGAAATTGTCACTTTGTAGGTCAAAATGGTCAAATATAAGCAACTTCATGTGGTTCAGCCTGATAAAGTTTTGGTGTAGCTCCTTAGTAATAATCTACTTCTCTCCTGGGCTTGGAAATGTACAAGGTGTTGCCAAGCTCTACACACATCTGTCTAGTCTAGAGATCCTTACTGCACCGGCAGTCCCAGGAGGAAGCCAGTCCACAGACCTATTCTGTTTGGTCCAGGCATAGCCTGCCTCCAAAGATGTCTGCCATCCATCCTTCCGTCCCCGGGTGTGTGTGCTGCTTTCTGCATGAGAGGTGGACTCTGATTCTCCTGTTCTTCAATCTGGGCTGTGCTCAGGATTTTCTTGACCAAATGAATGTGCAGTTTGTGACATTCTGGGATTCCCAAGTCTGGAACATAAGAAACTTCATTCGGTCCCCCTGGGAATGCTGATTGGAGAGGGAAGGCAGTACCAGGCAATGACCCCAAGACCACTATGTGGGGAGAGGAGGGGGGAGCCCCACTTGCCTAAAGAAACATTTGCAGGATGAAACTCCAAGTGGAGAGAAGGGTCAGGCTGCACAAAGGTGTCAGACACACAAGGAAAGCTGTGACGCACGTCTAGACGTCAGCCCCACGGCTCCAGCTGACACCATCGGAGCACAAGCTGCCCAGCCCACTTCTTCCCAAATTCTGGCCCCACGAACGAAATGATTGCTTTAAGCTACTAACTAGCTAAAATTATATAGAAGTGAAAGTTGAGTCCGACTCTTTGCGACCCCATGGCTATACAGTCTATGGAATTCTCTAGGCCAGAATCCTGGAGTGGGTGGCCTTTCCCTTCACCAGGGGAATCTTCCCAACCCAGGGATCGAACCCAGGTCTCCTGCATTGCAGGCGGATTCTTTACCAGCTGAGCCACCAGGGAAAGCAATAAGTAATTAAAACAGATCACTTCGTGGTTGGTCGGTTGAATTGGGGGATTAGGCCCGACACAAGCAAGAGTACTGGAGTGGGTGGCCTTTCCCTTCACCAGGGGATCTTCCTGACCCAGATCTCCTGCATTGCAGCAGACGCTTTACCCTCTGAGCCACCAGGGAAGCCCGATAAATACACTACCATGTGTAAAATAAAGAGCGAGTGGGAATCTGCTGCCTAGCTAGTACCAGTCCGCAACCTGTTAGGAATCGGGCTGTATAGCAGGAGGTGGGGTGAGCGAGCAAACCTTCACACCTTCATCCGCTGCTCCCCACCGCCAGCAGCCTCCTGCACTCCCACCCCATCCATGGAAACACGGTCTTCCATGAAGCCAGTCCCTGGTGCTGTTGTGTACAGCACAGGGAGCTGAGCTCGGTGCTCTGTGATGATCTAGAGGGGCGGGGCGGGGAGGGGAAGGAGGGGATATATGTGCATATGTAGCTGATTCACTTCGGTGTACAGCAGAAACTAACACAACGTTGTAAAGTGATTATATTCCAATTAAGAAAAATAAAGATTTTAATTAGCTGTGTTGACTGCTTGGAAGCATCAGAGTTTTCGGTTTTCTTAAAACACCCACAAGCACCTGCAGCCCCTCAGCCTGTGTGTCTGCACGGCACAAGCACGCTCCTGGAGCTCAGGGCTGCTACCTGTGTGCCTTCCAGGCCAGGCCCCTGCTCCCTGTGTCACCGCAGTTCCCCACCCCATCTTGCTCCACTCCATGAGTCCATCCACCTGGCCCCAGTGCCCCCCCTCCCTGCCTGCTGACTTCATCTCCACTACCCCTCAACCTGCTGCTTGGCCCAAACAAATAACTGCTTGCAACCCTCATCCCAACAAGAGACACCATTCAAGCCTCATCCGTGTCATGTCATTGCCCCAGCCTGGAGGATCCTCACTCCTTTTCTACATAACCCGCTATGCATCCTTCAAACTCAGCTCAATTCGGACCTCTGGAAGCCTCCCTGAACCCCTAAGCTTGGGGAGGTGCCTCTTCTGGGGTACAGGTCAACGGCGTTCATTCCAGCCTTTCACATTATCACACGGCAGGGCCTGTGACCCTCTGCTCCTCAGCGCTCCAGAGGGAGGGCCTGGCACACGGGAGATCTTTGCTGAATGACTAGATGAACAGTTCCATGAGGAAGGCCATTTTGTCCCCATTTTACAGGGGAGCAAACTGAGGTTTAGAGAAGTGATCTGTCCACTGCCTCTCAAAGACCAGTGGTCACTAACACGGGAACCAAGATCGCACTCTTTAGGGATCTTAAGACCCTATTTGAGGGCTTTTCTAGTGGCACAGAGGATACAAATCCTCCTGCCCATGCAGGGGACATGGACTCGACCCCTGGTCCAGGAAGATCCCACATGCTGGGCAGCAACCCAGACCGTGGAACACAACTACTGAGCCTGTGCTCCAGAGCCTGCAGGCCACAACCACTGAAGCCCATGTGCCTGGGGACTTCTCAACAAGAGGAGCCGCCACAATGGGAAGCCTGAGCCCTACAAGGAAGAGCAGCCCCTCTTGCTGCAACTAGAGAAAGCCCGCGCAGAAACGAAGACCCCGTGCAACCAAAAAATAATAAAATAAATAAAAATTTAAAAATATGCAAATTATGCCTCCCCCAGAGATATAGTAAAGTCCTAACTCCCAGGACCTGTGAATTTGAACTTACTTGAAACCTAGACAGCATATTAAAAAGCAGAGATATTACTTTGCCAACAAAGGTCCGTCCAGTCAAGGCTATGGTTTTTCCAGTGGTCAATGTATGGATGTGAGAGTTGGACTATAAAGAAAGCTGAGCACTGAAGAATTGATGCTTTTGAACTGTGGTGTTGGAGAAGGCTCTTGAGAGTCCTCGGACTGCAAGGAGATCCAACCAGCCCATCCTAAAGGAGATCAGTCCTGGGTGTTCATTGGAAGGACTGATGTTGAAGCTGAAACTCTAATACTTTGGCCACCTGATGCGAAGAGCTGACTCATTAGAAAAGACCCTGATGCTGGGAAAGATTGAGGGCTGGAGGAGAAGGGAGTGACAAAGGGTAAGAGGTTGGATGGCATCACCGACTCAATGGACATGAGTTTAGGTAAACTTCGGGAGTTGGTGATGGACAGGGAGGCCTGGCGTGCTACAGTCCATGGGGTCGCAAAGAGTTGGACACGACTGAGCGACTGAACTGAAAATAAGATCTATGCAGATGCTCTCAAGTGAAGGTGACGTTAGTAGGGTGGGCCCTAGTCCAATATGACTAGTGTGCTGAGGAGAAAGAGAAGAGACGCAGAGACATGGGGAGAGGGCCAGGTAACCACGGAGGCAGAGACCAGAGTGTGGCTGCCAGCCATGGACACAGTGATTGCAGACCACACCGTGAAGCTGACGTACAGGCTTGAGATTGTCCTCCCGGGAGCCTTCAAAGAGACCACAGCCCTGTCGACACCTTGACTTTGGACTTGGAGCCTCCGGAACTGGGAGAGATTACATTTCTGTTGTTTTAAGTCACCCAGATTGTGGTCATTTGTTACGGCAGCCCTAGGAAACGAATACAGATTTAAGAACTTGTTTTCAAAATGTACCTGATCATGATACTTCATGTTCCTTGGAGGCTTGATGATTCCCTGAAGCTGATCCATGGAGGGTCTTCGGTCCCCCCTGTCCCCTAGCCTCTGGACTGCTCTGGGAGGCGAAGGACAGGCCTGTGGTCAGCAGATGAGTCTCTCCTCCTGGCTCCCCTGCCTGCCAGCCGAACCGCTCTGTCTCTCCATCTCCTCCCTGCCTGTACCCTGAGAATATTAAAGGTACCCGCCTCCAGCTCCAGGTTTCCCACCTGCGGCAGGGGTGATCTGGAAGAAGGGAGAACCTCTATTTTCCTTTTTCTTTTTTACATTTTATTTACAATACTGTATTAGTTTCTGCTGTACAGCAAAGTGATTGACATATAGATACACAGATAGATAGACGGATAGATATCCTTTTTCATATTCTTTTCCATTAAGGTTTATAACAGCATACTGAATATAGTTCCCTGTGCTATAAGAGTAGGACCTCATTGTTAACCATTCTCTGCATAACAGTTTGCATCTGCTAATCCCAGATAAGAATCTCTATTTTGGAGCAAGTTCCCATTAATCTGGGCCTCAACATTTGAATTTGCTGAACTGATACTGGAGTGACTTCCAGGGACAACATGGCTTTTTATGACCTAACAGGGACCAGAGAGCCAGAGATTTGCTCCATCCAGAGAGGTGGGAGGGGGACAGCCCTACAGTGTGGGTTTCAGGCCCAGGTCTCAACCTTGATTGCACACTGGGATCAACTAGGGGATGAAAATAAAATATTGATGCTGGCTCCCAGCTCCAGACTCAGATGGGAGTGTCTAGGGAGGGACCTGGGCAGCAGGACTCTTAAAAGTTTCCAGGTGATTCTAATGGTGGCAACATTTGGGAATTCCGGGGTTTAGACTCGTCACTGTAGGGACAATGGAAGACAAAAATAAGAGTGAGTTCTTATGCCCTAGGCCTGTTTTTCTCTATAGGGAGTCACCACCTAGGAACATGCGAACAGGGCTCCTTGTACCTCTAGTTCATTCCACGTGTTGGCCCAGCACACAGTAGGCCCCTTAAATGTTCCTTCCCTTTCCTCAGTCCGGCTGTCTCAGGATCTCCACACTTCATGCATGATGGAAGCTCACAGACTTACCCCAGAGCAAGCGCTCCAAGAGTCCCAGGTAGAAGCTGCAGGTTTGTTACACGCCCATCTCAGAATGCTACTCACACTACTTGTCTTGGTCAGAAAAGTCACTAAGCTGGGCTCAGATCAAGGGGCGGGGAATCAGATCTCCCACCCCCTAATGGGGCGCCAGCAGGCGCCTCCAGGAGGTAGGGAAGGAAGGGTTGGGGCCTTTTTGGAAACAGGCTACCCCACTGCCAACACAGGGCTTTGAGGATCAGTCTTCAATATCTGCGCTTCTCCTGTCCTCCCGGCTCCCAGGGGTCTGGGTAGCCTTCCTCTACTGGCCCTCTCTGGCCATAGGAAAACATATACTCCTGTTCACCACTCACCCTCCTAGAATCTCCAGGGACCCGGGGACTGTGTAGAGAGGGGCTGGGGTGTTTTCAGGGTTGGGGAAAAGGAGAGCAGAGTGACTCAAAGGTTCAGGAGCGAGCTGAGTCTTTATATCTTCAGCACCCACAGCATCTTCTAAACCCAGACCCACAGCCCCGTGTACATGCACGAGGGAGGGTGCATCCCCATAAGAGGATCTGCTGGATAACCGATGTCCACTCTTGTACATCCAAGAACAGTGTCTTTTTGATGCTTAACTTTTGAGAGGGGTGTCTATCTAAAATGGCATATATCCTCCAGATTTGTTTTTAAGCCACAAAGAGAACTCATATTTCACAACTTGGTAAAGGGAGAGAGACTTGGGGTTTGGAGTCACAAGGATGTGGTTTCTTCTACTCCATCAGTGAATCAAACAGGTATGTGCTTTCTACTCCATCCATCCCCCCAGCTCTGGGCTCTGCTGAGGCTGAGGCCTTCCCAGGGCGCTGCTTCAGTGAGAGACCGTTCGCGCTCAGTCACCTGCAATGGCTCCCACTCTCTCCTGCTTCAGTGTGAACTGCTATTCCCAGGTAGTGAGTACCTTCTGCCACCAGGTCCTGGCCTCTCTCTCCCAATTCTATGATGCCCCCTGCCCTCCAGCTTCCTGGAGGATGCTGTGAAAACATTCTGGGCTTTCCCACCTCCATGCCTCTCTGCTGTTTTTCGGTCGCACCGCATGGCTTTCAGGATCTTAGCTCCCTGACCAGGGATTGAACCCCGGCCCAAGGCAGTGAAAGTGCCAGCTCCTAACCACTGGACCACCAGGGAAGTTGCGTGCCTCTCTGTTTAGAATACCTTTATTCCCAGGCCCACCAGGGGAGTCTGCCTCTAGTTCTCACCCATCAGAACTCCCAGGCTCAAGAACTGATGAGCAGGTGTTCAGGGGCGGGGCCACGTGGCACCTCCAATTCACTGTCTTTTCCTGTGATTGTCCTTTTGAGCACATACATCTCGTCTCACCCTCTTCCAATCATCTCACAGATGCTCATGGAGGGTCATCTATATGCCAGGCATTTTAGTCGCCCTTTCTGGGAATGGCCTGGTCTGGCATTTTCCACTGCTCTCCAAGGGTCCAGAAAGAAAATGTATATCCTATTCAACTGTCCCCCAACATCTCTGTCCCAGTGCCTGACACGGAGCTTGGCATCAGGCCAGCACTCAGCATTAGCCAAACAAGTGGATGGAGGCGTTCACATGTCTCTGTCCAACTGCCCCCTGCCAACGTGTGGGGACAGCAGCTTGGTCACACACACACCCACCTGGTGGTCACTGCACACCCACAGCTTGTGCTGAGCACACACTGTGGCCAAGGGTAAGTGCTGCGGCTGTTGCTGTTTAGTCGCTAAGTCACGTCCAACTCTTTTGAGACCCCAGGGACTATAGCTTGCCAGGCCTCCTCTGTCCATGGGATTTTCCAGGCAAGAATACTGGAGCCCTCCTCGAGGGGATCTTCCCGACCCAGGGATCGAACCCATGTCTCTTAGGCTTCCTGCGTTGGCAGGCGAGTTCTTTACCACTGAGCTACCTGAGAAGCTTGGAGAAGAGATGAGCCATCTTTAAATATGTCCGCCTGTTCCCTTATTTTGTGTCTTTCTCAGGGGGAAGCAATAAGCTGGAAAACATAGCAGCTTTGCAAATCCTCAGAGCTAGGTTTGAAACCCATGTTCCTCCTTGCTAATGATGCATTCTGAGTTACTGTTAACCCAATGAAATTGTTTTTTTTAATGTTTTTTAAATGAAATTGCTTCATTTCACTTAAGTGTGGTATCCTGATCTGTAAAATGGGGATAATAATACCAACGTCATAGACTTGTCAGAAGTGTTAGAATTTACTGTAATCAGTATGCAAGTGTCCATGTCTGGCACAGAGCAGGTGCTCAGTAAATGTCTTTCCACATTTGATGGCACTTCGTGTTTCTGTCCTTGCAGCTAGCCAAGGACTGAGCATGTAATCAATGCCCAAACATCTGTCCGCAGAAATAAACTGACCACATTAAACATGAATTGTAAACAAAAAAGACAAAAACAGAGCTCAACCTCTGAGCCGCCTCTGCCTATAGGTGTTGAAAAAAGCCCTAGTTTATTTTGTCAAGTTACCATAGCAACTCCTGAAGCTTCAGCCAGTCCTAGGTTAGCAGTAATCAATTTATCCTGTAACCATGGCAACAGCAGCTGTTTGGTGGGCTCTAGAGGGGATCACTCAGTAAAGAATCTGCCTGCAGTGCAGGGGACTGGGGTTCAATCCCAGGGTTTGATCCCGGGGTGGGGAAGATCCTCATTGGAGGAAATGGCAACCCACTCCAGTATTCTTGCCTGGAAAATCCCATGCACAGAGGAGCCTGCCAGCAGGCTACAGTCCATGAGGTCGCAAGAGTCGAACACCACTTAGCAACTAAATCACCAGAGGAGGAAGGCAGAGGTAGACATTGTGTGAGCCCCTCTCCCTTGTAGAAATAAATTTGGTGAAGTCTCATCAGTCACCACACAGTTACCATCACCACTGCTTAAAATGATGTCCATGAGACAATATTTCTAAACATGCATTTATAAATAAGAGATAGAAAATTAGGCAAAAAAAGACCAGCATGGCTCATGAAAGCAATTGGCATTATGGAAAACCTGTAAAGAGGCTGCCAAGAGCTGGAATCTGGGTTCCTTTTAGCCAACTTGGGGAATTCTGCACCCATTATCTGCACCTGCATTGGAAACTCACTGTCTCCATGGCCTAGGTTGTGCTGTTACTTTTTAAAGCGGCCTCCACCAGGGTGAAGTTTGGGGGTAAAGGGAGATATCCTCTGAAATGCCATTCCCTGGAAAAGTAAACAGCAGCCAGCGGGGCTCCTGCCACATACTCAGGGGACAGGGGAACCTGGGGGTCCGTCTTGCCACTGGACTCTCTACATAACCAACCTGGCAGAAGGTGCAAGGTCTGAACTCGGTACATGGGGACTTACTCCCCCAACCCCAACGCGGTGAACCTTCCCGAGAACCAGAATGCAACTGCGAAAGGCCACAGACAGCTCTGGAAAGCAGGCGTTTGCCTTTGTTCTGGCTTCAGAGTTAAGGCACCCAACGACAAGATCACTCCACGATCAAGGCTCCGGGGGATTCTCCTGGAGCAAAACCAAGCGATGAGAGTTCATCTGTTTTGTCTGCCACTGGGAACCTGTTCTGTGCCGAGGAAAGAACAATCGCGCCCGGCACTGAAGGCTGCAGACTCAGCACGAAGCAAAACAAGGATAGAGCCGCTGCCGGGCTCTGAGCTTTAGCTCCTGGTGGGTCACACAGCGGGTCTCGCCGCCTTCCTCGGGCCACAGTCTGTGGTCTCCATCAAAGGCGAGAAAAGTGAGGTGGGAGGCGCCGGAGGTCAGAGCAAGTGGCAGGTTACCAGGAGCCTCGGGAAGAAACAATGGGGAAGAGCCAGGTTGCCTGCCCAACCCGGGCTCGCACGGATCTGGGGCTGCCTCGCCTTGAAGGGCTCTGGGGCAACGGAAGGGGGACCCCGCAGGTGGGGGATGGGCCGGGAGAGGACCACTGCCCGGGCTCCGAGCTCAGGTCGACGCGGGGAGCTCAGGCCGGCCCCACCCCCGGGAGCCGCGCTCGCCGCCCCAGACGCGCGCACCAGGTGGCTAGGCTAGCTCCGGACAAAGGACCGGGACTCGGATCGCCGGCAGGCGCCACCTCCTGGCCTGACCCCTCCCGGCGCGCCCAGCCCCAGAGGGGAGAGCGAGACCGTGGCCCCGAACCTGCTCAAACTTGGCGGCCCGAGGCCCGAGTGGAAGGCGCCCCCTTACCTGTGCGGCCATAAAGGACAGATCCATGGTGTCGCGGCTGCAGCCAGAGGCCACGACAGCGAGCAGGGGTTCTTGAAACCGCGCGGCACCCTCGGCAGCTGGGTGGTGGCGGCCGGTCCCGAGCCCGCGCGGTGCCCTGCTCCGGCTCTGCGCTCTCGGCTGGTGGAGGGCGGGTGGGGGGCTTGGCTGTCTCTTAT